>LPNX011091968.1:111878-193628 GCA_001517045.1 Pseudotsuga menziesii | reverse complement strand
CTTCCTCCAAAATTAATCAATATTATTTTATTATTTTAACTATTATTTTATTATTTTCCTTAGGAGGCCCATTTTAGACCCCAAAATTCCTCTAATGTACTCCAACCTTGCAGTCGAGTTTGAGATGAAAGACCTTGGGTTGATGCATTACTTCCTAGGCTTGGAAGTTTGACAGAGAGATGGGTGGTTCTTCATTGGATAGGGGAAGTATGCAATATAGACCTTGAAGAGATTCAGGATGGAGGATTGCAAGCCTATGGAGGATAAAGAAGATAAGGGTATAAATATCTAGTACATGCATTAACAAAGGCACCAAATGAGAATATTTTCCTAGCATTAGCTCTTAATAAAAAGGAACGAACATTAATGTAAGTTGGTGAAATTCAATTTGAAGAATCCCATTTGATGTTGTTTATCAATTCACTGCCTAGCCTACATAGTTTTTGGGATGGAAATATAGATATTGGGTTCCTTACACTATCTCAAAAAAAGGTTAAGGGATATAATAATATGGATATGTAGCATAGTGTTAGAGAATCACATTGGCTTAGGACGAACGTTATGTCTAATACTTATCCTATCCACTTTTAAACATGGTATTATCATGGCTATGTAGGTAGGAGGGATGAAGCTAACTATGGATTGAGTTCAACCTTATGACACGTATAAAATCATATCACTTAAACATCACAAAGTGGGATAGTTTTGAGAAAATCCCCACTCTAGGGTTGGTTATGGAAATATCCTTCACATGGAATTATAGAATTATTTGCAATTTGATATTTTTGATTCTTGTTTGGCCAAAATACATTGAAGATGATGCATAAACCTCTAAAGATGATGCATCATCTTCAAAGGTTATCTAGAGGTGAAATAACCTCTAAAGATGATGTTAATTTATTTCTTGAATTATGTTCATGTGGTTTCCCAAAGATGTTTTGTCACAGTCAACGTTATGACACTTGCTAACTGTTTCTCTCACTCGATGTAATGTTAATATAGGATGTACAACCAAACATGTACTTGTCAGATCTATCATCATTGAGCGAGGGAATTTCAGGTAGAATAGAGAAAAGTGGGACATCTAGTATGTCTAACAAGTGAAGATCTACTAGAGTTGAAAATATTAAAGAAAAATTCAATAGGCGATTCATATATTTTCTTGCTAAAGGGGGGCCATGTTCTTATGGTGATGAGATCATAAGCGACATAGAGGTGCCCTTGAGGTACAAAAATCTAGTGAAACGATGGGTACCCAGGGATCTTCCTCAAATCAACATTGATTTTTGTGTCAATGGAAGGATATACCGCATTGCTCCATCGCCATTGCATGGTTTGGGGTTATTTTCCATGGTTGGAATAAAGGTCCAAGATGGTGGATTAATTTAATTGATGGAGTATGTCGGACCTTATTACAACTACATAGATTGGACGGACAAATGAGAGATAAGCGACCATACAAATGACCAAAATTCGCATATAAATGACCAAATGACAGTTTTGGTGGCTAATTTTCGGTCTCTTATCACCAAACATATGACTAGATTAATGACCAAACATATGACCAGATTAAAGACTAAATATGCGACCAAATTAATGAGTAGCCGACAAGCTATAAATGACCAAACTATATATGAACACATTTTTTGTCGCATGATAAAGAGACTGAAAATTAGCCACCAATGATTGCCAAAACAAAAGTGGTCATTTATAGGTGGATATTGGCCATTTTTTGGTCACTTATCTCTCATTATGTACTAGTGTATCCTTTTAGGGCCGAACTTTTTTAAGTTTTTATTAGGATCTATGAAATATATTTAAGTGTTGATATTTACTGTATTAAGTGGCAAAGTCCTATCAATACTTCATGTTTAATTTCAACATTTTCTATTATTCACTGGTGACTCCAAATAAGGCATTGATCTTAACTACAAGGCTAGTAGAGGGGTATTTGCTGGTTGATGGTGGTTGCAAGTACTTATTTCATGATTAGGGACTTTCCCCTGGGTTAGGAGTTACCCAAAGAAGCTAAGGAGCTAGACCAAGGTGACATTAGGTCTTGCCTCCTCTTACATGCTTACCATTGCTAGCATAAGGCCATATGTAGTCTAGTTTAACATAATGCTAGTTTGAGCGGTGACATTTTTGGCGCCATTGCCAGGGATGCTTTTAATACTATTGCAAGAAAGTTGGGGTGTGTTGCTCATGCTATAATTAATTTTTATCTTCGTAGTAAGAACAACATTCGGTAAGAAAATTGATGCAAGTCTTTTCTTAGTATTTTGAAGATATATTTGTTAAGGACTAATCTTGCAGATATTACCTGGTGACTCCAATGGAAGAAGGATTCTCAAGCTAAATCCTTTCAGATACATTCAAGATGTTCCTTACATCTTAGGTATGTCCTTTTTTGTACTTTGGTGAGAATTGTTTGGTCTAACTTGACAGGTCTCTCTCGACGACTCCCACAGAAGAAAATCGAAAAAGGTACTCTACAAGAACAAGCCTAAGAGGTAAGCTTTGATTTGTTCTTTGATAAGATTTTTGTAACAGGGCTATTGTTGCAGGTCCTATTTGACAACTCCATTGAAGAAATTAAATCAAAGAAGTGCAATTTGAAACAACAAATCTCTGCCATTGATAGGGAGATGATATGGCATCCTTTGATGAAACACGAATGCACAATCCATATGCCCCGTTGGGTTTCTCAAATATCCTAGGGTATCAAAATAAATCACACAAAGATGGACGATGGGATACATCCATCCCAATATTTGATGAGTATAAAGGTATAGTCACATAACATATTATGAAATACATAGAACTTCTCATGGAATGGGAGGTTGTGGACACAGATTTTAGAATGAAGAGGTTCATGATATATCACTTGATTTGAAGACTATTATTGGTGTGGGAGATTGGTATGATAGACTTCCTCTTAAGAGGACATTCTTCACTCTTGCAACTAGTCGAGGCATTCTGCCATGAGTGGGATCCTAATGTTGTTGAAGAAATTTTGGAGGCCATAATTTCCCTTCCTAAGGAGGAGGTCCAAGAAATTTCCATTCTTATTGTAGAGTTGGAAGGTCTATTTGCTCCTCTTAAGTTGTCAAACATTCCAAATGAGTTACCAAAGACATTCATGTTTTTGTTCTATGATCGTGGTGATTATCTCGTAGAGCATATGGAACAATTTCTAGCAAATGCTCTAGAGTTCGATATTCAAAAAGATGAAGACACCTACATGAAGTAATTTGTGGCACACTTGGATGAAGAGGCCCTTGTGTGGTTTAAAGGCTTGGGAAAAGGCACAATATCCTTTATAGAGATATTTCATAGCTATTGGTGTCCAAAAAAACGTAGCAAATGGATGTCTCGTGTCGAGTACGCAAAGGGATTATTCAAGAAGAAAGATCATGATGCAATACTTCCTAAAGAAATCCATGACGCTAATTAGGTCTCATAAGGCTTGCTTGAAGAAATCATTGTTCAAGATATGGTCGATAACCTCCTAGGCCTTATGGCTGAAGGGGAAGGGTCCTCTCAAAATGAATATGATTGTGCTGCAAGAAATGAAGGCCAAGAATCCCTAATTGAAGAAATTGAAGAACTGGTGAGTTTTCCTTACCCTCATGTTACAGTTTCTTATGATATCTCAAGCCTCTTGGAGGAAAATAACAGGAACCTTAAAGATGATGATTATTGGAAGTTCATGGATCCACCAATCTATGATTCTTCAAGACCTAGCAGTATTGTTTCCAAGTCCTCTAGTTACACACATTTTGAAGAAGTCTATGAGCCTTTCCTACCATTCATATAAGAAAAAGAAGTTAGTGTGGATCGATCATAGCAATATTTTTATGCAGTTTTGAAGCAATATAAAGAAGTCTTAATCCACTTGAGGAAGGATGTAGAAGAAGTAATCAATGAAAGCTTGGGCGATGAAGATATGATTGTTGCTTCTCCTTCTTGTATCGACAATGAAGATTGGATAAATCCTTTTGCAATTACATTTGATGATGAAGCTCCTCTGGGTATGGATCATGTTGCTATTATAGACAATCACCATATGCAAATGTCCCATTATGGTAAAGGGTTGGAAGATTTTGGATACCCCATCTTCGATGAGATTTCTTTGGGCTTAGTACAGTCTTTCCTACCCAAAATTGAGGACCATATGAGATTTCATATAGAGACTTCCTTTTCAGGTATTAATCCAACGACTTTACCCTCCCTTCGGGTGGGCCATGATTATCATTCACAACGATATTTATTAGGAAGCATTCGAGACGACGAGTAACTATTTCTATTTGGTACCGATAAGTTTTCAATGATGCATTTCAACGGAATCATGGTAGGTATGTGGGTAGGTGTAGTATTTACTTCACCTTACCATAGCATTTGTTATTTATCTTTCTACTTAAAACTTGAAGTTATGAATTTTGTGGCTGATAATTACACATTTTTAGAGATTATTGATGATACTAATATGATTCTTAGAAATTTCTTCAATGTGTTCACGTGTCTAAAAGAGTGCTTGAACATGTACATGAATATATTACAGTGTGCCCTCAAAGATTCTTTAGAATTTTTTCAGGGCTTATCTTTTCAAGTGGTCTCCCAAGTTCAAAATTAGACAACCAATTCTATGCAAAAGTATTTCACAAGACAAATATATGATGAAGATAGTGTATACTTGAGCCTGGTGCAGGCATGGATAGATAGTGTTTGTGAAAGTAACCATTCTACGTCGCAGGAATCTCGAGGCGTCCAAGTTCCCATGATTCTGTCTCCATTCCAACGAAGATAATGGTATATACTCGGCTCATCCTTAACGTGATCTTGTCTTGGATTATCTCTAAAGACAAAGGAAGAAAATCTAGCGCAAATAATATACTCATGTTGCTACAATGGTGGTATGACTTCACTTGACCCAACATTGGTTATCATAATTGGGTAGGTAGGCTTAGTTTCATTTGAGTTACCTATGCATTGCACTTGTTGTTATCTCATCTTGATTTTACTACATTTCACTTTGAATAAGACAAGACGAATGTGTCTACCTATGGTGCATTTAATCTCTTTGTTGTTAGATGTGTGTGTAGGTCTACAAGTGTCTAGAGATTCTAGGGGATTCTCATACACTCCTAGGAAGAGCGCATGTATAGTTGGATCCAACTGTTACGCCTCAAAGTATCTGCAATATTTTAGAGGGGTCTACCAGAGAAAGGGGTTTTGAAATTTTGACGTAAAGGACAAGTTCAAGCTTCTATATTGGTTTTGGGGGTTAAATACCCCATATCAAGTCATGGAAAATCCCCTTGGTTTTGTCTCTATGAGTGTTGGCTTAGTGGCACTGCTAACTTCCTCATGTATGGGCTATATGCCCAAGGGTTGGTGTCTAAAGATTCTAAGGGCAGACCCATTGGGACACTTTCCTGGAGATGATTATCTTTTGTAAAGGGTTGTCACACCCTTATTAGCACACTTCACATGCCCACTTGGACCTATTTCATTAGCACAAAACCCCTTCTCTTGGTCACTCGACCCATGATGTTCATCCTTTATGATGAGAGCCTACTTTCCTTAAAAGGAGGACGTTGAGGGACAATCTTCTGTTAGGGTTAGTTTGCATTTAGTGAATCCATTTTGCATATTTTATTCTTATTTTATGTCTTATGGGGGTTTAGTCCCAAGTTGTGGGTGTACAAGCCCCAAAATATTCTATTTTCTCATAAACTTGTAGGCTCAATTTTATTTTAAAGTTGAGGTTTGCTCATATAAATAGAGCAACTTCAACTCATTATAAGTCATAACGACAAGGGTTCAAATTATATATATATATATATATATTCTCTTGGTTTATGAGAAAATGAGCTATTGCACACTTCTCTTGGGATGGTATTTTCTTTCTTGGAAGGTGAATTTATGATTTTCTAGGGTTTGTCTTGTGCTCTTGCTAAGTGGATGCTAAGAATGGTTGAAATAACTCATGCTCAGGGGTGACCCAAGGTATCTGCTTACTCATTTCTAGATTAATGTTGGTATGTTTCTCTCCTAAAGCTAGTCTAACGTTGCTTTTAAGGTGCCTTGGACTGAATTATGGTTTTGGATGCTAGCATTTTGTCTACTTGCTTGTGGAGACCTTATAAAGAGGCTCTTTGTTGTTACATTGGGTCTTGGACTTCTCTATTTGCTCTAACTAGAGCTCTGCCACCTATAACTCTAAAGGTTGCTAGCTTATGCCCTAGTTGCAAGTATTGAAAACCATCTTAAGAAGAGGGTTGTTAGTCTCGATCTCTAATAGCCCTAGGGTTAGAGATACAAATCTAATACCTTACCTTCAACTCTTTTTATCAAATTTTATGAAATTCCTTGTATCTTTTATTTTATGCAAAAAATCACCAAAAACAACATAGAACTGAAAAGGCCCTAAAAACTTCAATATTTCCAAAAAATAACAAAAGCATTTGTTGATTGATAATTCTGGTCCACCCCTTGAATTTTCCTTGGTTGATTTATCCATGAATGTTTGAGGGTGTCATACTCTGACCTGTTGCATTGGGAGGCGTGAAACTGTTATAAAATTAGAATTACAACATGTTTTTGTAGTTCTGTCTAAAACAAAATTTTAACAGTTGTTTTGTGGTTTTGATTGCGTTATTTAGATTTCCCAGTCACCTAGTTGTTGTTCTTTTAGAGATGAATTTTTCTAAGTTTTTATTGGGATCTGTGAAATATATTTTAGTGCTGATATTTACTGTAGTAAGTGGCAGAGTCCAATCAATACTTCCTATTTAATTTCAACATCTTTTATTATTCATTGGTGACTCCAAATAAGGCATTGATCTCAACTACAAGGCTAGTAGAGGGGTATTTGGATGGTTGTTGGTGGTTGCAGGTACTTATTTCGTGATTAGGGATTCTCCCTTGGGTTAGGAGTTACCCAAAGAAGCCAAGGAACCAGACCGAGGTGACATTGGGTCTTTCCTCCTCTTACATGCTTACCGTCGATAGCATACGGCCATACATAGTCTGCTTTAACATACTGCTAGTTTGAGTGGTAACAATTCCAATGGTTGCTTTTGCCCCCCATAACAAACACCGTCCCATTCAACCATACTAGAATCTCTCCCAGGTTCCCATTCAATAGTGGGTAATGAGTGAGCCATCCAATGACAAAGTAGGGTTTGGGCAACTAGGTCATTGGGAACATACATAAAAAAAATCATGATCCCTCAATTGCCAACATCACTATCAATCAACAAAATAAAGTTGTGTGGTCTTCCTCTCTATCAGCAACATAATTAAGGGAAAACATGACAACAATGAAGATTGCAATGCCTTTACTATCAACATGGCTTGTGGTGATGCATCCTCCACTCTAGCCACAATTCATCGAGTTTCATGTGCAACAACCACTACTTTAATTTCTTATAGGAGAAGCAAATTGGAGACAAATGCGCTACCAATCGCTCTTCAACCATCCCCTATTCCTCTGCCCCAATATTTTGAACTATAAGGTTCAACCTTGTGGGCAACTCTTATTTAACTCCTTGAGCAATGAAAAAATGTTTTAAGAGATCAACACCACTAGAGCCTAAGGAAGACAAATGTAGATCTGTCACACTGTGATAATTTTCTATTAGAGGATTGGGTGGATCATTAGTAGTTAATGTCTTGTCATTAGCACCAAAGCCATGTTTTGATATTGCATATATTGTTGATTGAGAATTTATCAACTACGATAGGGGCAGTAATAAGGTCTCCCCAGAATTATAGCTATGCATGCACTCTTTGGTGGCTAAAGAACCTAGATTTTTTATTCATAACATCTAGTTTTGTACTTGCATAATCTTCTTTTTGTTGGATTTCATTTTCCATTGTTTTGAGTCACATGCAATGCTTTTGTCAAGCCTTGTTTCCTTATTATCTTCTTCTTAGTAGAATAACATAAAAACATAAGTAACCAACAATAACAATAGAACACGAGATTTATATGGAAACCCTACTATGCACAGGAGAAACCACAAAGTAATGTCATCTTCGAATTTTATTATTATTCAACAAAGAACTTAGCATGCTTTCTTACAAAATTTTTATGGGCCATTCCCTTTATAAAATACATAAGAGTGTTCTAGAAGGTACCAAAATATACTGGAAAGTCCCATAAATTTTCACCTTGTGGGCTCCACCCCCAGACCCTTGGCACACATGAATCATGCATGGGATCCACCCCCACACCTTTGGCACATACGAATCACCTCCTAACACTTCCTCAGTGGTGGTGTTGTCATTGGGGAAGTAGGTGCTAGAGTTATCTTGCTTGTAGAGGGTAAAATGAAATGGTTAAAAATAATTTTTAACAGAATAACCAGCGTAAAGAACACATATACTCCATGAATGGACAAAAAATTATATAATTTGATAAAATAATGATATTACATTTACAATGGTGGGTCTTATATAAGCTCAGCGCGACCTTACTAAGAGGCATGTCTTTTGATTTAATTAATTAATTAATTATTAACATTTATATTAATGATATTATTTATATATATTTTTTATATAACATTGTCTTCCCCTCAGAGAAGCTTTGTCCTCAAAGCTTAGAGAAGACAAGGCTTATGTCTGATTTTTTCTTGAACCATCATCTCTAGATCCTTTCTTTTAGTATTTGCAACATTTGATGAAATGAGACAATATGAGTTATGAATTCCAAAGAAGAAATGTGGCATCGTTGTTGATGTGGTCCATCCAAGATCTATCTTCATCAGAACTATTTGATGACTTTGTGGGGTGGTTCTTCTCATTTGTTGCTTAGTATGTTGATTTGATATTCTTGCTTGTCTAACAACATAACTCTCTTGTGTATGTTCATTTTGACCCTGTCGCTGGTCAAAATGACGTTTATAATTGGGGTGTCGATAAGGAGTTTTTGCTGTTAGTTTTTATGCTGGATTGACTTCCTTTTGAACTGTAACAAAGACTGAATTTGTATTTATTTATTTTTCCTAACTTGAACTTGTCTTCCAGAGAGTCTGGATTCACCAACTGTGGGAGGACATGAAAGTGGACAAGAAGGAATCTCACCCCTCCAATCATCTCTAATCATGCCCAGGATGATGCCATAAGAAAACATGTTTTTCTTTAACTTTATAATTGTTAATGAACTGCAAATATGTTTTACTTATCGGAGTCTTTTACAGAATACCTTCTAATAGCGATTCCTTGTTCAGTTTTGTAAGCAAAGCCACAGAACTTTATAGTCTATGTTGTGTTGGCAGGACAGAACAGTGGTTTTTTGGATTTAGATATGCTCTCCTTTTGTATTATCTTGCTGTCCAGCTTGGTTGCAGCACCTTTCAATACGAATTTTATCCGTTTTTGTTAAAATAAAATGAAAAACAGATAGGTAGAAAACACCAATCATCTGGTTCTATAAATAAATAAAGCAGCTTACCTTGTAATCAACTTTCCTGCTAATTTTGTGTCCAAAGAAAGGTAGTTCCACTAGTTTACCACAAAGTGTGGGCACCCTTCTGAAGTGCATTCAGTCTAAAAGGATTCAGATCAAAACAAAAATACTTGATAGGTACGCAAGCTTCTGACTTTAACACAGTAACTATAGATCAGAGGAAATATTTCATACTACATTCCTGCAAAATGTTGTTTAACATTATGTCATTTGACATTGTCCCTTTAATATCAGCGAATGTTTTTCAAATGACCATTTAAACTGTCAGTATTTAAAGGAAAATGCTGTGCCATGAAATCCTTTATCATAACTATGTCAGTTGAAAACTAAGCTTTCATGCTGCATCCCAACTTGTGAATTTGCATGATCAACTACCAAAGCCATTTGGCGTTGCCAAATGCTAAAACATGGTTCAATATATGCTCATAAATATTTAAAAGTGAATTTTCCCCCCTCTAAATGTACGGTGAATTGATAGATTCAGAATTCTATAGAACTAAAAGTTTTCTTTTTTCATGAGATAACCATTGAATAATAAATGAACATAAATTCGTTTGGTTGTTGCATTAATGTAGTGCGAAGTACACCCAGTAGAACCCCATTGCCATGCCTACAAAAACTAGACATTGTGCGAAATTCCTGAAACAAAAACATAAACTTGGTTCTAAATTCTTACAATCAATTGTAGTTGCAGACTAGATTATATGAACATAAACATGGTACAATATATTCTCAGAAATTTTCAAAGGTAGGTTTTTTCTCCCTCTAAATGTATGGTGCAGGGATAGATTCAGAATTTTACAAAACCAGAAGTTTTATTTTTACATGAGATAATCACTGCAAAAATATATTCACATGAATTTTTTGGTTATTATGTTAATAGGATTCCAAGCAGTGTTCCACGGGAATGCGTCTCGAAGGGTCGGGGACGCGTTTCTACATTTCACGTGTCCCGGTGACAGCGAAACCCCATGCAAAACGTTTCAGGACGTCTCCTTTCGGCGAAACTTGGTGAAGTGCGCAACGAAACGTTTCAATAGCCAACGAAACTCGACAAAACTTTAGGAGGACTTCCTAGCATCCCTCCGGAAACTTCGAAACTTCACTGAGACTTGTGGGCATCTTGCCCAAAACTCTGAAACTCCGCCGAGACTTGCTGACTGTTTTTTAATTTTTAACATTTAAAATTTTTTAATACTGAAATCTGAAGTATAATGGCTTGTCTGTTAGGGTATTTTTCCTTCTATGAGTTTTTTTATGTGTTTTAAAGGTTTTCCCATCTGGTTAGCTGTTTTAATTTTTTTTAAGTTCTGATTTATTTTTTGTGTTTCTTAATCATTTACTGTTTCGGTGTTTTCATCAGTGAATTTAGGCTTTCGCCCTAGGGCATGTTTACACTGTACAATTTATCTATCATTATAAATTTATATATGTCAAATTAAAATACTATAAAACATTAAAAAAAAACACTGTTTCAGCCTGCATGCTGTCAAAAATTATAAAACAACACACTGCCTAGTGACATAAAACAACACACTTTGCATAGCTACAAAAAATAATAAAACAACACACTGCATAGTGACATAAAACAACACACTTTGCATAGCTACAAAAATTATAAAACAACACACTGCATAGTGACAAAAAATATAAAACAACACACTTTGCATTTACATTGCATGACTGCACAATGATGAATGTACTATTTAGTAATTTACTAATTTGCATGGGATAGGTTGTTGATGTTGAGATTTATATTTTTCATATTTTTAAAATTTTTATGACTCCCGCGTCCCGTTGTCTCCCCCGAATTTCTCTAAAATTTGGGGGTAGTCTCCACACGTCCCGAATGTGCGTCTCCCCGCTCTTGTGTCCCACTGCCCCGGAACCTTGGGGGAACATTGATTCCAAGTTGTAATGCAAAGTACACCCAATAGATCCACCATGACATAACCATAAAAACTAGACATTCTGATATATTCCTGTTATCACATACATTGTAGCTGGGCTACCATGATGCAGCAGCTAGATATTTTCTCTACTTCCAAGCCAGTCAGACAGATGGGGATACAACATGGATTGTTTTGCTGAGTATTGATATTGCCAAAGCTTATTCCAGCATATGCAGAGGATTCCCTTGCCATGACTAAGATTTACCTAGTCCATTGAGATGACCTTAGTGGTGACAGTTTATTCGAGCAGATCAACAGATATGGTACACAATTGGCAGATTGGTATTTCAGGCAGGGACAGGTATATGGTTGAGCAGGCATACAGGCGGTATTTGGATTTATGATTGTTCTATTATTTATTTTAGTAGCTGTGACTTGGCATTGATTAGCTCACTGTGGTACTATTTTTCTTGGATGACTTATATTGTGAGTGGTTATGGATTCTTTTAGGTAAGGCCTTTATATATGCTCCTCTCAAACAAACTTATGCTATTTTGCTAGGTTGGCATCATTTTTCATTATCTCCACCCATCCGTATCTTCCATTTGACATTTACCTTGACTTGAACTTTGACTTGTGAGATTGAAGACACCTTATTTTCCCACTTAGCTTATGATGACAGACCCCATGTTGTTTTGTGTCTTGGCTCTGAGTTGTGCGACAAACCTTGTCGAAGCCTTGATCCTTCTGGGCCAAGAGAACGCGCTGGTGTTGGTTCCTAAGCTTAGGTGAGTTGGGTTTTGAAGCCTTGACCTCTCTGGTCGGTTGCCCCCGATGTTTGGTCTTGACTGTGGATATTCCCCCTAGTTTTCCGAAAAGTTGTGAGCTAAAATTTGAAGCATTTTGTCTACCATCATTACATGTGTTATAAATTATATTCTATATCTTGAAGAAATGCAAGCTCATCAAATAAATCTGCAAACTGTATCTGTAGACACACCTGTTATCACATATATAGTAGCAAGGCTACCATATTCTATTTTTCAGACACAGTACATTTTTTCAGCCAGATCTCTTACATATGAGATGCTGAGATGAGCAGTTTTGACGGATCATTATTGTATTAGTGGACTATTGTACTCTCCCATGTCAGGACTAAGTCTTAGGACACTCAGATTTGAGGACCGATGTAGCCATTTAGTCATTACATAGTAGTTATTGATGCCCAGTTTTATATCCGTGCTTTCTCATTGGACAGATGATGTTTTAGATGGATTATATGCATGATTATGACTTAGCTTTTTATATTGTGTTATGGTTATCATTGCTCTTATACTCATCTTTGTGACATGTATTAACATGTAGTGTCATGATCTGGCAGTCATAATAATATGGACTTGGATGTATTTGTATTTATGTATTGATGTCCCTACTCTGACTTTGAAGTTCTTGATCTATACTCATTGGTTTTACCCTCCCTAAGGAGAATAGAGGTAGTCATTCCCACCAGTGTTTTGGCTTGCTAGTGTTGGCTTCATCATTCACTATCTCCACCCATCCATTACCTTCCAGTTTAGTTTTCAACCCGACTGACTTCTTGACTTATGGCATGGAGGACCTTTTCCTCCGCTAGAACCTTTGTTGGACAAGCCTCCCTGTTTATATTGTGTCTCGGCTCTGAGTTGGTGATAGAACTTGCCTTTGGTAAGTTGGATTGTATGCCTAAATCATTCTGGTCAATTGTCCCGATGTTTGGCACTGTGCAGAACTCCCCCTGGTCACTTGAGATGTTGTTGGCTAAAACTGAAAGCTCATGTACTACTTATTGGAAAGTGTTATGTATGGGCCCATGGAAAATGAAAATGCTAAAACTGTGTTTCTTAACATATGTATAGAGGGCAAGAGCAATGAAATGTTAAAATAACCCTTGAAGGGTATAAGAAAAGGTCCAAAAAAGCAATGGTTAAAAATATGCTATATCCAAATATCGCTGACCTTATAAAATAAATATGTCCCGAATGAAAGCTACGATTTGCTGTGCTTTTAAGCACTGGTGAAGTCCCAAAGGGTCATATAGGCCAAAAAGGCCATGGAAATAAAATTGATGATCCTAATGAAACTAGATCAAGCTTGATGTAGTCATGATGCATAAGTTGAATAAGCACTCTCTAAACAACTCAACCATTTGTGAGGCACTGCCATTCCTTGTGTTGTTGTTTGTCCGACATTGGTTATAGTGAGTATTCCCCTTCAATATCCAAAGTGTCATAATGTTAAGTAGGAAGTCATCCTTTGCCTTAGCCTTGTCAATTTCGTTTTGGCTGGAGCGTTTTTGCAGGGGTACCTCAACTCGTTCAGTTTTCTTCGTCTTGGATCAAGGGGTTTTCATTAGTTTCATTGTGATCTATGATTACTTCGTTTTACTTTCCTGTAGCATTTGGTTTCTTTATCTTGTATTGGAAAATATGATACTGTTGACGTTTGCTCATGCAGGGTAGGGGGCGCATTGGTGGTTTGGGGCTTACATCCGTCATAGAAATCACTTGGATCCTCCAAAATTGATTGGGATAGCAAGGATCATCATTGTTAATACTTCTACAAGCATTTCTAGGTACGATCCAACAAGTAACTCTCTTCTCTTTAACAAATCTGAATCCATTGTACCTGCTTTTCTTTCCATTTTTCTGAAAATTCCTAAAATACTAAAAAACCCTAAAAAGTACTAAATCTGGGAACCGTCCGATCTTTGGCCAAACCACTGCTGGGTTTCATAGATCGAGCCTCCCCTTCACTGAATCTACTGCAACGCTGGTCAAATTCTTGCTGGTTTGAGCTAGATCTGATTTTTAGCTTGAAAACTGCATAGCGTCCCCACTGAAAATTTGACCTGCTAGGGTTTTGACTTTTTTTGATTTCTGACTTCATAGACTGATAGATTGGGTCCCACACAGTCCAAATCACCCTTAAAGCTATCCATATTCATGGCAGTTTGACCTAGATCTGAGTTTTAGACTGAAAACAGCCTTAGCGCCTTCGCTGAAAACTGGACTTTTCTGGAGTTTACTTTTTTGAAATCTGACAGGCTAGGCTGATAGATCAGGGCTTGAGCACTCCAGAACACCCCCAACACTGATCTAGTTCCTGCCAGGTTGCCCTAGATCTCAAAAACTGACTTTCAGCCCCCTAGCCCCCTTCATCAGATTTTGACTTTTCCAGATCTGATTTTTCTTGCAATTTTTTGACTTGGGTTTGTAGATCGGGCCATCCTGATCTCATTTCTCCTCCAACGCTGAGCTGATAGTCTCCTGGTGGCTCTAGATCTGCAGATCTGCCTCTCCAAACCCTAGCGCTAGCCCTCCTTCTGCTGATTTTCCTGTAACCTGAATCTTTCGAGCCAAATCCTTTTCTGGGTCCATAGATCAGGGTATATCCCAGGTGGGTTCATTGAAACGTTGTGGTGATATTGACTCCATTGCCCAATGTACGAAAGGCACTGATCTCCTATCTGTAGCGCTAGCCCTAAATTGACCTTACTCCCGTTCTCTTTGCCAACATTCCTTGATAACTCAAGTTACCTGATACTTTCATATCTTTCACTCAGTCTGTCTCCTTGGTACTAGACAGTCCCGACTCCCAACTCTGTCCTTGCTTACCTTGTCACAGTTACGTTTCCCAAGACAGTGGTCATCTCCATCAGTTGCTAGTACCTAAACCCTAGAGCTAGGGTTTCTATTTACCTTACACCTTATGTACCTCAAAGCCACATTTGATCTGTTTTGGTGTCTAGGTCTGATCTCTCCTGTCGGGAGTAGATTCGGGTCTCCCTCGTTGTTGTCTTGGACTTAGATAACATAAAGTGAAGGCTGCCTCGATTGGCGTGATAACCATCCATTTGGGATTCTAGGCAGTCTTGGTTCCACCTCCTTAGTTTCTTGCCCCTCTACCATCCATCTTGGATCCACCTCACATAGGCAACTACAAGGTTGGTGATAACAACACCTTAAAATTGTGAAAGGCCTAAAAAGCAGTGGATAAATAAATGCTAAATCTAAAGACTGTTGGCCATTGTTGAAAAGTGTAATGATTAATTCCTCACGGAGCCTATGGGTTGGGATGTCAGATGGAGTAAGGGACAGCTAATTCTAAGTGTCCCCTAATATCTCTTCACTACAGTTTCTTGTGTACTCAACGCAAGGGTCCTAGAAAAGAACCTCATGGAGCTTGATTTTAGCTTGGATGTGAGAGGTAGACATATGTTAAAGTTGAATGGACACTTTTCAAATCAACTCATCCATGTGTGAGACACTCCCATTCCCTAATGTCCTTTGTTCATCATGAATTCAAGTGGATACCTTAATTGCTTAAGTCTAAATGATCACTATGTTAAAGTCATCAAGTCATTCCCTTTACCTTTTAGCCTTGGTCTCATCACCTCACCCATCATGGTTGATTGCCTAAGTTTTGTAAGAGAGGATACTTAAGGGGCTTTGTAAAATAATAAATGGTTACTCTGGTTTAAGTCTAATGCATGCTTATATTTGTGTACCACTGTCATGCCATAAATGTTTAAGTTTGGCAACTAACATAATCATACAAGCTTCATTTGTTCATTATGTACTCAAGATCATCTAGATTATTGCTCCATCTTCAATTTGGGTACTTTTGATTAGGTAAATCTAGTTGACTGAGTCAAACACGGTTCCCAAGGCAGTGACTACAAAAATCAACAATGGCTATATTTGCTCTAGACATTCCCAGGACCAATACTGTAGTCTCAGTTTTCATCAGATGGTGAGAGTTATCAAGATCCATAGTTTATTATTAATTTTTTTATTGATTCTAGCCATTATTTCTATTATGACATGGTGATATTTTTGGTTATCCTAGGTATTTCAATGGATCAGTGGGTATGAGTAGTCACCAGTACCATTATATCCGGTCTCCGGATTCGTTTTTGCAGTCAATTCATCTCATTATACATCCACCAAAGAGTTATGAGCATTTTATTTGTTCCGGGAGTCTGTACCTGCAAAAAATGAACTGTGAAATTGCTCAAGGAAATCGATTTAACTAGGGAAGTTAAGGAAATGGATTGGGAATGATTTTTTATGATGTATGATGGATTTCCGGATCATTTTGCACCAATTTCAGTCAGCTTGGGGGCCTAGATTATTTTATTGGCTTGTTTAGGGAGGACATCCCCCCCCCATGGGGCGAAATTGATTAAAATGGCCAAAATAAAAGTGTGTAAATCAAGTTGTATCTTTAAAAATATGTAAGGGGCGACCCCCTAAAGACCCCCCCATGTCCCCTAAGTGTTAAACTTGCAAAAAGAATGATTTATCATGATGTAAAAATGGGCTTCATGAGGCAATTCGCTCCCCTCAATTATACTGATCTATGTAAAAATAAAAGATGTAATCTCAACCGTTGGATAAAAAAGTAAGATAGGGTTTGTGTCTCTCAAAAGATATATAAAGAAGAGACCCCCATCATTATATCCCATCGGGAATTTGGCTCTTGCTGGAAATATAATAGAAGATCTTTTGGCTTACTTGTGAAATCTCATAGAAGTTCGTGACTTTTGTGTTTCTGCGTCTCTTTGGGCATTGGATGTTTATCTTTTATTTTCTTGGCATATATGTGGTGTGATCCAACTTTGTAGGAGGGCGTCTTTGCTAGAGGGCGACTCAGAGGGTCATCTCTCTCTCTCTCTCTCTCTCTACAAATCGCTTCAGGGGGTTTTACTTGTAGATTTTCCTTAGCATTCGATTCGTGTTTCCTTTTGATTTCTTCTACAAGCATTTCTTTTTTATTGGATTCAAATCAAGCATGATTTTAGTTTTTACTTATTGTTTTTATTTGTCTTTGGCAAGAGGGCGCACTAGGCAAGCCGGATCTTCAACCAGGGATAAAAATAATATTCCAAGTTGACAATGTTGGACAAAGGGAAACATCTCATGGCATCTCTCATTTCCTGGTAAGTTAAATTTCTTCTATGCTTCATTTTTCAGTATTTCTTTTCCCGGGCATAATAAAAACAAATAAAACCCTTATTTTAAAACCGTAGTTTTTAGGTTCACCTAGTTTTAGGTTGCGATTGTGTTTATAATTAAAAACCGAAGTTGGAAATCACCTAAAATCCCTAGACAACAATTTTCAAATTAATCGGACTCCATTTTCCCACCTAAAGCACTGGCCTCTCTTAGGGAAAATCGCCCACCCTGGGGAAAACTCTCGTTTAGGCTTTAGCCAAAACCGTGATCTAGGTATTGTTAGAATCACTTGCAATCATTATATCTATCATCTAGGAATTCATCTTAGTGCCTAATTTCATTTAATTTCACCTCTTTGCCCCTAGAACTAAATTTTCATACTTAAACCCTAAGGCAAATTGGGGCTTTTCACATAGGCACACAATTTCTCTTAGTAATTGATCAAATCTCTAATTAACCATTGGACTAAGAGATCCAATCAATATACCTTCAATTATCTACCTTAATTCATCTTTTTTAACGGTTATCTTGACTATAGGGACGCCCCCTAGGCTTAGTTCTCTACTAGGTCTACAGTGCCGGTGGCTTTGGCTGGTGTGACATCGGAGTACTTTCAGAGGTCTTAGCTTTCGTAGGCCACAACTTTAGTTGCCTTTCCCCTCTACCATCCTGGATAGGATCACCTTACGGGGCAACTACAAGATTTGTGATAACAATTCCTATAACAAAAAAAACCTACAATAAGCCTCCAAACCTACACCTAGTAGACCTCATGGCATGCCTGCAAAAACTAGACATTCTACTATATTCCTATAACAACAAATTCTGACAAGCAATTGTAGTTGCAGACTATATTACAGCAACATAAAAATTAAATACAAGAATATCAATAGCTCCAGGTAAGTAACTAAATATGCAAGACGGGTGTGGAAGGAATACCGTTACCTCAAAGCCCCCTTGAATGTGCGTGAGACTGCAAGATTCAGAAACTAGGAGGATTCCTAGTAACCATTTGCACTTAGGCATGAATGAAGTGTGATAATGAACACCTTCCATCACCTCATAAGAATTACATTATACGATGGGCCTCCAAGCCTGTAGCATAGTTTTTATAAGTTCTAAAACTTGAAGTTTCCAGTCTCATTAGGTCATGACAAGCTCTTGCTGATGAAAACAAGTAGCTTACTCATTATTATATTATTATTGCTTCATACATGTTCTATTTTACAGTTTATAATAGGTTCTAGGAAATTTTTCATTCTCCAACTACCTGCACAGGATGTGACAATTGTAATGTGAGAAAAGCTTTAACAACTTACCATCCATATGCAATATTTCATTAATTTCATGAATAAAATTAATTTTTCAAGCTTGAAAATCTTGTATTGCCAATTATTGGCAAATATGGGATTTAGCAATGGGAAAAAATGAAGTCCTTAAACACTGTTAATAACAGCAAACCAGAAACATGGTTTTGGTGAAAAATAAAGTTCTTGCATAACACTAACAAACATGTCTGATAAACTGCAATAAAAAGAGACCAACTGGCAAGAATCTCTACAATTATCACTCTTCAGAAATGTTTGCAAAAAGGTTGCACTATTGGCTCTGTACAATAGTGAAGCATGTCTAGAACCTAGGGCCAAAAACATTTCTCTTGAGAACAATAACCTTACCCATCTGAATGAAATGCTTAGATCTTCACAACTTGAACGCCAAGTTGATGCTTGGATGCTGTCCAGCCGTATGTGCGTGTAAGCCGAATCTAACACAAAAGGTAAGTAATATTGTTCAGCTATGCTTTGAAATACTTCTTCCAAGCAAAATTCTTCATCCAAACCTGTGAGATATAGAAGAATCATACAAATCCCCCATGTATCACAATTTGAATGAAAACTGGACGAGGGAAGAAGCTTAAAATGAAAATTGGCACCTGAGCAAAGGCATAGATTGCCCGGACGACTCTAGCATAGTCTGTACCAGCTGATCTGATTACAATATCTGCCAGAAATGTTCCCCATAATCTGCATAGAAATAGTTATGTCAATCTTAAAATGGAAAATATCAGGTTTGAAAACTTAGAAACCAAGTTTCTGAAATCCATCTAAATTTCAGGTAGCAGTGTACAGTTAAACATATTTTTAACTCTGATGATTAGCCCACAAAAGGGAACTCCCCTCTCTCTATTCCATTCCTGTCATTATCTAAGTTGCACGATATTGGGAAACAGGTACACACTGAAAATGCGACCCCCCAAATTTTGGAAACAGGGAAATAATATATATGTGTGTGTGTGTGTGCTATTTTATAAATAGTGCATTATATTGAGAATTTGAAAGAAAGCATTATGAATACTAATGAGCAAGAATATTAAATGACAAACATAAATCACACGTGACAAGTCACACTTTACTAGCAAATCTATCTCTATATTATTTCTCATAGATGATTACATTATGCAAGCAGCAATATAAGAGTTGCTTGGTGTAAGAATGAAGTGAGGTGCCTATTATTTATAGTGTAAGTCGCTAACAAAATTAATTTTTCTTTGGGGCCGACTTATTCTCTTTCTCTAGGGATGACTTGACTTGACTGGTCCCTTTTCTGGGCCAACTTGACTTGACTGGTCCTTTTTCTGGGTCGACTTTTGTTTTCTTTTGCAGGACCGACTTGAGGACGATCCTCACACATCTACTATTCCAACAATTTGACCCCTCCAAGTACAATTTGCAGCTATTTTAAAATTATTGGCTATTAATGATTAATTTTCCTAAGGTTTCAGCAAAATAGCCTGAGTATTAATTTAATTATTTGGAGCAACATTATATATCAGATTTCAGATTGGTTTTGGGCATAGATTTGATCCATACTATGATTTTGAGGGTCAAGGAATCCATTGGTGGCATTGGATTTTGATTTTGAGCAAGGGAAGATCAAGGTACAATTAACAGTGAATTATTAAAGTGGCAGCCTAAGATTTAATTTAAAAAATTACTAAGGTTTTAAATATATGGTAGGGGGACTACGGAAAGGAAAAGTAATGACATGGGTTCTCATGAAATGGGCCCCTAGTGACATTTTGATGATTTCCTAGTCTCTACAACTTGTTATTCAGTTGATCTAGCATGTGCTCACCAAGGGGGGTGCACTTCTATTTCCAGGGGCGAATTTGAGCAAAAAAGCCAAAATAAAAGCATGTAAATGAAGTTATAATTCAAAATTGATGTAACGGGGGGCCTTGTAATGATCCCCCCATGTCTCCTAGCCATCTAACTTGCCAATAAGTTGTAATTTCATGATGTAAAAGTTGGATGTAAGAGGCAATTCGCCTCCATCTTTTTCTAGCATTTTCCAATTTGTAAAAATTGTAAAATGAGAGTAAATCTCACCATTAATCTCACCTCCACACCCTATTCAAAGGGGAGGAGGTTGAGATTACCAGCTCCTATACTTACTTGGGGGTGCAATTCTCAAGTCCCGTTTCAGCTTGCGACCGACTCTTCAACCTCGAATCAACAAAAGGTATGGAACCTTAGCCCTTCTTGAGAGACGGTGCTTTTCTCATCACTTCCAAGACACCTTGTCTAAGATGAGCCTTGTGAACACCCTGATTCGTCCAACAGTTCTATACGGATCAGAGATTTGGGGACCATCTTTACTTGAGTCAGATTGGGCCTCAGTTGAGAGAGTCCAGATCCTTCTTCTTTGTCGCATCATCAGATGCAAGCAGACAGTACCGCAGCACATCATCCTGTCTGAGTTTGGGGCACAACCCTTCCGCCTTGAGACGACCCTCAGATTGGTTTCCTTTTTGCATCGTGTTCGGGGATTTGCAGATTCTTTAAAAGATTGAGACAGATATCCATACTTGGCATGCTGCTCTTCGGAGGCTGTTGCCCATGCTACCCACTCAGGTAGAGCCAAATGTTGGTTCACAGGCCGTCTTCCCCCATTCCGGTATTCTCTAGATGCTCTCGACCATCTCCTACCTACCTGACAGGAGCTAAACAAGATTATCAAGAAGGATATTTACAGGCGGTTTATCAAGGTTACCTGGGTCAATCCTCCGGGAGGGTTGCGCCCAAAGATGGCCTTTTATGCTGAGCACTTCTTGGAAATATAAGACGGGTTCATTGTTCGACCCCAGTACATGTTTCGTCACCGGATGCATGCTCTTTGTATCCTTCTCGGGCATTTCAGAGTAGGATCCCATAGACTTCGGGTAGAGACAGATCACCAGATTGATAGATTTGTCAGGATCTACCAAGTATGTCATCTACAGAAAATGGAAATCGAAATGCACTTTATTTTCAGATGCCCTATATACTACGAGATTACAGGACGATTCCATTGTTTGTTCAGAGGCTCTTAGACCCTAGTAAAATTTTTCAGGTACCCTGACCAGAGGTGTTTAGCACTCTATCTACAAGAGGCTCTCTAGTTTCGAGCACATATTCTGCAACCTCCCACCAGACCTGGCACCACACAGAAGATCACGACATTTTTCAGTGTGCTACTACCAGCTAGGGGCACCAAGAGACCAATCGACATGGATGTCGAGCTAGTTTCTAGATCAGTGAGGATCCGTGGGATCGCATCTCGACCCACGATATCTTAGCAGCAAAACCGTACTAGACCTCTCCCTAAGAGACGGACTAGATCCTCCAAATCTTAACATCATGCAAACTCCTCCCGGCGGCAACTCAATAGACAACCCACACCCTCATCGGGACAACAAACTTTATTGAACTTTCCTCAGTATTTCTCTTTCAGCCTCAGATGTTAGGAGTACTAGACCATCTTTGGCCCTATTCGCTCCGGGATCTTCTCTGCCAGGGCACCTTTGTCCCATGGCAGGGCTCTGTTTTGTGGTTGTGACTAGAACTCTATCACACTTCAACACAACTCGATTTGCTCATTGTTACCTTCTGCACTGTATTTCTTTTTATTTCCTTTTAAAGGAGACCGTTTGGTCCTCCCGCTCTGTATGGACATTATTGTAACCAACAGTCCCGTTGACCTACTTTGTGGTCATTAGTTGGGCATTAATAAAGTTATCTTATCTTATCTCCTCTTGATGTTTTAATCTCGGCTTTTCATCCTTATGGGCTAGGGATTTTGCTCACCTCTTCTCTATTAAAGAGAGTGAGTTCTCATTTGTAAAGGACTTTTCACATTTTTTGTAGAGGAATAGAAATCATATTTCAGATCTCTCTTGTTCTCTTGTGTAATGTGGGTGAATATTGCCCCTTGCCACCTTCTTTATGGACTAGAATGCTGGTACACTTGTTTGTGGAGATTATTTTGTTAATTACAAGCAGGAAATGGACTCCGAATTCGCCCAATGCACCTTGGTGAAATCAGGAGAAGGGGGTTTCTAACCTAGACTTTCTTGCTTATTTCCTTTGACCTTGGAGCACTTTCTTTCTCTTGTCTGCATGTTTATTTTCTCATCTTGTAAGCTGGGTTTTGGTTTGTGTATGGTTTATCAATGATTCTAATTCACTAATTCTAATTTCTTGCTAGCGGGTTTGAGGAACCAAAAACTTCAAGTGCACCCTAGCTTGTGGAGAAGTTTTCTGGACTAGCTCTCAAGTCCCGTTGCTAAGGAGGGTAGGGTGACTTCATTGCTCTCCAAGGACATAGGTAAATGCCCAAACACCCCCTATTCAACTATTGTTCCATTAATCACCAAATTTCTGTTGCATTTCTTTGTTATTGTGCTCCATGCTGTTAAAGTTTTAAGGTTTTCAAATAAAATTAAACTTGTACTTTAATGCAGATCAAAATAAGATAATATTGAAGTAAAAGTACAATAGTCGTAAAAATTTAGAAAATAAAAACATAATTTCATCTCTTTCAACTTTAACACTCCCAAAGATCACTGTGTTAAAGTTGAAGCACACATTTAACAATTGCAAATATATAAGCAGCAGAGTAGCAGCAGTAGTAAGACTAATTACACAAAATTGTAGAAACAATAATAGATCTAAGTAACACCACAAAAGAACAAGTCTGATAACTTGCTTGGTGAGTTGAGACTTCCTTATACTCAGAAATCACTTCAGATCAGACCAAGGCTGCGGGGAATCACTAGGGACTCTCTCGAATCACTCCCGATTTGCGCTTCGGGAGGAATTGATGAGGAATCGCGATTCCTCATCGATTCCTCTTGGGAGCGTTTTTTGGAATCGCGATTCCTGGGAAAAAAATGCTCCCTACCCATCTTTGAAATCGCTGAGAGAGCGATTCCTCATCGCTCCCTTAGTGATTCTGCGTGCTAGGAAAGTTTTTCCCAAATTTCTCAATTTTGCAAAATTTTTTTTTTTTAGTGATTGGCTAGGGTTCAATTAGGCTTTACAAACACTATTGGACTCCATTTGGACTCATTCTATTCCTCATTTGCTTGTTTTCATTTATTTTGCTAGGGATTTGAGTGGCTTTGCTAGTTGTTTGAGAGCAAATTTGTAGGAGCTTATAAGTGAGATTGAAGGGGAGATTGAAAGCTTCTATTTGTGAGAGCTTGGAAGTAAGATTGAAGGCTTCCATATAGACATTCAACCATCCTTGAAGAGCTAAAGAGGTAGGCTCTAAAAATCCAATCTTTGTTTGTTTTTGAAAAAAATATTTCACTATGTTAAAATTTTAAATCTTGTATGTGTTTTTTTCCTACTCTTTCTAATTTCTTCTTCTCCATCATTCTATTGCAGGCAAGAAGTGATTCTCATATTGAATCAAGAAGCATGATGGGTATGTGGTTTTTGTTTTTGGTTCCGATTCTTCTCATGATGATGGTGATGGGAAGTAGATTTGGTGGTGGCGATAATGAGGATGAAGAGATAGGGAGTGGCACATACCATGGACAGGAGGAGGAAGAGGGGGAGGAGGAGGAGGAGAAGGAGGAGATTGAGAGTGATGAGGGACAAAAACAAAAAGACACAACACCTTTGTGGAAGTATGTGACAAGGCTTGGGGGAGGGAGAGGGGGTGGAACCACAAAGTTTACATGACTCCATTGTAATAAAAATTACACAGGTCCATATACCCGTGTGAGAAAGCATTTGTGTGGGCTTATGCCATGTGATCAAGGTAAGGCTACTGGAGTCAAAACACGTGACAAAGTGTCAGCTAAAGAAAGAAACAAATACAGGATTGAAGAAGAGGCCGCTAAAAACAATTCCAAGAGATCAAGGGTCGAATCTGAATCCCCACATAAAATGTGTAGTAGTAGATCTGGATCATCATCCACCCATGCTAGTAGATTCTCGCCTATGTGAAAAACATTATCAGATTTCCTTGACCTTGGTTGCAGAGATGATGTGGATTCAAAAATTTGCAGGTTTCTCTATGCATGTGGTGTGCCATTCAATGTTCTTTGCTCACCCTATTGGCATGAAATGGTACAAGCCATCAATGGTGCCCCTAAAGGATATAGAAGCCCTGGGTATGACAAAGCTAGAACCGTGGGACTTGACAGGGAAAGAGCCAAAATCAATAGTGCTCTTGGAAAGTTTACAAATGATTGGTCCAACTATGGGCTATCCATTGTATCTGATGGGTAGACAAATGTTAAAGGCAAGCCATTGATAAATATTCTTGGTGTGTCTGCTAGTGGTGCGGTCTTCCTTTCAGCTCATGACTACTCAGATCGCTACAAGACTGGTATTAATATTGCACAACCTTTACTTGAATCCATTCAAATGATTAGGCCATACAATGTCATTCAAGTCATCACAGATAATGCTGCTAATTGTAAGGAAGTAGGAGCAATCATTAAGGATAAGTATCCCAACATATTTTGGTCAGGGAGTTTGGTTCACACATTGAACCTTTTGATGCATGATATTGTTAAGATAAAGGACGCTTGTTACTGATGGATTGGTGCCTTGTACAAGAGAGGTAAGAAAATGATAAAATTTATCACCAATCATAGCATGGCCCAACACATTTTTTGCAATCACTCTAGGTTGGAGCTATTGAAGATTGCGAAGACTAGATTTGCTAGCTACTACCTCACCTTCAGGAGGCTTTTGAAGGTAAGAGAGGCATTGGCTAGTATGGTCTCAAGTGATTCATGGCAGGGATTGAAAGACAGAGCTGCAAGCGCATCTGATAGACATGGCTTTCAGGAGGTGGAGGATACCGTTCTTGATGGTTAGTTCTAGGCACCAGTTAAATATGTTCTACAGTTCACCAAGCCCGTTTATAATATGATTCGTTTTGCAGATACAGATCGACCGATGATTGGGGAGGTGTATGAGCAAATGGATAGCATGCTTGGCCATATCAAAGACATTGTTGAGCAAAGAGATGCAATCTTGTATGACCATATTCATAAACATATGGTCAAAAGGTGGGATAATTTGAATGTTCCACTCCATGCCCTTGCATATGTCCTTATCACAAAATATTATTCTCCATCTTGGTTGGGCCAACTTGCACCTGGAGGTGGAGTTAGGAAAATACCACACACAGATCCAGAGATGCAAAATTGGTATATGCTTGCATTAGACAAGTTGGTTCCTGATGATGAGTGTGCTCAAGTACGGAGTGAATTGAGCCAATACATCAATGAACATGGAGTCTTTGGTACCTTGCATGCAACCAAAGATCGAGAGAGGTTGGATCTTATCTATTGGTGGAACATGTATGGCAGTGGTGCCACATATTTGCATAAATTGGTGGTGAGGGTGCTTTCACAGGTTGTCAATAGTTCTTCTGCAGAGAGGTGTTGGAGCACCTACAACTTCATCCACAATGTCAACAGAAATAGTTTGAATATAGAACGAGACAAAAGTTTGGTTTATGTGCGCTACAACTTGAGGATGTTGTCCCATTATTGTGAAGCGACCAAGAATGATAGAACTTTTTTGACTTGGGACCACAATCCAGAGGGATGGAGCCATTGCATTAGAGCGCTTTGAGGATGAACTATTGGGTGATCATGGGGGTGTTTCGATTCATACATTAGAGATGCCACCCTCAACCACCACCAAGTTTCCAGATACAGGAGTTTTGCCTTTAGCTTCACAACGTCTGACAATCCATGGGGCCATAAAAGTTTTTGAGAACACCAACCTGGTTTCAAGCTTGATAGCTTCTCCGCATGGTTTAATGCCCAAACCCTTGTATGCACAATTTTTCATAAAAATTGACTAAACTGAAACACATGGAACTCTTTTTCAAATTTAAATAACACAGAAATTTTCACTTTCAGCCAATAATTTCAAACTCAGAAATTTATGACAGCCATTCACACAAAGAAATAACACAGAGATTTTTTACCAATGGTCCAGGATAAAACCCCGAAGGGAAAACCTGTTTCTGAGAGAGAGAATTTGTATTTCTTCAGGGTATAAAATACGGAAATAAAAACAACAATACTTATCAATTTTCCATCTCGAAAAGTGAGCCAATCAATTGTTGTACGAAAATCTCAAAAATCGTGTTGTACGGCTCACACGTGTGGGATGTACAAGCTTCCTCGATTTCTATGCAATCTGCTGCCTCAAAAACCGTGCCAATTTCTGTTGTACTATCACTATACAGAGATAAATTAATTTTTGTACCTGTCCTTGAAAACTGAGCCAAATTCATATTGTTGTACAAACTTCTCGAAATTTGTGCCTGTTTGCTGTACCAATTTCTGTATGGATTTCCTCGAAATCTGTGCCAAATTAATGGCTGCACCTTGTACAAATTCACTCCTTGGGAAACGTGCCCAGCCTATCCTCCTCGAAATCTGTGCTGGTTTTGTCTTCTTTCTCCTGCTGGTTCAAATTCTCTTCAAACCCTCATTTTCTCTCTTCTCCTCCTCTCCAAATCTTCTCTTTGAAAAGTGAATAATGATTATAGTTTGCCTTGCCCTAGTCCCTTTTTGTTCATGGCAACTTCCTCTTTCAATCTAATGGTCAAGATTAGATTAGATGAGGAGTTCTCATTAAATGCTCAATTAAATAATTAATAAATGACATTTAGTGCACCTCATGTCATTTAATAAAGTATGGACACCCCCTTTTAATTAATCACTCACTCCACTTTTATTAAATGTGAACTTAGGATAAACCATGACTTTTATCTTTTAATGAAGTCACTTTAAAATTATAAAGTGCATCTCACTTCATTAATTAAATATGACTAGGGGTCACCAATTAAAGTGTCCTTGTCCACCCCAAGGCAATACTTGAAAGTTTTTCACGAACCCCAACCCAGTTTCAAGCCTTTTTGGCTTCTCTACATAGTTTAATGCCCAAGCCCTCTATGCACAAATTTTAAACAAAATTTGACTGAAACTGAAACACATGAAGTTCTTTTTCCAAATTTAAACAATCCAGAAATTTTGCTTTTCTACCAAAATTTCTAACTCAGAAATTTTCAGACAACCAAACATAGATGAAAATGACACAGTTGTTTTTTACCAATGGTCCAGGATAAAACCCCCAAGGGAAAACCTGTTTCTGTGAGAGAGATTTATTATTTCTTCAATAAAAATACAGAAACTCAATCAACAGTACTTGTCAATTTTCTGCATCGAAATTTGAACCTTTACTGCTGATTTTCCTCCCTCGAAATTCGTGCCAAACAACTATTGTACAGACAACAATTAATTTTTTACTTTTCACCTCCAAATTCGTGCAGAATCCGTACAGTATGGATTCCTAAACTTTACCTCGAAACCTGTGTCGAATCCGTACAGTACGAATTTCTTCAATTTTTGTGAAGACCGTACAGTACAGTGACCTCGATTTATGTGCACAAATGACAGCCTCGAAATCTATGCCCTTTCTCGATTTTTGTGTTGGAAATTAATTTCTCTCTCTTGGTTTTGAAATCTCTTCAAACCCTCTCTCTTTCTCTTCTTCTCTCTCCAAAAATCTCTTTTGGAAATGAACACAATGAATGAATGAATGCCTTGTCCCAGCCCTTTTTGTTCATGGTAACTTCCTCTTTCAATCTAATGGTCAAGATTAGATTAGATGAAGGGTTCACATTAAATGCTCCATTAATTATTAATTAAATGACATTTAGTGCACCTCATGTCATTTAATAAAGTTACAACAACCCCTTTTAAACTAATCACTCACTTAACTTTATTTAAATATGAACTTAGGAAAACAATGATTTAGCCTTTTTAATAAAGTCACTTTAAAAACATAAAGTACTTTTCACTTCATTAAATGCAAATTGACTAGGAGTCACAACTTAAGTGTCCTTGTCCACCCCAAGGAAAGTCTAGGTGGATAAACACTTACTAGGTAACTTTTCAACGTTCCCTCTTACCGAGGAAGGTGTTTTTCACCACTCCGAACTTATCTCTGAAGTAGACATTCCTCCCTCTACCCAAAGCCTTCATGAGAATGTTAGCCACCTGCTCATCTGTAGAAACATACTGCAAGTGAACAACCCCTCTTTGAACATAGCCTCTGATAAAGTGATATCTGATCTCTATGTGCTTCGACCTGTCAAGAAATACTGGATACTCAGAGAGCTTGATGCAACTCTGATTATCACAATGTATAACTGTAGGACTCGGTCCTGATCAAATAAGTCCATTGTTAACTTGCGAAGCCACAAAGCCTCACAACTAGCCTGACTGACTGCCATATACTTAGCCTCAGCAGAACTCAATGCCACAGACTTTTGCTTCCTACTGAACCACGACACAACTCCCGAACCCAATATGAAGCAACAACCAGAAGTGCTCTTCCGATCTGAAACACTACCTACCCAATCTGATTCTGTAAATCCAACCAATCCCACTCCATCAGATCTCCTATAATCCAAACCATAATCAACTGTACCTGTAAGATATCTCAATATGTGTTTTGCAGCAGTCCAATGCACTCTCCTGGGCTCCACCATGAACTGACTGAGAGTGTTCATTGCAAAACTCATATCTGGTCTGGTGTTGACCAGATACATCAACGAACCAATAAGCTAAGGATATAGAGTAGGGTCCACCAACTCTCCCTCAGAAGCAAGAAGCTTCGTCCAGTTGGTGATCATGGGTGTAGACATGGGTCTGTAATCAGTCATCTGAAATCTCTTCAGAACATCTACAGCATATTTTCCTTGCCCTAGGAAAACATGTCCATCCTCCTGCCAAACCTCCATCCCCAAATAATAGTGCATCAACCCAAGGTCAGTCATCTCGAACTTTGAAGCAAGATCCTTCTTGCAAGCATCAATCAGGTGCTCTTCCCCAGTAATGAACAAGTCATCAACATATAGCAGAAGAATAAGCGGAACACCACCAACCACAATGTAGTATAGGTTGGGATTCGCTTCACTCCTCTGAAACCCAATCGAAAGCAAGTAGGAATTGATCCTAGAATACCAAACTCGAGGGGCTTGCTTTAGACCATACAAGGCGTTTTTCAGCCTGCATACATGAGAATCTCTCTCATAAATCTCAAAGCCATGTGGCTGCTCCAAATATACCTCCTCCTGTAGAACACTGTTGAGAAAAGCGGTCTTCACATCCATCTGATGGATCCTCCAACCCATCTCTGCCACGAGGGAGATCACTGCTCTGATCGAAGAAAATCTGGCAATCGGCACAAAGGTCTCATCATAATCAACTCCCTCTAGTTGCGAGAATCCACGTGCTACAAATCAAGCTTGTACTTCTCGATGCTGCCATCCGCAACATGCTTGATTTTGTAGAGCCACTTGGAAGTCACAACTGACTTCCCCTCTGGTCTTGGAACCACCTCCCACACCCCATTCTTCATGATGGAATTGTACTCTTCCATCATGGCATCTCTCCAAACCTAGTGTACTGAAGCCTCCTCATAAGTAGTAGGCTTGGACTCACGTAAGCTAGTCACCTGTGCCATATAGCTGGAAAATCTCTTAGGTGGCTTGCTCTCTCTGACCTCCCTCCTGGGTGGCCCAACAGACTCCTCTGCTTCCTTTACAAGCTCCCTAAGCCAACTTGGCTTTCTCTTCTTGGAAGAAGCATCCTGTTCAGACCCTCCTCTACATCCTCATCAGACAAATGTCTCCCTGAAGAAGTACCAATGGTCTGAGATCCTGTCCTTGGTGAACCTAAAACTATACCAAGTGTATTTGAATCACTTGAAGGTGTGACCTATGAACCTGTGATCCATGAACCTATCCCTGTAGAGTGAATCCCTGAAACTGATGGACCTGTAACCTGTGACCCAGTCACTCCTGAAACCTGTGACCCTGTTCCTGACTTGTTGAACTCTGTGATGCTATCACCTGTGGAGTACTCTGTTGCTCCTCTATCTCAGAATCTCGAGATCTTTTGAAGGCTCACTCCTCATTACATTAGAGGAAATTTCAACTCAAAATGGGCCTTTCAACCCTAATTCAAATTCCATGTCATTATGTGTTAGCCAATGAAATTGCTTTAAAATTGAAATACCGTATAGGTCTTAAGCAATTTTTTAATATAAATTTAGGGATAGGTGAATTATTTTAATAATATAATTTGTCTACCCACTGAAGAAATTTGATAAACTATCACAAAACCTTATATAGACATTCTTTTATACTTTATCTCACCCAAACTAACCCTAACTAACTCAACCAACTTAATCAAAGGATGAGATTAACTTTATCCGAGGGCTCTCATTTAATGCACATATTCACTTCATTAAATACATTAAATGCACTTTTTGGGTCCCACAACTTAAAGTCACTTTAAGTTTATAAAGTACAAAGTCACTTTAATAATATAAAACACACTTTACATTCAAAAGTTCTCTAGGAAAAATACAAATTATGTGCCCCCCATGTGACATCAAAATCATGGGGAAGGACCAACCGAGTTATAAAAACTAACACTCCCTCTTAACGAGGGAGGTCCTTCCGACAATGCCTGTATCTCCATCACCTGGGTGTCTATCCTCTGAAGCAGCTCCCTCTCGCTTTGGAATGTGACTTGAAGATGCATGTTGAAAACAACTCTAAATTGAGAATTGTGAGGGGAATCCTCTCTAAACCCTTGCATCTACTCAAAATCTTCATATTGGCTGAGTCTCCTACCATTATAGCTCTCCTCATCTGAAGGTATCATTTGTGCACCTGCCTCATCTTTAGATTCAGTCTCAGATAGCCCTTCACCTGACCCTGGAAACATCACTTCTCCTTGCAGAAAATAAAGTTTGTCTCTTCTATTCCCAAGTAAAATTGTGGTACCAACTGGGTTCTCTACCTGATATAGAAACATTTGTCCTATCTTGACCAAGAATCCATACCCATCATCCTCCAATGATGACATAGAAAGTCTACTAACTTTCATGCCTGGAACAAACAGTACCCTGTTTACTTCAAGAATTTCTCCCAAATCTAGTTGGAATTTCACAGTTCCAACTCCTCTTATCTCTGCCTGAGGATTTTCAATATCTGTTTCAATAAAGTGTCCTGGAGCAATTTCTTCTATCCTTTGAAAAACTCCATACTTTTCGGTAATATGGCTAGTTGACCTGCTCTCAACTATCCATGTGTCATGGTAATCTACTGAACTATCTATACTACTCTCAACTGATGCCAAAGAAAATTCCTTTTTAAATTGGGCAGCATATTCTTGTACTTCTACTGATGCTGCTCCCTCTTTGTCTTCATCCTTCTTCCTATGACATTGACTAGCATAGCGGCCAAATTTGTTGCAGTTATAACAACGAACCTTACTAAGGTCTTTCTCCCTTTTCTTCCCCCTTTTACCTTTGGTAAGAAGGGATACATTTTCTTCACTACTCTGAGTGCTATTCTGGAATGTCCCCTCTTGAGTCTCTTCTTGAACAAAGTCATCCCATAACCTTGTCCAATCAGGAAGTCTTTCTCTAGCAACTAATCCTTGCACAAATGTGTGCCATTTTGCAGTGAACCCATTAAGAGCATATCTAACAAGCTCTTCGTACTCCACTTTCTCACCAGCAGCACCCAGTTCATCTCTAACTTGAGAAATTTTTGTGAGATAAGTGGTTACTGTATCAGCATCAGTCATCTTGGTATTCCTCAGATTTTCTTTGAGAACCATCTTTCTATTTTGATTCTTACTTTGATAAATAGTACATAAAGCTTTCCAAATTTCAAAAGCATGTGACTTACTTGTGATGTGAGGTATTACATGATCTTTTATAGAGTCCAAAAAGATTCTTTGTGCCTTGATATCTTTCTTATCAAAAGCAGTCTTCAAAGCAGCATCTGTGGGAACGATGATGGTGTCAGAAGCACCAACAATATCCCATAGCTCCAATTCTTTGAACAATACGGTTATGCGCTCTTTCCAAGAGCTGAAATTGTCAAACCCATCCAGTTTGTCTTCATATCGCAATCCTGCTGAGGTCATGACTTCAACTGATAATCTTTAGCTGACCCTGACTTGTATCTCTTTTGTTCTGTATCACACAACTTAACACACCTTCATCAATCACACTCTGATACCATGAAGAAATTTGATAAACAATCACAAAACCTTATATAGGACTTTTATCAAACACTTGATTGCAAATATGATTTATAACTTGTCTGAACTAAAAATTCTTAAGATGAATTTGTCTGATAGTTTTAAGTATAAACACCAATGCACTCAAATTCAATCTGAAGATAGATGTGACAACACAAAAATTTAGGGCCAAGCCCAGGACAAAACCTCACTAGAGGAAAACCCTTGAGATAGATTATTTCTATTAAAGAAGAGCAAGATTGAAACTTCTTTTACAATTCAAAAATTTCACTGATTTCCATCTCAACAAATTCAGAAATGCAAATGCAACTTATTTCTGACTCTGCTAACCTTTCTTGGGATTCATGCCAACAGAGAATAAATGCAAAAACTGTCCACATGTGACAAGAAAACAACAATCTGATTTTTCTGGGAATTTGTGCCATAGAACTGACTGATAATGTACAACCTGTCAGAAATAACAGCAACAGATTTGACCTTGGGAAATGTGCCAGAAGTAAAGTATGAAATGGTACAGATTTCTGCAGAAAGAGTCCTTCAGTCTGCCTCGAGAAATGTGCCCATTCTCTCTCTTGAAATCTGTGCTCTCTTGCTGTAGGAAATTCTGCTGTATGGTATGTCTTGGGAACTGTGCACTTCCATTTCTCCAGAAATTTGATCTCTCTCTTCTCTCTTTTCTTTTTCCTTGGTATGATGTCTCTCTTTTTCCTATACATTTTTTTATACTTTATCTCACCCAAACTAACCCTAACTAACTCAACCAACTTAATCAAAGGATGAGATTGGCTTTATTTGAGGGCTCTCATTTAATGCACATATTCACTTTATTAAATACATTAAATGCACTTTTTGGGTCCCACGACTTAAAGTCACTTTAAGTTTATAAAGTACAAAAGTCACTTTAATAATATAAAACACACTTTACATTAAAAAGTTCACTAGGAAAAATACAATTTATGTCCCCCATGTGACATCAAAATCATGGAGAAATACCAAATGAGTTATAAAAACTAACATGCCCAAGCTGCCCATAATTATATTGGATATTGAAAATGAAATTAATATGCTAACCGATTTTAGTTAATACTTCTCCCATTTGTAATATATAATAGTAAAAATAAATAATATCATAACTAATATATAATAATATTACTTGGTCCAATACCTTTAACTCGGTTAAAAAATATTACTCGGTCCAAAAATATTAATGGGTCAAATAATTTTAACTCGGTCAAAAAATATTACTCGGTCCAAAAATATTACTTAGTCAAATACCTATCTATGTTTTAGGTAATACATGACCAATATATAATATATAATATATAACAATAGTAATTAATATTATTATAATAACCGTCAAAAGTTCCGTCCATATTTTAGGTAATATGTGACCAATATATAATATGTAATAGTAATAGTAATTAATATTATCTAATATTTCATACTAACCGTAAAAAATTGGGTTTACATACTTTTAACTCATATCATAACTAATATATAATAATATTATATTATAATTAATGTTTTATCATAACCGTCAAAAGTTGAGTCTAATAACTTTTAACTAATATCATAACTAATATTAATATTTAATACTATTATATTATAATTAATATATTATAATAATAATATTACATAGCATAAAAGTCAAATAATCTTTAAGATGGAATTGTGTATTTAATTTTATTTCCTTATTTTGGGTGAAAACACTACATCAAACTTCGTTTTCATAAATTGATTTTAATATAATATATATATTTAAGGTAGCTTCGATAAAAGTGAAATAACCCTGGGCAGCTTCGATAAAAGTGAAATAGTATAAAAAATTGTCTACATGGCATTTTTTATTATTTTCCTTAAGAGGCCCATTTTTCATCCAAATTTCTTCTAATGAATCTCACCTCCCTCCTCACCACAACTTTCCTCTATGTAGGAAGGTAAATGTAGAAAGCCTTTGAAGTCTCGTCATATCCAACAAAAATACCCCTCCAGTAGCCTCCAACTTTGTCCTCTTCTCAGAAGGGACATGTGAGCATGTAAGACATCCAAAGATGCGAAAGTGGCCTATCTCAGGCATCTTCCCGGTGAACATCTCCTCAGGAGTTTTGCACCCCAAGGCACGGTGCGGACTCCTGTTCTGCACAAAAACAACAGTACTACATGCCTCTTCCCATAAGAAGAAAGGAAGACTCTGATCATGCAACATGGCTCTAGCTACATCCATAATCGAGCGGTTCTTCCTTTCTGTCACTCCATTCTGATGTGGAGTGTAAGGAACTGTCAACTGTCTCCTGATCCCCTCCTATCTACAAAACTCATCGAATGCATGGGAAGTATACTCACCCCCATTATCTCATCAAAGTACCTTGATCTTCTTTCTTGTTTGGTTCTCCACAAGAGCTTTGAACTCTTGGAACCGAAGCAAGACCTCCTCTGATCTCTTGCTTTTAAGAAAATAGATCTAGGTCTTCCTGGGAAAGTCATTGATGAAAGTAATGTAATACTCAAAACTTGGCAATGAGGCAAAAGACATGGGACCACATAAATATGAATGAATCAACTCAAGCACTCCCTCTGATTTGTTGTCACTGCTCGGAAAAACAGTCTTGGTGTACTTTCCCAAAGCACATCCTTTGCATACACCACTTCGCTCTGTTCTGAAATCTGGCAAACCTGTGTTCATGTATCTAAGCATCCTCAAAGCTGAATGATGAAGGTGGGCCATCCTCCTGTGCCATAACCCACACAACTCACTACTGCTCTGAGTGTGTGACAATGCAAGATGTGGCTGGAAGAGAAGCTTGTATAGTTTCCTACATCTGACTCCAATCGCATATGAAGCAGATGGATCCTCTGCTTTGGGAAAGATGTGCACTTTCCCATCTAGGACATATACCCCAAGGCATTTGTCCTCAATCATGGAAACTGATATAAGATTCTTCTTTAGCCCAGGGACATACAAGACATCCCTCGAAAACATAGGCTGCATGGACTCCCTGTCAAAGCAGATTGTCCCACGCCCAACTACTTTCACCATTGTATCATCGCCCAATACAACCTCCAACTCCAAGTCTGTCTTTGAAATCTCGGTGAACATGTCTCGATCACCTGTAATGTGACTCGAAGCTCCACTATCAATGTACCACGTGGAGGAGGTAGTGGAAGCACTTAGTGAATACCCAACAATCATAGAATGCTCCATGTGACCCTCAATGTCCCTGCTGGTGATGGATGATGCTCTCTCTACACAAGCACCAACAAAGAGAGAAAAATCTCTCTCAAATCTAGCAGCATACTCATCAATCTCTGCTGAAGCTGATGTCTGCTGTTTCTTCTTCTTTTTTGGGCGTTGTCCAACATAGTGCCCAAACTTCTGGTAAGCAAAGCATTTCACTTTGCTCATGTCTTTCTTCTCTCCATCCCGCTGCTTAGTTCCACCCTTGGAACCCTTCTTGAACTTCTTCTTCTTTCCCTTTGCTGCTAATTAAGTCACCTGGTTCGAGTTCGTGATCGAATTCGACAAGAATGAAATTCAGAAAAAAATCGTGAAATTTTTTTTATGATAAAATTCGTCATTAAATTCGAATATATATATATAAAAGTTCAAATTTTATTTTTAATAATATTTGATTTAATTATATAATAATAAATATATCTTGTATAAAATGATAAACATATTAAAAAACATATTCTATAATATCTAAATTAATATTACTATATACATACATAACTTTACAAATTTATATTACAATAGTTTGGGCTATGGTTATGAAAGAATAATAATATAATACATAATATTGCAGCCTCAAGACTAGCCATTACCAGACTTCAGCCAACTCAAAAAGATGCCAGCTATGAAGCTACTCGTGTAGCCTTTACCAGCTATGAAGCCAGCTCAGAAGCTGCATAGCCACTATAATAGCCACTCGCATAGCCATTACCAGCCATGCCATCTGCTACAGCGATGCACTTAGAACATTGCTTGCGCACTTGCTTGCCTACACCCAGACTTTATTATGTTGGACAGCTAGTTTGATTGTTGGAACTGCCCACTCCGTGCCTCAACTTTGAATCTCTTTGGGTGGGGGGACGATGGGCTTCATCGCAATATTATGTATTATATTATTATTCTTTCATAACCATAGCCCAAACTATTGTAATATAAATTTGTAAAGTTATGTATGTATATAGTAATATTAATTTAGATATTATAGAATATGTTTTTTAATATGTTTATCATTTTATACAAGATATATTTATTATTATATAATTAAATCAAATATTATTAAAAATAAAATTTGAACTTATATATATATATATATTCGAATTTAATGACGAATTTTATCATAAAAAAAATTTCACGATTTTCTTTGCAATATTATGTATTATATTATTATTCTTTCATAACCATAGCCCAAACTTAAAAAGTACACGTCAATAACCAAGTGGACTCGGCCTCGAGAGACTGCTCATTTCAGTCGAGAAGCTTGAACCCTCTGCGACTTTGGTTTGCAACTCTATAGTCTACACCCTCAACAACTGCACCCTTGGCCCTTGCATCGGCGACCTCGGCCCTTGCCTTTGCCATTGCAACGTCAACACTATGGAGTCTGCGCAGTGCGACTTAGGATTCACGATGGCCACCTCCACACTTATTCACGGATTTGCGACGACGGTAGCACACAATAAGCGCGACAATAATTTTGGAGGGACCAGGGTTCACTCGCAAGCCACTGAAAATCACCAATTTTAAACGTTTAATTCGTCGGCTACAGAAAATCAACGAATCTCGAATTTTAAGCCGAAAAAACGACGAATTCGGTGACTTTGGTTGCTAATGCCACATTCTCCTCATCATCCTTCTTGTGAGATGTATTGCCCTGTACATATCCTCTACGTGTCTCCTCTTGTATGAAGTCATCCCAAAGACGATCCCATGAAGGCATGTGCTCACGAGCAACCACTGACTCCACAAATACAGTCTATATGGCTTTGCCACACCATTCAAGGTTGTATGCACCAACTCAGCACTCTGTATCACCTCCCCAATAGCCCCAAGCTCATCACAAACCTGTGTAATCCTGGTAAGGTAAGTGGTCATTTCTCACCCTTGTTCATGTGAATGCTCTTTAACTTCTCCCTTAATACCATCTTTTGATTTTCATTGGAACTTTGGTATAAGTTAGTTAAAGCAGTCCACATATGATGGGCATGATCTTTACCTGAAATGTGCAGAATCACATGATCTTTTATTGCATCAAGAAGGATTCTTTTGGCCTTTATATCTCTCTTGTCGAATGCGGCTCTAGCCACTGCATCTACGGGAACAGTCACGATATTGGTGGTAGTGTTGTTCACTATATCCCATAGTTCACTATCCTTTAAAATCAACACTATTCTAGCCTTCCAAGGACTGAAATTTCTAGCGCCATCCAACCTATATTCTATCCTAAGACCAGTAGCCATGATTGCAACCTGTACTACTCAAGCAACCTGTTCAAGAACTTTTTCCCAAATTTGGAATTTTTTTTGGCAAAACCCCAACTTTCTTCAAATTTGAAATTTTTTCCACAAACCCCTGTTTTCTTCAAATTTGAAAATTTTTCTGCAAACTCTTGTTTTTCTGAGCGTTTAAATTCTGAATTTTAACTGTGCTCTGATATCATGAAATTTTTTGAGAACCCCAACCCGGTTTCAAGCTTAATAGCTTCTCTGCATGGTTTAATGCCCAAACCCTTGTATGCACAATTTTTCATAAAAATTGACTAAACTGGAACACATGGAATTCTTTTTCAAATTTAAATAACTCAGAAATTTCCACTTTCAGCCAATAATTTCAAACTCATAAATTTATGCCTGCCATTCACACATAAAAAAATAACACAGAGATTTTTGACCAATGGTCCACGATAAAACCCCGAAGGGAAAACCTGTTTCTGAGAGAGAATTTTTATTTCTTCACAGTATAAAATACAGAAATAAAAACAACAAAACTTATCAATTTTCCATCTCGAAAACTGAGCCAAACAACCGCTGTACGGAAACCTCAAAAATCGTGTTGTACGACTCATGTGTGGGTTGTACGAACTTCCTCAATTTTTGTTGTAGTGTCACTATACGGACAAAAATTAATTTATGTACCTGTCCTTGAAAATTGAGCCAAATCCATACTGCTGTACGGATTTGCTCCTCGAAATCTATGCCAAATTAATGGCTGCACCCTGCTATATGGATTCACTCCTTGGGAAATGTGCCCAGCCTATCCTCCTCGAAATCTGTGTTGATTTTGTCTTCTTTCTCCTGCTGGTTCAAATTCTCTTCAAACCCTCATTTTCTCTCTTCTCCTCTCCAAATCTTCTCTTTGAAAAGTGAATAACGATTTGAGTTTGCCTTGACCTAGTCCCTTTTTGTTCATGGCAACTTCCTCTTTCAATCTAATAGTCAAATTAGATTAGATGAGGAGTTCTCATTAAATGCTCAATTAAATAATTAATAAATGACATTTAGTGCCCCTCATGTCATTTAATAAAGTATGAGCACCCCCTTTTACTTAATCACTCACTTGACTTTTATTAAATGTGAACTTAGGATAAACCATGACTTTTATCTTTTAATGAAGTCACTTTAAAATTATAAAGTGCATCTCACTTCATTAATTAAATATGACTAGGGGTCACCAATTAAAGTGTCATTGTCCACCCCAAGGCGACACTAGGTGAACAAACACTTCCTAGCTAACTTTTCAACAGGCCATTCATCTTCTTCTCATGTTCCACAATCACTTCTAGCAGCTCCTATTCCACCTAGAACATGAGAAAAAAAATTGGAAGTTTCTCGCGGCAAGAGGAAAACTTAGTAGATTACTAGATAGTATCATATTACTTTGTATTTCATGTTTATTATGGCCTATGTTGTAAACATTATGGCCTACTTTGAAGTTTGAACTTTAAATTGTTGATTGCATCTTGATTCTTATCATCTTATGATCTTACAACTCTTTGGTATTGAATATGATATTATGATGCTTTGTTTCATTTCATAGTTGATGTTAGCTGTTAGACTGTTAGAGTTTGTTGATGGCAAAAATTATATGTTGAAATTTGAAGGTTGATGTTGTTGATGCTTGATCATTTGACGACAATGCTACAAGTCATCGCTGATGGATGATTGATGTTATATGTGTATTAAATGGTTATATCTATGTTTTATATAGCTAATTTGGCATAATACATGTTTTTTTATATATATATGCATCAAAATATATTAAAATATGTATTATATAAAAAACGCTCCCAAAACGAAATCTTTTGAAAATTTTGCTTTTCGCTCCCGCTCCTGCTCCCCACTCCCAACGACGTAGGATCAGACCTTGTCTCTCTGAGACAAGTCATGAAATGGAACAAGTAGTTAACCATTACTTGAGGGTAAACACATTCCTGAAAAGGAGAGAGAGAGAGAGATAACTTATTGTAGGATAGGTTTAGACAAGTATAGTAGAAGTTGCAGCAGTCAAGACATCAACCTCAAGATACTAAGCAAGTCAACCAACAAGTGACCAACAATTGAGAGAAGGGACAGCCAAAAACAATCTCTACCAGTTTACACAAATAGTGGCTCACTCAAACAACCCACACAGGGTAACACCCTACTCCAAACAACCCAACAAGGCAGCGTTCTGCTCCAAACAACCCAATAGGACAGTCACCTGCTCCAAACAACCCAATAAGGCAACAACCTGCTCCAAATAGCCCAATAAGACAAGGATCTCTCAAAAAACAGCCCACACACAGGCTTAGTCTCAACAAACAATCCGAGGCTCAAGTAAAAGACCAACAAACAACAACGGCTTAGGTAGAATACCATCAAACAATCCATGGCTAAGGTGAAGACCAACAACCAGCCCACGTCTCAGGTGGAGGACCAACAAACAACCCACGACTCACTCACAAGAGGCAACAACACCCTCACAAACAGCAAAGGAAGCCTCCAATCAACAGCGACAGCCTAAACCATGTAGAGACAACCCTAGATAAGGTAGCAGCAGTCCCAAAAAGACCCTAACAAGTAGTGACCTTTTCCCAGGAAGCCTCCAAATAGAGATCAGCTCCTCACAAACAACAACAACACCCTCTTAGCAGGGTTTAGACAAGCAACGACAACCCTAACAGGGCTTAGACAAGGCTGCAACCCAACAAGAGCAGATCCTAGCAATAGCAAAACCCTTGATGTCACCTTAAATCAGCTTAATAAACCCTAGAACAATCATCAAAATCAAATCTTTGATTTCCTTCACAAGACATACTCATAATGAATGCTAGGGCTTGTATTTATAACCTTTAATGACTTTTAGAAGGATCCCCCTTCTAATTCTTGAATGACTTAGGGTTTACTCAAAAGTTCAAGATGTCATAACATTAGGAGTGTTGACAAACATAAAAAATAAATTAAAGTTAAGTCAACATAAACAAAGGGTTAAGGTACCACACTAAAGAGGGGCTTTAGGACCAACAAGGGAAACATAAGACCAAGTCAAGCACAAGGCTAACCACAAGTCAACAAGAGGTGTCACAACAAAGTGGGAGGAAAACCCTTTTACCCACAAGAACAAGGTATACCAATAAGGTGGGAGAACAACCCTCTTACCCACAAGACCAAGGTGTACCAACAAGGTGGGAGTACAACCCTCTTAGCCACAAGGAGAAGCAACCAAACTTTTATCTGTCTCTCAATGTATGTGGTCCACAAGTGTTACGTACAACAACTGGAGGTCTTATCATCACCATATAAGGAAGGTCCAAACTAAATGATGTGATCCTCTGGTCCTCCTGACTGCTCCTAAAGATCAAGTGCTAGTGATATCATCAAGGGGTGGCCAGTCCCTTGAAGAAACAACCTAGCTCAACCATTTAGGAGAGGAGGGAATCACACATCATCATTTTAGTTAACTGACCAAGATCCTCCTGGTTAACTGACTAGGACTATACTTGCAGGACTTGCTTGGTCTTAGACCAAAAATCTCCCTGGTCCCAGATAAGGATGTCTTTGTCTTAGCCTGCAGGATCTGCTTGGTCCTTTTGACCAGGCACTGTCTGGTCCTTGACCATAATGGCCAAGAAACAGATAAGGGGCCTAGCCATATGCTAGGGACTTTACCATGGCATCAATCTGCTTGGTCCTAGACCAAGAATCCTAGTAGACTGTTGGGGGCCCTAGGGTACCTGCTAGGGACTTACTTTTCCTGGTTAACTGACCAGGAACCCTAGTTAACTGACTAGGGTTCCATTCAGAGAATGGCTCTCGCAGTTGCATTATCTTTAACACATGCTTGGGGTCTATGTCACATGGTTCGGGTTTGAATTCGAATTCAACAACACTGAAATTCGATGCGAATTTGAATTTTTTATGAGATTCAAAATGAGGTTCGGCATTAAGTTTGCCACACATACAAATTTTCCAAATATAAGTATTTAATAACGTAATAATATGATATAACAATCATTATAATATATATTTAATATATCATATATACAATATAACTTATATATTTTTTATAACTTATGTTTTTACCTAGCCTATATTTAATAATTAAAACGAAAAATTATTAAAATTAAAAAGAAATCAAACACATTACAAAATCCTATAGCCTTGCCCTATATTCAATAACTATAATTAAAATAGAAGTTATATCAACGAAACCTTACGGCTGTGAATAAAAGAGTTCATGACGCCGCCACCTATGTTTGGCTTTTCCAATTACCTTCACGACTCCTGTGTTGGCTTTCCCATGGATGTATTTAATAATAAAACCAAAGACGGGCGTAAGAAAAATTATAGCAATCAAATAAATGGTGATTCCCGATTCTCCTGTTTTGCTTGTCGCGGACCAATCGTCATTTTGCAATAGATATGAAGTGGCTATGATTGGGGTTAGCCTTCGAACCACATTTCACTCTTAACCTAGCGAATTTCATGCTTGAAATTCAACGAATTTAATTTTTTTTGAGGTTCGCCGAATTTCGAATTCGAAGGTTCAAAATTGACGAACCCTGTGACATAGCTTGGTGTTTTGTGTGTTTCTTTATGGCTATAGCTTTTTGAGCATTTTGCTATTTTAATTTTCCTTTGAATATCACAAATAAATGACTCGATTTCACCTAAGGAATAGGCATTGGGGATTGATTGTTAATTTCAGCCATTTGGGTACTCTTGGAATCCCATGTATGCGTGTTTTGGTCTGTTGTCGTATGTGTTTCAGATTTGATTTTTTATAATAGTAGACCCATTTTGTGCTAGGGTACTTTCTAACTCTAACTCAGCCCTTGAATCTTCAAGAGAAATTTGATTTTCAATCCTTTAAAATCTGATTTACCTCAAAATCAATTAGTATAGGAGTTGGAAACTTTTACCTAGCATTTAGTTCTTTCAAGGCACTATTTTATTAACCCTCTAGACTTTTTTTGCGAGGTGTCCTATTTTGTTGCATGACTAAACCTTAGGGAAGCAACCTAAACCCAAGTTTAATGACTTGTTGTGTGCCTTGAAGTGCAAGTACAACCTCTTATTTGTTCACCTAGGAATGAAACCCGGTCTGAGACCTTAAATGGTCAAATTGATTCCATACATGTAGCGGAAGGCATCGTTCTAGTTGGAAGATCTTACCCTGTAGGTGTCTATGTGTGTTGAATCCCATCAGTTCTTGAGTCTTGACATCTTTTGAGTTGTTGTATCTCATTCTTATTCAAGTAACCTGATCATTCATTTCTATTTGATTGTTGCTTGTTTGACGCCTAAGGGGGCTTATTTCCTTTTTTTCAAACTCCTAAGTTATCTCCTAGAGTGAAGTCCCCCAAGGTAGATGTTGCCCACCTATATCGACTAGGTGGAAATGTCATGTACATGTACATTGCAGATGTAAATATTGTACAATTTGCACCATGGAAAAATCCTAGGGATTTTTCACTCAGCAGGGCAATTCTGCCCCTGTTGTACACGAAATGTCTGCTCCCTTGCGTGGGATAATTAATGTAACTTTATATGTCAGCATGGGTCATTCCTTTAAGGATGTCACCATGGACTTTATTATCAGGGAAGTCCCCTTCATCGAGTGTTTTTTTCCCCTTCCCGTTGATTTTGTCATTTAACAATTTTAATTGGTTGGGTTTTTCACTCACCAATCCTCCAAAGTGGTGAATTGGCGTTCTGATAATCAAGCCCATGAGGTGGCTAAGGTTTCAAGTTGTTGTCCATGACCATGCTAGTCATATCTTGTAGTCTTGCGGAATTTCGTTAGAATTTTAATTTTTTCCTAATTAATTAACTTTACCATTTGGTGGTTAATTAATTAAATTTTGAAATGTAATAATGTAATCTTTTGAACCTTGACTTTTTGTAATAGGGGCTATGAATGCAAATGAAAATGCTATGACACCCCCTAAGCCATTGGTTCAAGTCCCGTGTCATTCTGACAAGGGGTTAGGAAGTTAGACCAATTTTGGTTTAATTAAATTAGTTCATTTTGAAGGAAAAAATCAAATAAGGCCATGGTAATTAAGTTTGAGGGGTGGCTAAGCATAGTCAATTTTTATTTAAATAACCCCCTCCCATGGTCCAAATAAATTTTTGAAGATCTCCTACGTGGGGCGCTCCTCTTGTAAAAAATAAAAGATTAAAAAATAAAAAAAATAAATGTTTAAAAAATAAAAGATAAAATAAAAGATAAAAAATAAAAGATAAAATAAAAGATAAAAAATAAAAGTTAAATAAAAAATAAAAAATAAAAAATAAAAGATTAAAAATAAAAATAATAAAATCAAAATTTGAGTCAAAGGAGGCCCCACTTGAGTCATGGAAACCCTAGATCTAAGGGTTAAGCTTCATTGTGACATAGATCTATCTTTTTGACCATTGATTTGAAGAGGCACCCTTGCTTATGATTAGTGGATGGCTTGCAAAGCCAACAAACCTAGATCTAAGGATGGAGGAGAGCTAGAGTTTAGATCTATGTTTTGGACCCTTGATTTAGGAGTGGGTTTGGGGCCTCTTCAACTATAAAAGGAGGGCTCCTCTCCCTCACTCCACACAATTTTCTCATGCTAAGGTTATGCTACCAAATTCTCTCCTCTTCTTCTCTCACATTTCTCTCAAGCTCTGCTCAAGCCCTAGAGGCTCTCATTGTATTGAATCTTGCCCTAGTTGGGCCTAATAGAAGAAAATCTTTGGAGAATCTTTATCTTTTTTGGGTGTTTGGTCTCTTCTCTTCAAGCTTGAGGTAAAATAATTAATTTTTTGTGAGATTTATTTATTTTTACATGCATAGATGCCCCTTGCAAAGGTTTTTGCAAAGAGGACTTGATAGTAAATGGTTGTTTGCTATTGTTTGTGAGTAGTTTATTTTAGATCTACAAAGGTTTTTGTAGATCCATTTTGGTTACTCACCTCTTGCTTGTATTTTGTAGATTTTTCTCACATTTTTTTGCAGATCCAAGGGTTTGAAGGAGGGCCTCCAAGGCTAAGCACTAAATCTATATTTATCAATCATAAATCTGCTATTTTGCAGGGTTTTAGGTGGCTGGAAATGCATTTTGCAGCGCTCTAAACTTATTTTTTCAGTCATTTTTTCACCCAGATTTTTGCCCTAGTTTCTAGTTTTTTTAGTACTAACATTTTAACTAGTTTGTTGGATTTTTCTGTCACTTTCTAGCAACCTTTTCCTTGCTGGTTTTAGCAAGTTTTACACAAGAAACACTGTCCAAATCGGACCAAAATGCCTCAATTTTCAGCCACTTCAAAAGGGGTTCAAACCCTCATCTTTTCTTATTTTTTCTTTATTATTTTGTAAGCCTCGGGAGAGTCTCCTTGTGGGTATTCTCTAAAGGCTTTCAAAGTAATTTGTAATCATATTGTAATTAGGTAGGATGTAGATTTAGGAAGTAGATCACTAGTTGTGCTTTCATTTTCAAGTAGATCTAATATTTTCTAGTTTTTTTTTTTTTAACCCACCTTCTCCTTTAGGGAGATTGATGTGTGGTCAGTATACTTGGTTTAGATTAGTTTACTTTTCAAGCATTGCTTTTCCAAGCAAAACATTTAATTAGATTTTTACTTTTTGTCATCTAGTTTATTGTTTTGAAGGAATATACAACCTAAACTGTCTGTGTATCCTCTGCGCTCCGTTATCTCCCTTTAGGGAACTCGGATCAAGGGTATGAAAAGCAGAAAGGCTTAGGGGCTTTAGGAAATCTAATTAGCTCACATTTCTTTCCTGCAAATCTTTAAGTTTCTGCAAAGCAAATTTATTCTATTGTCTAAAGATCAAGAACTGGCACCTCTCATAAGGGATAAAACATAGGTTGACTCTGTTGATTGTTTAAATTGTAATTTACTTGCTGCATTTTATTTACTGTAAGTCAATCTGCAATTTACTTTTGTACTTGTTTTTACAAGTTGGAAATTTACCAACTTATTTGGCCACTCCTCAACTACTCGGTCATCGCCCTCCGAGGTCTTCTGAGAAACGACGGGTGGTTAAATAAGTTTTCGCAATAGGCATCCACTTCATTATTTTTCTCTTCAACTAAAAACAGGTGACTTTGGAAGCTACAGGGAGTGAGAGACCGTTGGGGGTCTCACGACGTTCGTGTACTCCTTGATGAGTGCTGGGCATTTGGGGTTTGATCTGTGGATCTACGGGTGGACTTGTTTCCACTTTGTTGAGAGCCCAGCACTCCCTCTTTGACCTGAAGGATACGAAGTTGGGGTAGTCACACCACCAGATCTAAAACTTAATCCAAGACTTCAACTTTAATAAAATTTACTTAAAAGGAACCAAGAGACATTGCAAAACGTCCCACCAACATTTACTTATTGTTTTAGGTTCAAGTTGCCTTGTTGTTCAAGTTTTCCTTTTCCAAGTAATTTTCAATTACTTGCCTTGCTGTTCAAGGCTTTTGTTTTACAAGCACTTTCACATTTCAGTTTACTGCAAGCACCTTCTTTCAAGCATCTAATCTCACTGGGTGGAATCTTTAAATCTATTGGGTAATAATTATACTGTTAATAACTTGTAGATCTGGTATACACAATTTGATTCATTTTCTTCAAGCATTTTGAGTAATTGTTAATAGTTGTTCCATTTATTCATCTATCTATAAGCATTTGATTTAACTGTGAAATATTGTTCATATTGTATAATCTTACCTATATTGTAAGCTTGTTTAGTTTAGACAACACTTAAACTGTGGATAAATCAATCTAGTTTAAGTTTCTGTGAAGCTGTAACTCATTTACTTGACTCCATTTGTTAATAGGCACTAGTCTTTCTTTATCTCAAGGTCTGCTTGTCATTAAAAGGGAACCTTTGCATTTGCATGATGCTTGTCATTCCTTAGATAGTATAAAGTCTTAGCCTTACAACCTTTATAAAAGATCCCTTTAACTAATAGTTAATAAACTTAGGAATGTTTTCCTGTACGGACTATCCCCCTTGGATTTGTTGGGATTTGGCCTTAACGGAGGAGTTGGTAGACTGTGGTGACAGTGGTCCCACTCCCCAGCTCTAACTTGCCCCCGAGGACACACAAAGCAGGTTATTGACTTCCCTGTGTTCTAAAGTGTGTATTAGGCGACAACAGTAGCACATTGCCTAACTTATTAAATCTTAAGGTGCCTTGTTTCCTTTACAAATCAATCCTACAACTATTGTGAAAAAGCTGGTTACACCGGCAAGTATCCAAGAAAGTTAGACTGGTGACACCTCCCATGGTTAGCCTGGATCTGTTTCCAGCAAATCCAAGAAACCTAAAGAGAGAGGACCCTGCCTGGCGTGACACTTTGGGGCAGAGTCCTGAGGTTCCACTGGTCTCGTGGTTGTTATGCTCTCCCGATATAAAGACCACTATATCAAATGACAACAAATCTCATGCTAACATACCGTCATATTAGAAAACATGCTAAGAGTAAATGAAGGTCAGAAAATATCACATCACTAGAAGATCAGGCACTATCTCTGACTAGCCACATCAAGGCACATGGACCATTTGACTAGGCTGAGGACCTTTGACCAAAGATCTATGGCGAAGCCACAGATCTCATCTCAAGCAAAAACACTGTTCAAAATCACCCCTTGCTGAAAAAGGGGTAACATCAAGAAGTGTATTCCTATAAACTTGCCCTATTTTTCATCATTATAATTTATATCTAGCCATGGGTTCTGAGGAGTCGAATGTCTGAAACACAAAGTTAGGATAAACATTTTGTTCTATACAGTTGGCCTGCCAAATAATACTATTCCAAGAGAATATTTCCACATTCCAGCAAAACTCTGAAACTACCAAAAAATAAAAATAAAAAGGAGTATAGGACAAAGAACCACATACAATGGGCCAAGAAGCATCATCATGCTTCTAAGAGCAACATAACTTGAAGCAGCACAAGCAAACCCCTGCAAGTTCATGTAAGAACCAGGCTTAAATATGGATTAAAAAACCTGCCGCCTATGTTAATAGGTCTAAATAATATCATTGATGCCCCGCTTTCAGATATTAAGCTCATTCAAGGAGAAATAGAAAGGTTCAGTCAGTATAAATATATTATCCTAATCAGAGAACATTTTTTGTGCATATCTGCTCACAGCCTTCACAATATCTAAGTGTATTCTGGGACATCAAGTACCTGTCTTGCTGCAAGCAAGGCTACATACGTCTCTAACTTTGTAGCTGCTGCTTGTCCACCCTGAACATTAAAGAAATTCACCTTAATAGTGATCAGCCCATATCATCCTAGTAGAAAGCCGTGCCAAAATTTCAAATTAATAACAAAACTTAAGTCAGAGGATTGATTACTTTGAAAGCAACTGACTCTGATAACCACATACAGTATGCCAATTAGGTTTCTTTCAGAGAAATGCATCAAGTAGCATTCATGCGAATGAGTGAGTTATCATTATAAATACTGTTATTAGGTATCAAGTCTTTTGACAGGTGGGGTAGTTCAGCTGCAGGAAATATATGCAAATATAGACCATGTTGATCAAACAAAGAAATAAAGAAACAAAGAAAGGTTACATGATTTGTGGGTGTGTATCAGAATCGGCAAAAGGTTCCAGTGCAGATATGGTAGTCGTCTTGAATTTAGGAATCAGGGAATCAACACCCTATAAAATTTATAAAAATGTATTTATATGAAAAATAAATTAAGAAAAAAGTTAGAAAAGCCAGAAAAGTAGATTCTATTTCTAACATGATACAAAATCAGAATTTCAGATTTCTGCATCATATCTGTAACAATGACATCAATCATACATATTTAAGATTTCAGGAAACAAAATTATACATCAATGATCACTATCATACATGCAACATCATACATAATCAGAATTTTAGGTTTCTATATTGTAAAGTTTAAACAAAATTCATACTTTCTACAAAATCACAGGTGTCAACATCTTTAATTACAACACAGCAGATTCATTATTCCAATTATTAATATCATTATATGCCAAAATTACGAAGACAGAGCTTGGTGGTAAGCTCCAAGAGTCCAAAATCATAAATATGAAAATCTAGTCTACTTCGACTGCTTTGTTTCATGCTAAATCCTTTTCTTGTGACTGGAAACTCATCCTGATAATCTGAATCTGTTTCCTGTCATGGGCAATGGATATATGGCTGTTGAAACTATTTTCCAGTGACCCAAAAAAAGTAAAAAAGAAAAAGCCAAACCCGAAACAGAGCCACAGTTCCCAATTCTGATCTGTACTATAGGTATGAGATTGGCACCCGCCTAGCCAATTCCGGTAACTGAAAGAAAGATATATACAAATGTCCACTGGTAACCAAAATGGGCCAATGCAACTGTCAAAATCCACCGTAACACTCAACCTGACCAAGCATCAAGGGGGCAGGAGCTCTTGTCCCATTTAAGAACTTAGAGATGATAAACTAATTTAGTAGAAAACAAAGTATAGGTACAAATTCAAACACATCAAATAGTAACTGAAAAGAGGGGTGAGGCATCCTTCCACAATGGGCATAACATCTGAAAAGACTACAAAAGGTCAAGAAGGGGGCAGACCCTAGAAGGAGGGCACAAGATAAATCATTGAAAATTGGAAGTATCATTCCAAACCAATGTTTGCCATGTATCCTCAAGTTAGAGGATCATTTGATCTATCTCCCTCGGGCTCTGTCAGATGTATGGAAGATGAGATTGAGACTTGTTAACCCCTGAAATTGCTCCACATCAATCTAAGGGGGTTAAGGACCAACAAGATTCCATTTGGCTGGTCATGATTGATGACATGAATGCTTCAAAGTTTTTGTTAAAACCATTATGGCACACCACACACCAAGATGGTAAAAAAGCAGAGTTTAAATCAAAAAGCCCATATATCTTTTTATTTCTGTTAATTGGTGCCAAAGTCTTCAAATGAATAATGGGAGTGGTGGTGATTGTTGAATTTTACTTATAGCAGTACAATTTTTAGCTCTTGTTAATTATTCCTAATGATTTCAAACATTCATTTCATTCCACTGTTTTCATTGAATAATTACACACTAAAAATCTCAACTTCAAATTTGCAGCAAAAACACAAGATCATAGAAAAACAGCCATGCACAATAGAGTAATAGACGGAGAATCTTACCTTGGGAAACCCAATAAGGGAGAAAACCCAACAACTTTTCTATAGAAGAAATCAGTCCAATTTAGGTACAATACCAATCATGAAGAGAAACCCTAGCAGACAGAAAGTTCACCCTTCTTCACAAGAAACCCTAGCAAGGGTAGCGAAACTCTAGATACAATAAGAAACGCCAAAAATTACTCCTTGTGCCTGTTATCACCAACCTTGTAGTTGCCTATGTGAGATGGATCCAGGATGGATGGTAGAGGGACCAACAACTAAGGAGGTGGAACCAAGATTGCCTCAACTCCCAAATGGATGGTTGTCACGCCAATCGAGGCAGTCTTCGCTTTATGTTATCTTAGCCCAAGACAACAAAGGGGGAGACCTAGATCTACTCTCGACAGGAGAGATCAAACCTAGACACCAGATCAGATCAAATGGACTTGAGGTACTTAAGGTGTGAGGTAATTGGAGACGTTAGATCTATGGAGGGTGTCACTAGGTGTACCAAGGCTTTAGACATATGAGGATTGATCCAAAGTGGAACACAGATGATCTATGGGGTAAATACTAGATCTAGGGTTGAGGTACTAGCAACTGGTGAAGATATCTGCTTCCTTGGGAAACGTAACCAATGCAGGGAGGGCAAGGACAGGATTGGGGCTATCTAGTACCAATGGATAGACTCGATGATAGGTATGACAATATCAAAGTACCCGAGTCATCAGGGAAAAATCAGACTTGCAAGAAAAAGAGGCCAAAGAAGGGGTTAGCTCTAGGGTTGGAGATCAGTGCCTTGTCAGATCTAGGGCAATGGAGTCAATATCTGCCCAGCGTTGGGGGAGACCCACATGGCAGATGCCTCGATCTACAGACCCAGAAAGGTACTTTGATCGAAAAAGTCAGTTTATGGGAGAAACCAACAGCAAGGTGGCTAGCGCTAGGGTTTGGAAGGGCAGATCCTCAGATCTAGGACAATATGGAGACCACCAGCTCAGTGTTGGGAGGAGAAATGGAATGAGGATGACCTGATCTACAAACCCAAGTTGGAAAAATGCCGAAAAAATCAGATCTGGGAAAAACTAATGTTATCACATATATAGTAGCTAGGCTACCATATTGTATTTTTTAGATACAGTACATTTTTCAGCTAGATCTCTTACATATGAGATGCTGAGATGAGCAGTTTTGACGGATCATTATTTTGTTAGTGGACTATTATACTCTCCCATGTCAGGACTAAGTCTCAGGACACTCAGATTCGAGGACTGATGTAGCCATTTAGTCATTTGCAGAGCAGTCGATGATGCCCATATTGGTTTTAGTGTTTTCTCTTTGGACAAATGATGGTTCAGATAGATTATTTGCATGGTTATGACTCAACATTTATTATATTGTGTTATGGTTATCATTGTCTTATACTAATTTTTGTGACATCTACTAGCATTTAGTGTCATGATCTGGCGGTCATAAACATATGGACTTGGATGTATTTGTATTATGTATTGATGTCCCTATTTAGACTTGGAAGTTCCTGATCTATACTCATTGGTGTTACCCTCCTTAGGGAGAATAGAGGTAGTCATTCCCACCATTTCTTTGGCTTGCTAGTGTTGGCTTCATCATTCACTGTCTCCACCCATCCATTACCTTCTAGTTTTGTTTTAACCCAACTTACTACTTGACTTGTGGCATGGGGGGCTTTTCCCCGCTAGAACCTTTGTTGGACAAACTTCCCTCTTCATACTTTGTCTCGGCTCTAAGTTGGTGATAGAACTTGCTTTTGGTAAGTTGGATTGTATGCCTAAATCATTCTGGTCGGTTGTCCCGATGTTTGGCACTGTGCAGAACTCCCCCTAGTCACTTGAGATGTTGTTGGCTAAAACTGAAAGCTCATGTACTACTTGTATTGGAAATGTTTATATATGCGCCCATGAAAAATATAAATTCTAAACTGTGTTTCTTAACATATGTGAGCAAAGGGAAAGAGCAATGAAATGGTAAAATACCCCGTGAAGGGTATAAGAAAAGGTCCCAAAAGCAATGGTTAAATATATGCTATATCCAAATATTGCTGACCTTATAAATTTGAATATGTCCTGGATGAAAGCTGCGATTAGCTGTGCTTTTAAGCACTGGTGAAGTCCCAAAGGGTCATATAGGCCAAAAAGGCCATGGAAATAAAATTGATGGTCCTAATGAAGCTGGATCAAACTTGATGTAGACATGATGGCTATGTTGAATAAGCATTCTTTGAACAACTCAACATTTGTGAGGCACTGCCATTCCTTGTGTTGTTGTTTGTCCGGCATGTGGTTATAGTGAGTATTCCCTTTCCATATCCAAAGTGTCATGATGTTAAGTAGGTAGTCATCCTTTGCCCTAGCCTTGCCAATTTCAGCGTTCACCCTTCACTAGCAAATTGACTACAACTATGAAGTGAGTATAGTCTTGAAAGTCTTGTCTGAGTAATAATAAACAAAACCATATATATGTATTTGGTTGATGTACCGCCAGTGAGATGACTGCTACTTGTTGTGATTGTTGCTTAAATGATTTGTAGAGCATGTCTTAGACTTATAACACTTGCAGCAGATGGATGATAGTCTGAGTTATATTATTGGTATCTGGTCATTTACAGATGATTATATTGTCTATTGGATATGGTTGATGATCAGGTAGAGACCTGGAAAGGGTATGAGTATACACCCTGTTATCACTCGCCTTGTAGCTGCCTGTGTGCTGTGGATCCAGGATGGATGGTAGAGGGGCAGGCAACTAAGGGGTGGAACCACGACTGCCTTGACTCCCAAATGGATGGTTGTCACGCCAATCAAGGCAGCCTTCACTTTATGTTATCCTAGTCCAAGACAACAATGGGGGAGACCCAGATCTGCTCCCGACAGGAGAGATCGGACCTAGACACTAGAAGAAAGATTAGATGGGGCTTCAAGGTACTTAAGGTGCAAGGTAAATGGAAACCCTAGCTCTAGGGTTAAGGTACTAGCAACTGATGGAGATGACCACTATCTTGGGAAACGTAACTGTGACAGGGTGAGCAAGAACAGAGTTGGGACTGCCTAATACTAAGGGGACAATCTTAGTGAAAGATAGGTGACTTGAGTTATCAGTAGGTGTTGGCAAAAGGAGTAAAAATGAGGTCAAGATGGGGCTAGCGCTAGCTAGGAGATCAGTGCATTGGGCAATGGAGTCAGCAGTAAACCAATTTTTCAGAGAACCCACCTGGGAGACACCTTGATCTACGAACCTAGAAAGTAGTTGGTCCGGAAAAGCTAAGGTACAGGAAACCCAGCTCAATGGATGGCTAGCGCTAGGGCTTAGTAGGACAAATCTGCAGTTCTAGGGTCACCGAGAGACTAATGGCTCAACGTTGAGGAAGAAAAGAAGTCAGGGTGGCCTGATCTACAAGCCCAAATCAGGAAATCAGTAGAAAAATCAAATCTAGAAAAGTCAAAATCTGATGATGGGGCTAGGAGGCTGAAAACTGATTTTTTTAGATCTAGAGCAAACCGAGAGGAACTAGCACAACGTTGGCGGTGTTCTGGAGTGCTTGGGCCCTGATCTATCAGCCTATCTTGTCAGATTTCATAAAAAATCACTTCTGGAAAAGTCCAGTTTTTAGTGAGGGAGCTAGGGGAAATTCAGTCAATTTTTCAGATCTAGGCCAAATGGTCAAGCAGTTGCACAGCGTTGGGGTTGGTTTAGGTTGTGTGGGACCCGATCTATCTGTCTGTGAAGTCAGAAATAAGAAAAACTCAAAACCCTAGCAAGTCAATTTTTCAGTGGGGGGTTATGTAGTTTTCTGCTTAAAAATCAGATCTAGGTCAAACTGTGAGGAATTTGACCAGCATTTCAGTTGATTCGATGAAGGGGAGGCTCGATCTATGAAACCCAGAAATGTTTTGGCAAAAGATCGGACTATTTCCAAGTTTATTGATTTTTAGTGTTTTTAGTGTTTTAGGAGTTTTAAGAAAAAGTTGAATTGAAGCAAGGTACAATGGGGTAAGATCTGAAAAAAGAAGAGACTTACCTGTTGGATCTTACCTGGAAAAGCTTGTAGAAGTCTATAACAGTGACGATCTTTGCTATCCCGATCAATTCTGGAAGATCCCCGTGATATCTATGGCATATGCAAGCTCCAAGCCATCAATGCGCCCCTTACCCTGCATGAGCAAACGTCAACCATATCAGATTTGCACATACAAAATAAAGAAATTGAATGCTACAAGACAGTAAAATGAAGTAATCATAGATCACAATGAAACTAATGAAAACCCCCTGATCCGAGACAACGAGAACCGAGCGAGTTGAGGTCCCCCTACAAAAACGCTCCAGCCAAAACGCCCTCCTATAGACAAAACAATGATAGCCACGAAAAATATAGATCTCACGAGAATTTTTACGATGCTAGGAAGCTGAAGACTAGTTAATCACCATTTGAGCACATCAGATGCAAAGCAGATCCAAATTTTTTTTCACAAAAAAGTCTTTCTATTATTCAGATCCAAGGGCCAAAGACCCCTTACAAATGAGAAGCTCTCTCCTTTAAATAGAAATGAGAGAACCTCAATCATAACCAAATCCTAACCACTTTCAAAACGAGTGGCTAAGATTAAAAGATGAAATGTTCTAATCAATGGTTGATATGAGCTCAACATACAATACATGGATCAATATAACCATAATTTATCAAAGTGGACTAACCCACCCAAAAAAGGTAACCCACTCAACAAGAAATAAATGAATGCACATGGTGGGTCCAAGGAGTGTTTGACTAACTCCCTTTGGGTGTCCCCATGGCATAATAAATAATAGAACAATTTAATTCTTTGACTTTTGTGCCTCCTTGAGGAAATCGTGAGCCTCCAAAAAGAGCTCCAAAAAATAAAAATAAATGCCCAAAAAGTAGGTGTGGGCCCAATCAGGAGCTGCAACTACTAGAGAAGGTGTGGAGGACACCACTCTCATCATCATGACTCATCCCATGTCATTTCCTTGCTTCAGTAGCCCAAATCGATTTCTTCAATAGCCATTTAATCATTTTTTAATCTGCCTCAGGAAACGTGAACCTGCCAAAACAGCCTCCTAGGGTGCCTGCGTTGCCAAACTGAGCCCACTAGACTCTCTGGGATGGGCGTACTATGGTACAAACAAGTGGTTACACCCCTATGTTCCATACAAAAGCCCTAGGAGATCCAACTAAAACATCTCCCTACTCAGACACATCAACCTGTGAAGAAAAACTACATCAGAAAGACAGAATGAGCCTGATCATATCTGCAAGTGCCCGAAACTGGAAATAAACTGTCTTATTAGACTCCGAGAGTTCAAATCCATCTAAGGTGTATACTCATACCCCTCATAGGTCTCTATTTTATCATCAACCATATCCAATAAACAATATAACCCTCTGTAAATGATCAGACACCAATAATAACTCAGATTATCATCCATCTGCTGCAAGTGTTAAAAGGCTAAGACATGCTCTACAACTCATTCAAGCAACAATCACAACAAGTAGCAATCATTTCACTGACGGTACATCAACAAATACATATATAAGGCTTTATTCATTATTACTCAGACTTAGACTTTCAGGACTATACTCACTTCATAGCTGTAGTCATTTTGCTAGTGAAGGGTGAAGGATGAAATTGACAAGGTTAAGGCAAATGATGACTTCCTACTTAACATCATGACACTTCGGATATGGAAAGGGAATACTCACTATAACCAATGTCAGACAAACAACAACACAAGGAATGGCAGTGCCTCACAAATGGGTGAGTTGTTTAGAGAGTGCTTATTCAACTTTGGCATCATGACTACATCAAGCTTGATCCAAGTTCATTATGATCATCATTTTATTCTATGGCCTTTTTGGCCGATATTACCCTTTTGGGACTTCACCAATGCTTAAAAGCACAGCTAATCGCAGCTTTCATCTGGGACATATTTTATAAGGTCAGCATATTTTTTATTATTGCTTTTTCGACCTTTTCTTATACTCTTCAAGGAGTATTTTAGCACTTCATTGCTCTTGCCCTCTTTACATATGTTAAGAAACATAGTTTTATAATTGTCATTTTTCATGGGCGCATATTCAATAATTTCAACATAGGTAGTACATGAGCTTTCAGTTTTAGCCAACAACATCTCAAGTGACTAGGGGGAATTTTGCACAGTGCCAAACATCGGGACAACCGACCAGAATGATTTAGGCATACTATCCAACTTACCAAAGGCAAGTTCTGTCACCAACTCAGAGCCGAGACACAATATAAACAGGGAGGCTTGTCCAACAAAAGTTCTAGCGGGGAAAAAGGTCCTCCATATAAATATGACCACCAGATCATGATACCACAAGTTAATACATGTCACAAGAATCAGTATAAGAGCAATAATAACCATAACACAATATAAAATGCTGAGTCATAACCATGCAATATAATCCATCTAAGACACCATCTGTCCAATGAGAAAGAACTGACATAAAACTGGGCATCAATGACTGCTCTAAAAATGACATAAATGGCTACATCGGTCCTCAAATGCTCATCTCAACATCTCATATGTAAGAGACCTGGCTAAAAAATGCACTATGTCTGAAAAATAGAATATGGTAGCCTGGCTACTATATATGTGATAACACACCCTAGATGGATTTGGACTCTCTGAGTCTAATGAGATAGTTTATTTTCAGTTCCAGGCACTTGCAGAGATGGTCAGGCTCATTTTACTCTTTTGATGCAGTTTTGCTTCACAAGATGATGTGTTTGAGCAGGGAGATGTTTTTATTGGATCTCCTAGGGCGTTGTATGGGGCATAGGGGGTGCAACAACTTGATTGTACCATAGTAGCCCCATCCCAGAGAGCTTGGTGGGCTTAGTTGGACAACTCAGACACCCTAGGAGGCTGTTTTGGTAGGTTCACATTTCCCGAGGCAGATTAAAAAATGATTAAATGGCTATTGAAGAAATCGATTTGGGCTACTAAGGCAAGGAAATGACATGGGATGAGTCATGATAATGAGAGTGATGTTCTCCGCACCTTCTCCAGTAGTTGCAGCGCCTGATTGGGCTCACACCTGTTTTTCAGGCATTTTTATATTATTTTCTAGAGCTTTTGGGAGGCTCACGATTTCCTCAAGGAGGCACAAAGTCAAAAAATTAAAATATTGTATTATTTTATTGTGCCATGGGGCACCCAGAGGGAGTTAGTTAACACTCCATGGACTTACCATGTGCTTCATTTATTTCTTGTTGAGTGGGGTACCCTCTTTATGGGTGATCTAGTCCACTTTGGTGCTTTATGGTTATATTGATCCATGTATTGTATGTTGAGATCATCTCAACGATTAAATTAGAACATTTATATTTTTTAATCTTCGCCACTCGTTTTAAAAGTGGTTAGGATTTTGGTTCTCTCGTTCCTATTTAAAGGAGAGAGCTTCTCATTTGTAAGAGGTCTTTGGCTCTTGGATCTTATTAATAGAAATATTTTTTGTGGATATTTTTTGGATCTGCTTTGCATCTAATGTTCTGCGGTGGTGATTGGAAAATCTCTTGCTTCCTAGCATTCAGAATATTTTGTGAGATCTATATCTTTTTTGGGATCTTTGTCTTGTCTACAAGAGGGCATTTTCAGCTGGAGCGTTTTTGCAGGGAGACCTCAACTCACTCGGATTGTCTTCGTCTTGTATCAGGGGGTTTTCATTAGCTTCATTGTGATCTATGATTACATCTTGTTACTTTTCTGTAGATCTAGCCTTTTCTTTCATGGTACAACAAATCTGATATTGTTGACGTTTGCTTGTGCATGATAGGGGGGCGCATTGGTCACTTTGAGCATAACGTTGGTCCTAGAACTCACTCAGATCTTCCAGAATTGATCGAGATGGAGGGGATCATCATCATCAAGGCATCTACAAGCATTTTTGGGTAAGATCTAACAGGTAAGTCTCTTCTTTTTCAGATCTCAATCCATTGTTCCTGCTTTTCTTCAAATTTTCTGAAAAACTCCTAAATAATAAAAATCCAAAAAATACTTAATCGGGGAACTGCTTGATCTTTGAACAAACCATTTCTAGGTTTTGTCAATCAGGAATCCCTCTCACTAAATCCTCCTCAACGTTGTCCAAATTGTGACTAGTTTGCCCTAGATCTGACTTTTTGACTGCTCAAACCCCAATGCCCCTATTGAAATTTTGACTTCTTCCAGATTTGACTTTTTCCGGAAAACAATCATATGGGTTTGTAGATCAAGTCTCCCTCATTCCAGAACATCCCCAACGCTGAGCTAGTTCCTGCCAGGTAGCCCTAGATCTCAAAAACTGACTTTTAGCATCCTAGCTTCCCTCATCACATTTTGACTTTTCCAGATCTGATTTTTCCTGAAATTTTCTGACTTCGGTTTGTAGATCAAGCAATGCTGGTCTCATTTCCCTTCCAACGTTGAGCTAATAGTCTTCTAGTGGTCCTAGATCTGCAGATCTGCCTCTCCAAACCTTAGCACTAGCCCTCCTTTTGTTGTTTTCCCTATAAACTGAATCTTCCCGGCCAAACACTTTTCTGGGTCCATAGATCAGGGCATATCCCAGGTGGGTTCATTTTAACGCTGTGCAAATACTGGCTCCATTGCCCAAGGCCCAACAGGCACTGATCTCCAAGCCTAGCGATAGCCCTGTTTTGACCTCTTTCCCCTTAAAGTTGACTGCTCCTTGATGACTAAGGTAATCTGACATTGTCATATCTCTCATTGAGTCTATCCCTTTGATACTAGACAGTCCCAACTCTGTCCTTACTCACCCTGTCTCAATTATGTTTCCCAAAACATCGGTTATCTTCATCAGTTGCTAGTACCTCAAACCTAGATCTAGTATTACCCCCATAGGTCACTTGTATTTCACTTTGGATCAACCCTCATAAGATTGAAACCCTCATCCAAAGCCCAAGTCCACTTAGTATTATCATCCATAGATTTAGAGTTTCCAATTACCTTACACCTCACGTACCTCAAGCCATACTTGATCTGGGGTCTAGGTCTGATTTCTCCTGTCGGGAGTAGATCTGGGTCTCCCCCTTTGTTGTCTCGGATTTAGATAACATAAAGCGAAGACTGCCTTGATTGGCGTGACAACCATCCATTTGGAAGTCTAGGCAATCTTGGTTCCACCTCCTTAGTTGCTTGCCCCTCTACCATCCATCCCGGATCCACCATACATAGGCAACTACAAGGTTGGTGATAACAAGTCAGAAAAATGATGAGGAGCGCTAAGGTCTCGGAAGACAGTTTCTCAGATCTAGGGCCACTTGTCAGCATCTAGCTCAGCGTTGAAGGTGATTTAGAGAGAGGAGGACCTGATCTCCAAACCCAAGAATGAATTTTGCCAGAAAAATCAAATCTCGGAAAAAGTCAGAATTTCATGAGGAGCGTTGGGGTTTGAGCAAACAGTTTTCCAGATCTAGGGCAAACCAGCCACTTTCAAATCAGCGTTGAGGGTGAATTGGGGAGGGGAAGACCCAATCTACAAAACACAACAGTGGTTTGTCCAGAGATCGAGCGGTTTATTTTTAGGATTTTTGGTTTTTTATTATTATGAAATTTTCAGTAAAATGAGGAAAAGCAGGTTATAATGGATTGAGATCTAGAAGAAAGAGACTAACCTGTAGATCTTACCTGGAAATCCTTGTAGATGCCTTGATGAGGATGATCCTTGCTATCCCAATCAATTTGAGAAGACCTGAGTGAGTTTAAGCCTAACATTCTGCTCCAAGTGACCACTGCGCCCTTTCTCCTGCACAAGCAAACGTCAACAATATCAGATTTGTCGTATCACGAAAAGCAAGTTCTACAGAAAAGTAACAAGATGTAATCATAGATCACAATGAAGCTAATGAAAACCCCCTAATACAATCCAAGCGAGTTTAGGATCTCCTGCAAAAATGCCCAAGATGAAGTCGCCCTCCTGTAGACAAAGACAATGATCCCGAAAAAATATAGATCTCACACAAATTTCTCGAATGCTAGGAAGCAAAAGACTTTCCAATCACCATCTAAGAACACCAGATGCAAAGGAGATCCAAGAAATATCCACAAGAAAGTTTTTTATTAATCAGATCCAAGAGCCAAAGACCCCTTACAAATTAGAAGCTCTCTCCTTTAAATAGGAACGAGAGAATCAAAATCCTAACCACTCTCAAAACGAAGGGCAGAGATTAAAAGATATAAATGTCTAATCAATGGTTGAGATGAGCTCAACATACAATACATGGATCAATGTAACCATAAAGTACCAAAGTGGACTAGATCACCCAAAAAGAGGGTACCCCACTCAACCAGAAATAAATGAAGCACATGGTGGGTCCATGGAGTGTTAACTAACTCTCTTTGAGTGTCCCCATTGCACAATAAAATAATATAATATTTTAATTTTTTGACTTTGTGCCTCCTTGAGGAAATCGTGAGCCTCCCAAAAGCTCCAGAAAATAATATAAAAATGCCCAAAAAATAGGTGTGGGCCCAATTAGGTGTTGCAACTGTTGGAGAAGGTGCGAAGGACATCACTCTCATCATCATGACTCATCCCATGTCATTTCCTTGCCTCAATAGCCCAAATCGATTTCTTCAATAGCCATTTAATCATTTTTTAATCTACCTTGGGAAACGTGAACCTGCCAAAACAGCCTCCTAGGATGCCTGTGTTGTCCAACTCAGCCCACCACGCTCTCTAGGATGGGGGTACTATGGTACAATCAAGTGGCTCTACCCCCTATGCCCCATACAATGCCGTAGGAGATCTAATAAAAACATCTCCTTGCTCAGACACATCATCCTGTGAAGCAAAATTGCATTAGAAGGATAAAATGAGCCTGACCATCTCTGCAAGTGCCCGAAACTGAAAATAAGCTATCTCACTAGACTTAGAGAGTCCAAATCCATCTAGGGTGTATACTCATACACTTTCTAGATCTCTGCCTGATCATCAACAATATCCAATAGACAATATAAACACCTGTAAATGACCGGATACCAATAATATAACTCAGACTGTCATCCGTCTGCTGCAAGTGTTACAAGGCTAAGACATGCTCTACAAATCATTTAAGTAACAATCATAACAAGTAGTAGTCATGTCACTGGCGGTACATCAACCAAATACATATATAGGGTTTTATTTAATATTACTTAGACCAGACTTTCAGGACTATACTCACTTCATAGTTGTAGTCAATTTGCTAGTGAAGGGTGAGGGCTAAAATTTACAGGGTTAGGACAAAGGATGACTACCAATTCAACATTGTGACACTTTAGATATGGAAAGGGAATACTCACTATAACCATATGCCGGACAAACAACAACACAGGGGATGGTAGTGCCTCACAAATGGTTGAGTTGTTAAGAGAGTACTTATTCAACTTAGGCATCATGTCTACATCAAGTTTGATCCAGGTTTATTAAGATCATCAATTTTATTTCCATGGCCTTTTTGGCCTAAATGACCCTTTGGGACTTCATGAGCGCTTAAAAGCACAGCTAATTGCAGCTTTCATCAAGGACATATTCAAATTTATAAGGTCAGCAATATTCGGATATAGCATATATTTAACCATTGCTTTTGGAACTTTTTCTTATACCCTTCACGGGGTATTTTAGCATTTCATTGCTCTTGCCCTTTACTCACATATGTTAAGAAACACATTCTAGAGTTTACAATTTCCATGGGTGCATATATAAATATTTCCAATATAAGCAGTACATGAGCTTTTAGTTTTAGCCAACAACATCCCGAGTGAATAGGGGAGAGTTCTGCACAGTGCCAAACATCGAGACAACCGACCAGAATGATTTAGGCATACAATCCAACTTACCAAAGGAAAGTTCTGTCACCAACTCAGAGCCAAGACACAACATAAACATGGAGGGTTGTCAAACAAAGGTTCTAGCGGAGAAAGGTCCTCCATGCCACAAGTCAAGTAGTAAGTCGGGTTAAAACAAAACTGGAAGGAAATGGATGGGTGGAGACAATGAACAATGAAGCCAACACTAGCAAGCCAAAGTATGGTGGGAATGACTACCTCTATTCTCCCTAGGGAGGGTAAAACCAATGAGTATAAATCAGGAATTTCCAAGTCTAAGTAAGGACATCAATACATAATACAAATACATCCAAGTCCATATATTTATGACCGCCAAATCATGACACTAAATGCTAGTACATGTCACAAAAGATGAGTATAAGAGCAATGATAACCATAACACAATATAATAAATGCTGAGTCATAACCATGCAAATAATCTATCTAAACCATCGTCTGTCCAATGAGAAAACACTAATACCAATCTGGGCATCACTAACTGCTCTGCAAATGACTAAATGGCTACATCAGTCCTCGAATCTGAGTGTCCTGAGACTCAGTCTTGATATGGGAGAGTATAATAGTCCACTAACAAAATAATGATCCGTTAAAACTGCACATCTCAGCATTTCATATGTAGGAGATCTGGTTGAAAAATGTACTGAATCTGAAAAATAGAATATGGTAGCCCAACTAATATATATGTGATAATAGTGCCTTTGCAATTCGGCAATTCGAGTGTTGAGTCAAACCTGCAGCTCTTCTAGGTGTGAGCATAATTGGTCTTTGTTTGAGCGGATTCACACAAAGAAGATAAACCATTTAGAGCAGAAATTGTTAAACGATCTAGTCTTCGTGCAGTACAACCTCCGACTCAGGCGCAAACAAATGATGAACAAAAGACCTGATACAGATCCCATTGTGTTGGATGATATAGATCCAACCTCAGATTGGGTAGTGGAGTCCCAAGAGCCAGAGTTTGGTGTTGACCTGGATGTTGAGCTGGAGGACTTGCTAGAGGTTTTGTTGGATGCAGATCCTCTATTGTCGATGCCATAAGTTCATACAAGTGTACATCCTGAGATAAGAGTGACATTGCGGGCACTAGTCGACCAGAACCTTGTATTTATAGTCGTCAACGACGTTGGCATTCAACCAATACTACTACTTCATTAGCAGATGAATTTAACCCTCAAGAGCTCGAGACTGAGCCAAATCATGATGCCTTTGATAGTCTTTCTGGTTCTTCTTCTAGTTCTAGCTCGAGTTCTAACAGTGTTGCAGCTGGTGCTGAGTTTGATGATGATCATTGATGATGTATTATGTAGTTGACTATGTAGCACGTTTTTGGACTCTACACTGTACAGGACATATAGCCTTTACTATATAGGCCTCATGGATTATGTATTTTGTTCTAGTTCAAGTATCCTAAATATGTATTGCACAGAGTCTAGATTACAGTACACTTTGTGCCATTTTGATATATTGACTCTTATATGATATATACATGAGCAGATTTTGGATATTTTGTCTTTAATGACTTGGAATCATGGATTATAATCTTTAAAATGCTGTTATTTAAAATTTAAATATTTTATGTATTTTTTAGCAAACCGATTCATTAAATTCAAATCGGCTGATTTATGACCGATTCATTACCGATGTCGATTCTGACTTCGAGTTGACCCTCTATCGATTTCGATTTTTAAAACTATGCTCAAATTGTGTGCCACTATACGGACTGTACGAATTTCACTGTACGAGCCTCAAAATTGCGTGCCATTGTACGGAATTTTTTTCCTGTCTCGAAATTCATGCAGCTACCTGGAAATGTGTGCCACTGTTTTTCTTCTCAAAAAAAAAATATGTGCCTTGTTGCCAACTTATTTGTACCATAGTTGGATTATTTGAGGAGCCACCATTTGACAAACATGATGAATGTTTGTGTTCCAGTGTATCAAATGATCCCCCCTTTGTGCCTAGCCAGTTTTTGTTTTCAGTAATTATGAGCATGGCCCCACGGGTTTGTAAATAAAATGTGCTAGTAGAGTTTTTTGAGTGGTTCGGTCTCCTAAGACGTAGAATTTCAACTAAGGTATTCCAGGGAGTTTTTTCCTTCGTCAATTATGCTTTGCCTATAGCCGAGTATAATCGATGAGTTTTTCTTCCGCTTCCTCCAAAGCTGGAATGCCCGATTTTGAATTATGGGCCTTGGGGGCTTATTAGAGCCCAACTGAAGTGTATAAACCTAATAGACATTATTAGAATAGACTATGGTCATGTCCTAAGTCACTAGGACCCTCTGAAAAATTTTCGGAAAAAATTTACCGGACGCGTTGGATTTGGGTTTTTTATTTTTAATTTTTTAAATTAAATTTTTCCATAGTTTAAATGGAAAAATTTCAATTTGTAATATGTCATTCATTCGGGGTCCAAATTTAGTGATTGAAGCCAAAAATCATTCATGATCACCTGGTTAGCTATCCCATGGAGAGCACTCAACTCTCTGCCTCGCACCTTGCACCTACCTCGTGGCTCCTTCAACCTCTCACGCATGCTCTCCTTCAAGCTCACGTCTCCTTCCTCAGCTTCACGCTAGCACACGTCTGGGCTTCTCTGGTGATGGAAGTTGGGTTTTAGGGTTGGGAGTGGGGGCACCTTGCCTAGGTGGAGGCCACCTGTCACTCACACCTACCTCAGTTTAGGTTTGGACTCTCAATTATGGTGCCGAGTTTGCTTAATCATGGGGATTGGCCCTCATTTGATGGAGTTTGGTTTTAGGGTTTTGGTCTTCATTTTTTGTCTAAGTAGAGGCTCTTTTGAGCTCTACGGTGTGGATAATTTTTGTAGAGAAACTCTGGTGAAACTTTGTAAATGCTTGTTGCTTTCATGCAACCATTGGAATAAAAAATAAAGGCTTTGGAAGCTCATGTGGTGTGACATTGTGGATGATTGTACTTGATGGATGAGGTGATGTTATTTTAATTTTCTCTTTCTTGTCAATTTGAGATTATGAATCTATGCTTTAGAAGGCTTTTTCAAGCACATAAGAACAGGTATTTGTAGTTTTCAAGTTATCTGTTTATTGATTTACTTTTAGAGATCGAAAAAGAGCATTGTTTTATTCAGTTACATTTCATGCTACTTTTTTATTTCAATTTGTGAACAATACATGATCTAATCCTTTGTTTGGCAAGTCTATGAGTTGTTGTTTTGTAGATCATCTCATCCTACCAAGTAGAAGTTTGAGCTCAGCTGCATCTTCCTCTCTTGGAGTCGAGTGCAAATTTCCAGTAATTACTTGCTACATGAGATCCAAGTGTCTTTTAAAGATCCACAGGTTTAACTGGTTTCTCCCTACTTTTATTCATCTTTTGAAGTAAAAATTCTGATTTTTGGGTTAGGCAAGGTTTGGATCTTAAGTTCCATATTTTTCACCAAACCGTATGCCCTTGTTGGCTGTCCTCTTTGCTAGTTTGCAGCATTCTTTCTCTTTTTTCGCAGCCTCTTTCTTCACCTCTTTTGCAGCCCTCTTTCACTTTAGTTTGCAGCCTTCTTCACCCTTGTTTGTAGCCCTCTTTTGGCCTTTGTTTGCAGCCTTCTTCACCCTTGTTTGCAGCCATTTTTTGCCTTTGTTTCAGCCCTCTTTTTGCCTTTTTTCTCCTCCATTTCGTAGCTTCTTCTTCTATCTGCTTTCCTTCATTTTCATTGTAGAAGTTTAGTTTCTTTTAGAATTAGTTTATAGATCTATTTTTGTTTTATTTTTGAACTAACATATAACAAGGTAGTGTTCAAATCTCTTGTTTTCAGGGAAGTCAAAAAAAGCCCAAAGGCCATAAGCAAGCTAAGCAACAAACAAAGAGCGAAAAAGACAAAAACACCTCCCTCTTTTCTCTTTCCCTTTCTCACCTTGCTCATTCAGGAAGAGGCAAAAAACATCAAAAAACATAGTAAAAAAGTTAATAAAGAGCAAGTGGGATTAAGGCTCCCACAACCCTCTTCCCCCATTTGGGGGAAGCCTGTATCGTCCACTTTTCATGTTTGCAATTTCTTTGTTTTTTGACTTGTAGAATAATTGCTTAGAATAGATTAGGAAAAGTTAGTTTCAATTTCTGAAAAGTTTGTTTTTGCTTTTATAAAAGTCAAAAAAGAAAAAGATTCTTGTTTTGTTTAACTTTATTGCAAAAAGTAAAAAAGAATTAAAATCTCTTGAATCTCACCGTCAGGTGGATCAAGAGTGCTCTCTGTCGGAGGGTTTGTGGTTATCATTTATTTTAAGCATTTTTTCCTTTTTTCTAATTTGTTAACTTAATTCTAAGTCTCTTGAACTTGCCAAAACCCAAGTCAAGAGCACTCTCTGTCGGAGAGCATACTAGTTTTGCATCATTCTTGCATTTAGGCATATAGAGTAGCTAAAACTCCATAAGACAAAGTCGAGAGCGCTCTCTGTCGGAGGGTTTAATTGTTTTCTACTAAATCTTGCAACTCATATCTTCCCCTTAATTAATTTACTTCGTTGCTATTCCTCACCTAGTATGCTCTGCCAACTTTCATAGTTGGGCTCGTACTCAGAACGATGAGCGAATTTGATAATCTCTCAAGTAATAACATAATAAAATTATTCCCCATAACCAACGCACCAGCGTTGTTGAAAGTATTCAAGGTCATTCTCAGTAAGGGCGCCGGAACTCTCCGTTGTCTTAGAGTCCCGGCTAGCTGGTCAATCCACCGGATACCAACCTGGGATACTGGACGGGCCGACATGTCTCGAACGGAGTAACTTGGAACGCTTTCCCGGTTGGTCTTTTGATACCTTTGATAAGCCATAATAAGTAAGACCATTAAAACATATTAAAATAAACCAAGAACAATCGCAAAACACATTCACTATTACGAGACTTGTACTTTCAGTATTTTCAAGCATCTCAGACGTTTGACTCCATAAGGCACTGGTTTGTTTTTTATGCATCATTATTTAATCTAGGCCATTTGTTCTTTGGTTTTTCTCAAAAAAGATCTTTATCTGTGAATGCTAGTTTATTTCATGAGCTCTCGTGAATTTGATAATCTCTCAAGTAATAACATAATAAAATTATTCCCCATAACCAACGCACCAGCGTTGTTGAAAGTATTCAAGGTCATTCTCAGTAAGGGCATCGGAACTCTCCGTTGTCTTAGAGTCCCGGCTAGCTGGTCAATCCACCGGATACCAACCTGGGATACTGGACGGGCCGACATGTCTCGAACGGAGTAACTTGGAACGCTTTCCCGGTTGGTCTTTTGATACCTTTGATAAGCCATAATAAGTAAGACCATTAAAACATTTTAAAATAAACCAAGAACAATCGCAAAACACATTCACTATTACGAGACTTGTACTTTCAGTATTTTCAAGCATCTCAGACGTTTGACTCCATAAGGCACTGGTTTGTTTTTTATGCATCATTATTTAATCTAGGCCATTTGTTCTTTGGTTTTTCTCAAAAAAGATCTTTATCTGTGAATGCTAGTTTATTTCATGAGCTCTCGTTATATTGTTCATCTTTTAATCTGGTGATCGCAACGTGGATTGCTTTTTGTCTTATATTTGTTTTTTCAGTTGATAGAATTGTAATCTTCATTCATCATAACAAACTCCTAAAGAACACCCATCCGCATCACTTTCATAAAACTTACTTAAACACATTGAGCCTTAGAAACTCTTTGTTAGGGACCACCCCCCTTGGCTTTGTTAGGAGTTAGCCTAAACGGAGGAGCTAGGAGAAGGTGACAGTACCTGGCTTTCTGCTTGCTCCCAAGGTCACACCTCTCCCACTTTCTCAAGTGACGAGACAACTTTCGGAAGATTTTTGCTGCTGGTGTGCAATCGGCGGACAACATGCCCAAAACTATTGTACGGACCAGCTATACGGATTCTTGGAATTCGTGCCTGTGTTGTTTCTCTTTCCTGCAATTTTCTTCTTCTCCTCTCAAGAAGTCGATTTGCTCTCTGCTCTCTCAAAACTCATGAAAGAATTCTTATGGTGAAAAGGCTTTCCCTTGCCTTTTGTTTTGGATGCTTGGGGTAACTGAAGAGACATCTAATCCAAGGGCCCACATTGATTTAGATGGATGGATGAGTATAAAAGCTAATTTAATTCACTCACCTCACTTAAATTTATCAAAAAGTCACTTTAATCTCTAAAGTGGAATTAAATGCTCATCTCAAGTTCATGTTATTTTCCCATTTTTTGTGACTTAGGCTAATTTTCACTAGGGGAACACATTCCTAGGTACAAAATCAACACATGACTCGTGCCATTTCCCGTGAATGAATGTCTACCCAATGCTACAACCTGGAGAAACATCAACAGCGATGTGGTTAGTAAAAAAGGAATTATACCAAGATCTTTGGAGCAAAATTTTCAAATTTAGCGAGCCTTTTGCCACACAAGGATGGGCTTTTAAAATGTAGGCATCAATGTTAGAGATTTACAATGAAACTATTCATATCTCTCGGTGACTAAGAAGTGCTATAATACGAATTGAGAATGTTTTTATGAATATCTTCTGAAGGTTTGGGTCCAAGGGAACAAAACATAGGTTGTAAAGCATTACAGAGAAATGTGGGAACAGTTGATGGACGGATTGACAAGCCTGATTTGAAAAACAAAGACATTTTTTTATATATTGTAGAGGCTACGGTATTTTGTTGATTGATAAGATAGATGAGCAAGCTTGCTTGCTCGTGGAATACTTGCATTAGGATATTATGCAAATGTCTCTGAAATACTGACCAAATATATGGAGCTTTCTGAAGAGCTAGTTTGGATTTGCTACAATTTCTATCACTCTACTCCAACAAAGCTAGCTGGAGAAAATTACCTTTTCCAAGAAGGACAAGATATGAGGGTGGGTACATCGTGGAATATTGGAAGGCCAGAAACTGTTGAGTCACTCATGAACCTGCCGAAGACCACTGGAAATGTAACTTACAGAGAATGAGGATGGGATTGAATCATCAAATAATTGCATAAATAGAGGACACCAAAGGTGACCAAATCTGCATTGTTTATGAAAGCAGGGAAATCATTGGTAGTCCAATAATCAGAGTTACTGATTTCTTGAAAGGGCTGACAGTAAGACACTTGATGACATACCATGGATTACCCTATAGAGTATGGCGGCACCATCTGGGTTCAGATCAGTATGATGATGTTTGCTTATATTATGGAAAGGATGAAGAATTCTTTCTAGAGCTTCGTGAGTCTGAAGGCAAAGAAGTACCACGTGATCTGTCCTCTATCTAAATATTTCTAATCTACAAAAAAGAACTGAAATACTTGTTATCACATATATAGTAGCTGGGCTACCATATTCTATTTTTCATATTCCAGTACATTTTTCAGCTAGCTCCCCTACATATGAGATGCTAAGATGAGCATTTATGATGGATCATGATTTGATTGATGGACTATAGTACTCTCTCATTGCCATGAGTGAGTCTCAGGACACTTAGATTTGAGGACTGATGTAGTCATTTTAGCCATTTGCAAAACAGTTATTAGTGCTCAGAGTTGTATCAATGCTTTATCAGTGGACAGATGTTGGTTCAGATGGATTATTTACATGTTTATGACTCAGCTTGTATTATCTTGTGTTATGGTTATCATTGCTCTTATACTCATTCTTGTGACATGTATTAGCACTTAGTGTCATGATCTAGCAATCATATAAATATGTAGACTTGGATGTATTGTTATTATGTATTAATGTCCCTACTCAAACCTGGAAGTTCTTGATCTATACTCATTGGTTTTACCCTCCTTGGGGAGAATAGATGTAGTCATTCTCACCATACTTTGGCTTGCTAGTGTTGGTTTCATTATTCATTGTCTCCACCCATCCATTACCTTCCAGTTATGTTTCTTACCCAACCTACTATTTTGACTTGTGGCATGGAGGACCTTTCCCCATTAGAGCCTCTATGATTGGATAAGGTTCCCTATTTATTTGTGTTTCGGCTCTGAGTTACCTAGGTTGTGTTGGCTAAACCTGAAACAAGTAGCGCTGCCATCAATACAATGTATTTGGAAATGAATATCTTATGAAAAAATCCCATTCATGAAAAGTAGTGTTTTTAAACATACATGAATGCAAGGAAAGCCTAATGAAATTGACTTTGAAGTACAATGAAATGAATATTTTAGAACATTCATGAAAAGTAGTGTTTTTCAACATACATGAATGCATAAAGCCTAAAATAATGAAAAAACTGTGAAATAAATATAGGGACCAAGGCTATGAAAAATCAAAGGCCCTAAAAGCAATGGTTCGTAAAGTTATATCTAAGGATTGTTGGCCTCACTTGTATTAGTTTGGATTGTGAGCATTTGTCAAGGTGAATAAGCACCTCTGAAGTAACTCACCCATTTGTGAGACACTGCGATCCCCTGTGTTGTTGCTTGTCCATCATATGCTAGAGTGAGTTTTCCCTTTCCATATCCGAAGTGTCACAATGTCGAGTTGGTGGTCATCCTTTGCCCTAGCCTTCTGAGTTTTTAGCCTTCACCCTTCACTAGCAAAATGATTACAACTATGAAGTGAGTATGATCTTGAAAATATGGACTGAGTTATAGATAATAAATGTAAACCTTGTATATTTGGTTGATAGATCGCCAGTGAAATGATTGCTACTTGTTATGATTATTACTTGAATGATTTGTAGAGCATGTCTTGATCTTTGAACACTTGCAGCGGATGGATGTCAGCCTAGGTTATATTATTGTCATTTACAGATTATTATTTTGTATCTGGGTATATTGGATATTGTAGATGATCATGCAGATACCTACAGAGTGTATGAGTATACACCTTATAGATGGATTTGGACTCTCTGAGTCCAGTGAGACAACTTGTTTTCAGTTTCGGGCACTTGCAGAGATGATTTGGCTCAATTTACCCTTCTGGTACAGTTTAACATACTGGATGGCCTGTCTGAGCAGAGAGATATTTTTCTTGGCCCAGATCCCAAGGCACTGATCTTCAAACCCTAGCGCTACCCCTCCTGTTGCCTTTTCCTTGTGTTTTGACTTTTTCCTTGTGGCTCGGGTGCTTTGACACTGTCATACCTTCTTACGAGTCTATCCCTCAGTACTAGATATCCCCAAACCTGTTCTTACCTTCTCTGCATTGGTTACGTTTCCCAAGGCAGTGGATATCTTCACCTTTTGCTAGTACCTTAACCTTGGATCTAGTATTTTCCTCATAGGTCACTTGTGTCCTAACTTGGATCAAATCTCATATCTCCTAAACCCTGATCCAAAGCCTTGGTTCATTTAGTGACGTCATCCATAGATCTAGGGTTTCCATCACCTTACACCTTACGTACCTCAAGTCCAGTTCATCTGATCTGGTGTCTAGGTCTGATCTCTCCTGTCAGGAGTAGATCTGAGTCTCCCCCATTGATTGTCTTGGGCTAAGACAACATAAAGTGAAGATTGCCTCGATTGGCGTGACAAGCATCTATTTGGGAGTCAAGGCAATCTTGGTTCCACCTCCTTAGTTGCTTGTTCCTCTACCGTCCATTCTGGATCCATCTCACATAGGCAACTACAAGGTTGGTGATAACAATACTCAACGCAACGTGTTGACATAGTAGTGAGCCGTTGAAGGGATCACTCTTTTGTTTTATTCAAAGGAATATTCTTATGATCACATGGTAAACTTCTACAGATCCTAGGAAAGAAAAATTGTTGAGAAATTTGATCACAACGATTCAGAGTCCATTGCGATCTCCAGAACGATTCAAGAAATGTTTAGCTATAGGAAGAAATCACAATGCCAGGTCCCAAACTACAGTAGAGAATACACCAGCATTTATGAAGACTAACCACCCTAAGTATGTTCATACATAAAGAATGGTGCATGCTAGTGATAATTATCAACAATAAGTTAACGGGGCCCTTTCAAAAATTGTCATAAATAAAACAGTTGTTGAAATACTGAGAGGGGGGTGAATCAGTATTTGTACAATTTAAAACTTTAATCAAAAGCAAGTTGCTGATTACCAATCACAGCACATCATCAATGTGTATAAAGATAACAAGATGCACAGTACACAATAGTTTTAACGTGGAAACCCAAGTTCTGGGGATAAAACCACGGAAGCCTTTTTAAAAATAGTTTTCCAAAAATAACTGGAAGGAACAACTCCCTTATTATATAGACTTCAATTTTCCAGCTTCAACTGGAAGGAGGCTATGACCCCCTGATTTACAGGTTACGACCTGAAGGAAGCTGCCACTCCCTAGTTTTCCGGCTTCCACCGGAAGGAGGCTACGACCTCCTTTCTTTGCCCCATCTGGCCACCCTGATAAGAAGAAGATTGTCGAACCTGTGGACCTGTCACACACCAAACTCTGCTGTTGATAATCTCTGCACTCTAGTCACTGTCAAATCATCCCTGTAGTTAATACTGTCACATCATCTTTCTGCCCACACTGTCATATCAAAAATCAATACTGTTGGTCAAGCTGCTCATCAACACTGTTGGTTACTGTCAAGTCATCAAACATCAAGGTCTGAACATGTCATCATCAAGATCTACTCATCTCATCATCATCATACAGTTCATCATCAAGGAGATTGCTTTAACAACAAGGTCTGTGAAACATTAGTCTCTTGAACATGTCTTCATAGGATGTGCATCATCATCATGAAGTGTAGGAGTGTATGTACATCATAGAGTGCATCATCATAACATGCATCATCACATCATCATCATGTATCAAATCAAGGCATACATCATTATATAACGAGTCACAGCTTGTATACTAATATCATTGATTATACAACGTGTACTTGTATACTGCTGTACACTTACTGATCTCTGTACATACCAATCACTGATTTCTTCATAAACAACTATATACTGATATCATATGTACATATTCTTACTGTATATACACTTGTCTGTACACTATATACACTTGCATTCACTAAATATACTTACATTCTACTGTACATATACATTCTTCACATCACATTTGTTTATATATCACTGTATAATCAGATACTTGTTCATACTCAATCCATACTGTGTGCATCAATACATCACTAACAAACATACCTTCGACTGTACTTATTAATGTATTGTGGAAGACCCAAAAAGAATATCTCTGTCTCTTATTCTGAGGATGGCTCAGTCCACTAACCCCACCTCGGTCAATAGTACCAGCAAGCTTATATATTATAAAGTATGGATTCTGGGTCTACCTCAGTTACCTCTCTCAGTTCTGTCTTGCATTCGTTGATGATGGTAATTGCCAAGACATACAAAAATTAACTCTGGAACACTTCGGATTTGCTGCTGTTCACTTCTTCGAAAGGCAGTTGTAACCAAAGATCAGACTGTGTATGTGCTCCGGAAGACTTCAGACTTGAGAAAATTCGAACTGTGTATATTTGATGTAGATGACCTCAAGTTCGGACTGTTTAACCTTCAAGAAATCATAGTGAAGAGCTTGGTTCCATCATCAAATGTTGGTAAAGAAGGCAACAATAACCACAACTTAGACCACTGTCAAGCACGCACAAACTTGGACTGTTCTAGCACCCAAAACTCGGACTGTTCAAGCAAAATTCGGATTGTGTATAACTTCAAAATTCGGGACTGTTTGTATAGCAGCAAAAATATAAAGATTGACCCCAAAAAAATTTGTTTGCAATTCTCTGCTACTGTGTATCCCACGAATTTCCTCAGACAGCTCAGGTCTGTTCAGGAAGAAGGCCACTAAAACACAGATTTTAAACCAAAAAGAAATCTGAATGTTGATCAAAAGGATATCCCTGTGGAAACTTCGGAATTGCTGCTGCCTGCCTCAGAACACTGCTCCTAAACCCAAGAAACCTCAGAGACTAGCGAATTTTTATGAATGAAATGAATGATAAACAATATTTATTTATATGCATTGGAGGTAAAGTGTTGGGGCCAACCTAGGTTTGTCTGAAATGATTTTTTTTGGTTTTTAATTAAAATTTAAAGAGCCGACCTGCTAAAGGATAGAAAGGGGTCGACTTTGGAGGGTAAACAATTGATTAATTTATTTATTAAATATTTTAGTGTTTAATACAGAGTTATTAATTTATTTTATTAAAACATTCAATCATTACGGCAATAATTAATCTTTTAATTCTTTTACTTGTTTTGAAAGTTGAGATTAATGGGTCAAACTTGTAGGTGTAGGATAGAGGGGTTAGGGCTTAATTTAACATGTTTAAATATTATAGTTAATGAAAATTTTAACTATATTGTGTATGGCCGCACTTGTTACAAATTTTATTAGGGTTTTATTAAGATGCTTTAATTCTTAGGTTTATTATTTTATTTATTTTATTTATTTTATTTAATACTCCGTTACTTAAAGGTTAGGGTTTAAGTGAAATCAAGTAAGGGCTACAAGTGCTAATGTAAAGGTATATGTAGGCTTAGGGACCATAACCACATGCTTCATAGACATAATCACCAAGGTGAAGGGGTGCCTAGGCTTCTCGTAACTTCTAGGGACTCTTGCAACTTCTTCAACCCATCAAGAACACATTCTAGGGTAATAGGGCATGGTTGTGGTGATAGGCAACCAATGACACAACTGGGGAACCAACGAACCAACTTGGGGGTACTTAACCATTCTACAGGGTGATCAGGGTTTTTGCCATTGTCCCAAGGGCTCCAAGGGCTTCAGACTTGGGCTTGGACAAAGTCAAAAGGCCTCCTTTGACACTGACACTTACTCAACCCATAGAGGCTCCTCAAGGGACACCAAGACACACTAACACACACCTATTGGCATCAATGACAATTTAGTCAACAACAGTTACAGTCATATAGTGTCGTGACAGCCCAGTTCAAATTCCTATGTGTTGATGTATTTGTAACTTCGGAATGTATTCACTTGTATATTTCTTATTGTATTTCATTATACCCCAATGAAGATGTTTGTTCCTCCGATCGGGAGAGTCATTAATATAATAAAGTCATGTAAAGTCATTGAGGTTAACCCTCATTATAAGTCGGGATAATAGACTCTCCTAGTGAAGTCGGCCCTGTAGAGTAATTGTAAAGTGGAAAACAAGTATAAATAGAAAGTCAGACTCTCTATTTGACACGCACACTCACTAAATAGTAGCGCATGAGTGAGAGAGGAGTAGCTTGCACAAGTGAGAGAGAGAATAGTTGTCGGAGATCATCTTTGTATCTTTGGGTTTTACTTTTGCTATTGGTGCCCATTCTTTCTCTGAGGAAGTTGTGGTGTTTTCTCCTTTATGGTCTCCCCAAGGAAAATTCTTTGTCTCTTGTCTCTTGTGATTATTACTGTGCATGTTATTTTCTCAAATAAGATCCTAGATCATATTGATTAAATGATAAAAATTTAACATGGTATCATAGCCTCTCTGAAAGAAGGCACTGTGCAGTTGCAGGAACTAGGGCTTCCTAGTTGAAGGTGTTCTCTCCACAAATAATCAAGCAACGAGGGCTAGGCTAACTCACATCAATAGGGCGCATTTGTTGGTGGTAGCAGTTTCTGAATCAGAGAAGTTTCACTATGTAGCCGAAATACAACTACAATAGCAGCTAATGGAAATTAGGGTTTCAGGCCTGAAAACCTTAGAAGACTGAATTTAGTAATCCTAGAACTTTCGCTATTACACGAGATTGGAGAAGGCTCAGAAGCCAAAACCTTTACAGGCCGAAGAGAAATTCGTGTTGTACACTGTGTAAAAGTTTCAGCCTCAGATTTGCTATACTTCAAGAGATATGGTTCCTCCAAATTAGGGTTCCAGCCTCCTTTAGAATACAGTCATAAACAGGTGACCTAGGGAGATTTGATATATCTCGAGCTAGGAAGGTCCAAACAAAATTTTGCAAAATGTTGCAGGTAGGGCACAGACTGTAGTTTCTGTGGTAAGTTTTTCAGACCCATAATGTGAAACAGTGACATGTGGCAGTCTGTACAAGTTCACTATGCTGAACAGTCCCCAAAACAGTCACTTTGGGAAACTCAGCATAAGTCCCACTTGGAGAATCCATTTCTGCTCTAACCTATGGGGTTGGAAATAAGACTTATCAGGCTATCACAGAGAGAAGTTTCAGACCTTAAGGATCCAAACCTTCAGAGATACAGCAAAAGCAATATCAATCATTTCTGCAGAAGAAATTGGAAAACTAGGGCTTCCTGTTCCAGGAGCTTCCCTCCACTGTTTTCAGAAAAGGAGTACATTGGACAACTTGCCTTGAAGAGGCCCATCTTTCTATCCAATCAGAAGTTTGAAATTCCAAGTTTGGAAAATTAGGGTTTCTCTAACAAACCCTAGATCAGCCAACTCCAAAACCAGGACGGACACCTCAAATTTGTAAGATCTAAATTTTTGCTATTTTTATTTGAGGTTCTCATTTCCAAATGACTAATCACACTAGCTTGATGACAAGCTTGGTGAAGCTGGCAACTTCCAAGTATAGAAGTATAGGAACTCCGTGATCCTTAAAGAAATTGACTTAGATCAGTATTTCAGTAAAGAAGTTCTGAGAGCCAGAGGGAGATGAGGCTAAGGCTAGAACCAAGAGAATCATTGTAGATTCTATTAAAAATCATCTTATCCCTTGTGTGTCATCCTTGAAGACACCAAAAGGAAGTGTTCGTTGCTATGACGAAGCAATCAAAGAAGAATAAGATATTGGTATAACCACCTTGAATGGCCTCCCAGGATCATGGGATTCATTCATTCGAGGAATGTGTGCCAAAAGGAAGTAATTACCTTTAACAGACTCTAGGAAGAGTGCACACAAGAAGAAGCTCGACTCATAATAAGAGAAGAGAAGATGGGAGCAACTAAAGATCAAGCTCTCATGATTTAAAGAAGATCCCTCAAGCGATGAGGAATATGACGGACTCAATTCTTGAAGAACCTCTTATCCATCTTAGCATTTGGATAAGAAATGATGATGTTATGAATGAAGAAGATGATGAAGTTGAAGGCTCAAGAATGAGTCTACCCTCGAAACAAATAAAGATAAGTATTTGAATTGTCTTTTCCTATATATCTAGTTGTTTATATGACATTGTTTAGTTGTGAAATGTATAATGCATAATAGAATGTTAGCATTAATGAACAATATACTACTAATATGCATGTTATGGGTAAGTAGCCTTTAGTGCTATACAACACTCCAGTGCTACTTATCTAGGATGAAACCTCTTTGCTGGCATATTGGGATTAGTGCATAATTTCAATAATGTTATGGTAGAGATGGAAAGCATCTGGAAAGTTTCTGTGTATACGAGATATGGATGAATGTTGTATTGGCTAAAATAGTTGCATGATTATATCTTTATGCATAAGAACTTGCCATTATGAATATGCCTTATGAAATGTTTCTAACCATACAACTGGTGCATTTGACTTGTAGGAAAGATTGAATACAATCGCCTACAAGAAAAGAAGGATGAGACTTGTTCTGAAGAATAAGTGACAACAGTTCAAGATTCACTCCAATAAGCATACATGAAGATGAACCTGAAGCTTCCATAGCAAAAGAAAAAGCTTCAGAAGAACATAAAATGAAGAATAGTATGACGAGACTTCAAGAGGCCTCAAACACACTCTAGTTATATTGATGAGCGACATCATTGATGCAGAGCGTTCTAGCTATGAAGAAGTAGACAAGAAGAAAGGGAAGGAGACTATGGTCAAAGAGTACCAGTTCAAGGAGAATGATGTCTAAGGGAAGTCTGTAGTGTCTTTCATATGGATCTACAAGATCCAACATGCAGTAGATGGCAACATCGTAGGATACAAGGCAAGATTCGTAGCACGAGGCTTCTCACAGAAAGAAGACATGGACTACGAAGAGACATTGGTACTAGTGGCAAGTCAAGTATACATAGAGCAGCCACTGGGAGTTGAGACACATGATAGGTAGACTCGTGTACAAATTAAAGAAGGCCTTGTACGAGCTCAAAAGGCACCCATGGGATAGAACATACAGTTACATAAGGAGCTTGAAGATCACCTAGAGTAATGAAGATCTTAACCTTTGCTACAAGATTGAAGAGGAAATCCTATGGAGGATGGCAAGCTCACAGATGGGTGCGAGAAGAACTTCTCAACAAAGTTCAAGATAGAGGATCTTGGTATCCAGTGACCCTAGATGGATACATAGAATATTAGTAGCAGAGGAAGCTACTTGTCGCTCCATTACAGAATGTTTCAATACATAGAGCACGGAAGGCAGAGGGAGAATGATGCTCCGCTTCAGAGAGAGTGACTGCAGAAGATCCTAAGGTTCGACATGGTACGACAGGATGGACAACTTACTGATGGCTCTAGGTTTTATTGAGAATAAAGCGGATTCTAACCTTTACTTCAAGGTTGAAAGCAGAAGACTAGTGATGGTCTTGTTATATGTCGATGACCTGTTCCTGACAGGAAAAGAGGAACTCTTTAAAGTTGCAAGAAGGAGACTTGCTGCAGAGTTCGATATGAAGGACTTGGGTATGATGCACTACCTTCTAGGCATGGAGGTGTGGCAGAGTGCGGATGGAATCTCCCTTGGACAAGGGAAGTATGCAGTGGAGATCCTAAAGAGGTTCGAGATGATGAACTGCAAGGCCATGGCCACACCTATGGCATTGAACCTAAAGCTATTGAGTGATGCTTCATCAGAGACGGTTGATGCCACGATGTATCGTCAGATGATTTGTTCATTGATGTGCCTGACGAATACAAGACCAGAAACATGCTTTGTTGTGAACACCTTGAGCCAGCTCCTGCAGATCCGTGACTTGCTCACCTGGTTGCAAAGCATGCAGTGAGGTACCTAAAGGGTACAATTGAGTATGGGCTCAAGTATGATACGAATCAAAAGACTAACTTGCATGGTTATGTTGATTCGGATTGGTAGCGCCACTAAGAAGAAGAGCACCTTGGGTTGCTTCTTCAGTTTGAGATCCAGTATGGTCTACTGGTTTGGCAGGATGAAGTCCTACATGGCGCTGAGTATAGCCAAGGAAAAATATGTTGCCACTTGCTAGGCTATTTGTGAGGTAGTATGTTTCTTTTAAAAGCTACTATTTGATTTGATTGATCTGACTTGCATTTTTGTATGATGCAGAGAGGAGCAGTGAAGCTCCAGTATGTGATCTAGATCAAGATCCCTCGAAAGAGGGAGTGATGAGTTCTAGCATAGATGAGTTCTAGCATAGCCGGTGAGACAGGTTGTCTCAACATAAAATCTTGGCGAAGCTGTAGGTTGCTCAGACGTAATCAGTCCTGTAGGTTGTCCTTGGATGTAATCAGTCCTGGCAAAGCTTGCAAGTTATTCTTGGACGTAATCAGCCCTGATGTGATTCTATGCTAGAAATGGCCAGAGTGAAGTTTGAGTACTTCAGAGAGAAGCTTGGTGTTCTTCAGATCAAGGTTCCTTCCAAGGGTAAGTGATAAGTCCAAGAGCCTTTCCGACATGGTGGCAGGTTGGGCTTCCCATGGTCGGATGTAAGTGTTGAGCCTTTTCGACATGGTGGCACGCTGGGCCTCCCATGGTCGGATGTAAGTGCTGAGCCTTTCCGACATGGTGGCAGGCTGGGCCTCCCATGGTCGGATGTAAGTGTTGAGCCTTTCCGACATGGTGGCAGGCTGGGCCTCCCATGGTCGGATGTAAGTGCTGAGCCTTTTCGACGGGGTGGCAGACTAGGCCTCCCATGGTCGGATATAAGTGTTGAGCCTTTTCGACACGGTGGCAGGTTTGGCTTCCCATGGTCGGATATAAGTGGTGAGACCTACATCCAACATGAAAAAGGGTTGGCACTGTAGATGAAGACCTACATGGAGGCTAGGCCTACATCCAGCATGAAAAAGGGCTGGCTCTATAGAACTTCCTATGACGAGTAGAAATGAGAGATAGCACCATTTGCTCAAGATAGCGGCAGCAGTGATGATGATGATCTAGCTTATCTAGCTTTGATGATGATCCAGTGATGAAGACTTGTGCTGATGAACTGTGTCAAGAGAATACCTTCCTAGTTAAGAGGGAGTGTTGATGTATTTGTAACTTCGGAATGTATTCACTTGTATATTTCTTATTGCATTTCATTATACCCTAACGGAGATGTTTGTTCCTTCAATCAAGAAAGTCATTAATATAATAAAGTCATTGAGGTTAACCCTCCATTGTAAGTAGGGGCAATAGACCCCACAGTTGAGTCATATTAGGGTTATAAGACTCTCCTAGTGAAGTTGGCCCTGTAGAGTAATTGTCAAGTGGAAAACAAGTATAAATAGAGAGTGAGACTCTCTATTTGACACACACTCACTCAACAGTAGCGCATGAGTGAGAGAGGAGTAGCTCGCACAAGTGAGAGAGAGAACAACTATCGGAGATCCTCTTTGTATCTTTGGGTTTTACTTTTGCTATTGGTGCTCATTCTATCTTTGAGGAAGTTGTGGGGTTTTCTCCTTTATGGTTTCCCCGAGGAAAATTCTTTGTCTCTTGTCTCTTGTGATTATTGTTGTGCATGTTATTCTCTCAGATAAGATCCTAGATCATATTGATTAAATGATAAAAATCTAACACTATGCATAAGACACATGTGTGCATGCTAGCAAAAGACAAGGGGTAGCACAAATCTGAGTTAGCGATTCCTTCGCTTTATGCCACTGAATGCTCGAGTGACAATGGGGGAGACTTGATCTTATCCTGAGAGGACAGATCTACAGCTAATCACCAGATCAAGCTCGAAAATGTGAATACGTAAGGTGAGAGCTGGAAACCCTTGATTTAAGGGATAAGCCATGGTTTAAAAAATATTCGAGTACGGGTGTTTAAGGAATATGGAAATGTTACTCGGATAAGTTGGAGCGATGAGTTATAGAGTTTAAAACAATCTAGGGTTTGTGTGCTTGTTTAAATGATCAGACTCGAGACCTTAGGGGGATTTAATCAGAAATGTGGAAAATACCCACACTGAGGTTGATAAAATGAAATTAGGTCTTCAACACACCTACTTAAGTAAAAGGATTCCACAATAAAAATACCCAAGTGAAACTGGACAAAAAACAGAGGGAAACTGGGCGACTGCTTAAGGAAGGGTGTTTTAGTTAGTTTTATCTTTATTTCCGATTTAGTTGTTTATTTGATCAAGGAAGTAAAAGAAATACTTACCCCACGCTCTCCCAAGTACCCTGAAAGGGTGAAAGACATTCGTGGTAGGATTAATTAGAAAATATTTATTTTATTTATTTGTTCTTAATTTTTTAAATCAATCCAACTGTTGCTTTCCCGAGTACCCAAAAGGGAAAGAGATTCTTCGGTTGTCATCTAAAACAACTCTGTTGCCCACCTATTTCGACTAGGTGGCAACACCATGTACATTAGGATGTACATTATTGTACCTTAGAAAATCTAAGGA
>LPNX011091968.1:39137-102699 GCA_001517045.1 Pseudotsuga menziesii | reverse complement strand
TGTAAGCCTTTGGATCCCAGATAACAAGGACCAAAGTGCATCAATTTTAATTTGCTGATATTGTAAATCGTTGCTAATAAAAAGAAAAGGTCCTTTCGAATAGGCTCTTTCAAGCCTATTCACCATCTCCCCTGGGGAGATTTGCGTCAGTGTCAATTTTTTACTTTTTGTTCATATCTTTTCAAACTAGCATAGCTCTAATCTGCATGGTAGTATACTTCGATTCATTATCAATTTCATATTCCATATTTGATATTTCAAAGTAATCTTAATACTTACCCCACGACTTCCCAATTGACCCAAAAGGAGAAAGAGATGCGTGGTAGGACTAATTAGAAAACCGGAATTGTGTATCTGTGTTTTCTTTTTCATCATTTGTTTCTTCAGCTATTATAAAATTAACCCCTTCTTGATTCCCCGATTGAGATCCGCTTGGATCGAAAGAGGTTCCTGGAGGGTTTTCTTTTTAACAAGAACACCCTTTTTAAAATTAAAATTGACAAGACTTCGGTGTGTATGCTTTGCACTTGGTTGCGGTTCGTCCGATCAATCAAGCTGTATCAAAAGCATTTGAGTGACTAGAATAATTAAGACTCACTCTCCCAAATTGACAAACCATCAGGTGAAAATCCAACATTTAGATCAAACCATTACGGTGGCAAAATACCCAAAGGTAGCAGGAACTTTTGAAAAGTGACCTCGGGGCGCCGATCTCTGTCACACCCTAACGGGTGCGTTATGAACAATAGCCCCAGAGACTCCATTCAGCGCACATATTCCTTGTGTGTAGCCGTGAAGGTTTAGTTTTGGACATACTCCAAGTACTCTCGGGTATATCTGGAGTCCACCCCTTTGCCTAATTTTAATCAACTCACACCTCACATTAACTTAAAACGTACCAAGAGGCAATTGCAAAACATTCACTCCTAGCACATGCAAGTACATTGATTTTATTTTGACTCCATTCTAACGCACTGGTTATTTTCTTGTTATATATATATATATATATATATATATATATATATATATATATATTGTGTCTCAGCATTGTGCTTTCGTGCGCTCATTTTTGTATCTTGTCATCTTTGATCATTTATGGTTAAATTTCAAACTCCTAAGTAACTCATTCAGTTTAAAATCACCATACTAAGTAATTAGCCTTAGTAACTTAATAGTGCCTACCCCCCTTGGCTTCGTTAGGAGTTGAGCTTAAACGGAGGAGTCAAGAACAAAGTGACAGCCTTGACTCGAGACTTGCCCCCAAGGACACACTGAGTGGCTTGAAGATTTCTGCCACGTGACCCAGGTGTGTGAAAGGCGGCAACACTTCCTCCATTTGGGGGAAGCCTGTATCGTCTCACTTTCATGGTTTTCATTTTCTTTGTTTAAAATTGCTAATGGTAGAATAGTGTAGGATAATCACATAATCTTAGTCAAGTAGTGCATGTTTGATTAATTTATTGTTCATAGAAAATGAGTTAAAAAATATTGTTTTGATTGTTTAAATTGAATGTGGCATATTTCTTACTATATACTTACCCTCTTGCTTTCCCAATTAGGGCCCTAAAAAGCCTGAAAGAGACTAATGGGTAGTTAGATTTTTATTATTTTATTTCTTTCATTCAAGTTTAACGAATTAAGTAAGACTCTTAAACTTGCAGTAACACAAGTCAAGAGCACTCTCTATCGGAGAGCATTCATTAGATTTGCACATCCTTGCATTAGGCATTTAGATTAGCTAAGTCTCTTGAACCTTTGCCATAAGACAAGGTCAAGAGCGCTCTTTGTCGGAGAGTCTTAATTAACTAATTTAATAAAACTTGCAACACACACCCCTTTAATTAATTAACTTCCCTCCCCTCCTTGCCAGAGTATGCTCTGACCGATCTCAGATCGGAGTACCTAGAAACGGCACTGGATCTTTAACCCCGCAAGAATAACTTAATAAAATTCAACACTCCGCAACCAACACACCGGCATTGTAGGGAATTTTCCAAAGTACTTCCTAGTAGAGGCGCCAGAATCCTGCTGTCTAAGCTTCTCAACTAGCTGGTCAATTTTCGCGATACCAGCCTGGGATACTGGGTGGGCCCGGCATGTCTTCAACGGAGTGAACTTAGAAGATTCTCCCGACGTTTGATAAACTTTCGTTGACACCTTAATCAAGAACACATAAAATCCTTGAAACCTACCAAGAGCACTCGCATCACCTAACATTCACTAGTTTGATTTCTAGACTCGTGTTTAATTCTCTTGCGCATTTCAGCATCATTGACTCCATAAGGCACTGATCCTTTTTTAATTTGCATAATTATATCATTTGATCAATTGTCTATGGCTTATCATAATTTCTTTTTCTGAATGCACTATTAAAATCTGGAATCATTGTTTATTTGTTAATCTCTTGTTAGCAACGTGGATTGCTTTTGATTAAGTATCATACTCATAATAAATAAACACTTCTAATCATAATAACTCCTAAGTAACACCCATCCGCATCTGCAACTAATTAAAACACTTTAACCACATTGAGCCTTAGAAAACTCTTTGTTAGGGACTACCCCCCTTGGCTTAGTTAGGAGTTAGCCTAAATGGAGGAGCTAGGAGTAGGTGACAATACCTAACTCTATGCTTGCCCCCAAGGTCACACCTCTCCCACTTTCTCGAGCGAGGAGATAGCTTTCGGAAGATTTCTGTTGCTGGTGTGCAATCGAGGGGAAACACATTCCAAAAGAGATTTTTGGGAGAGAAGAAGATGAAGGAGAGAGTGAGGGTTTGAAGAGATTTTGAACCAGGAGAGAGAACATTCCAGAATTTGAAGTGGGTACGTTTCCCAATAAATTTTGGATTTCCAAACGAACTTGGCACAGAAATCGAGGAGATTTGTAGTAAGGAGTTGACACAGAAATCGAGGAGAACCGTACAATACATGTCCGTACAAATTGCATAGAAATCGAGAAGATTTTGTACAGCAATTAATGCAGTCCATATAGCATTAAATGTTGCTGTCAAAGATCGTACAGGGCACAGATTTCGAGGTTATTAAATGTTGTCAGACCATACCAGTCTGTACTGTCCCACACGTGTGCATAGATTTTGAGGTGAATTTATGAGCAGTCTATACAGTTATGTCAGAGAAGTTTTCAGCACAAATTTCGAGAAGGGAATGAGATAAGTACTGCTGTTTTGGGTTTGTAAAATTTTGTCTGAAAATTTAATAAAACTCACTCTGAAAAACAGGTTTTCCCTTATGGGTTTTGTCCTTGACCATTGGTAAAAAACAAGCGTGTTACTTTCATGTGTAAATGTCTGAAATTTTCTGAGTTACATTTCCAGTTTGAAAAGAAAATTTCTGATTTTGTTTAAAATTGAGAAAAAGTGTGTTTCAGTCTGGTTAATTTGTGAAAAATTATGCATTGAAAGGGTTGGGCATTAAATAATGTAGAGAAGCTAAACTTTAAAGGCTTGAAACCAGGAAGGGGAAATTTTCAAAAACTTTCATGGTATCAGAGCTTTGGAAAGATTCAGAATTTTAAACATTCAGAAACTGGTGTTTGAAAAAAAGAAGTCTTGAACAGATTGCTTGTGAGTACAGGCTGCAACCATGGTTTTTGGTCTTACAGTGGAAGATAGATTAGATGGGGCTGCAAATTTTAGCCCTTGGAAGACTAGAATTAGCTTGAATCTTGAAGAGAATGAACTATGGGATACAGTTCATGGGACAGCAGCAAATCCTGTGTTAGTACCTACTGATGTAACATATAAGGCAGCCTTCATGAAGAAGGATGTGAGGGCATGAACAGTCATTCTTGATGCAGTGAAGGATCATGTGATCCCTCACATTTCAGCCAAAGACCATGCATTTGAGACATGGACAGGTTTGACAAATCTTTATCAAAGTTCCAATGAAAACAGGAAGATGGTACTGAGAGAAAAGTTGAAGAGTGTTCGCATAGGAAAATGTGAAGGCATGGCATTATATCTTACCAAGATTACACAGGTAAGACATGAGCTAGCAGCTGTAGGAGAGGTGGTGGGCATTCCTGAGATGGTGCGTACAACACTAAATGGTGTGTCACAGCAATGGACCGTATTTGTTTAGACCATTATTGGGAGGGAGAACATACCCACATGGGATCGATTGTGGGATGATCTCACACAGGAGGAGATACAGAGAGGTTTCTTACATGGCAGTTCATCACATCAAAGAGATGATGAGGTGAATGTTGCTTTAGCAACGAAGGACAAGAAGAAGAAGAAGTTTAAGAAGGGTTCCAAGGAGGGAGCCAGACAACATGAGGGAGAGAAGAAGGACATGACCAAAGTGAAATGCTTTGCATATCAGAAGATGGGACACTATGTTGGACAATGTCCTAACAAGAAGAAGAAGAAGCAGGAGACTGTAGCTACAGTGGAGATCGATGAGTTTGCAGTGAGATTCGAGAGAGATTTTTCTCTCTTTGCAGGTGTTGGTGTTGAGAGAGCATCTTCTATCACCAGCAGGGATTTTGAGAACCACATGGAGCATTCCATAATTGTTGGGCATTCATTGAGTGCCACCACTACTTTCTCCACTTGGTACATTGATAGTGGAGCTTCCAGTCATATGACAGGTGATCGCGATATGTTCACAAAGGTGTCAGAGTCAGACTTGGAGATGGAGGTTGTATTGGGAGATGACACAGTGGTGAGAGTAGTTGGGCGAGGGACTATCTGCTTTGAAAGGGAGTCCATGTAGCTTATGTTTCTGAGGGATTTGTTGTATGTCCTTGGGCTGAAGAAGAACCTTGTTTCAGTTTCCATGATAGGGAACAAAGGCTTCGGTGTATGTCCTTGATGGGAAAGTTCACATCTTTCCCAAGTCAGCAGGTCCATCTAACTCACGGGTGATTGGAGTCAGGAGTGGGAAACTGTACTAGCTTCTTTTCTAGCCACATCATGCACTGTCACACACTTAGAGCAGTGATGAGTTGTGTGAGCTATGGCACAGGAGGATGGCCCATCTTCACCATCCAACTTTGCAGATGTTGAGAGAGATGACTACAGGTATGTCAGAGTTCAGCACAGAGTCGAGTGGTGTGTGTAGAGGGTGTGCTTTGGGAAGGTACACGAAGAATGCTTTTCCTAGCAGTGATTCCAGATCAGAGGGAGTGCTTCAGTTGATACATTCAGATCTGTGTGGTCCCATGTCATCTGCCTCTTTGACAGGATATGAGTATTACATCACTTTCATTGATGACTTTTCCAAGAAGACTTGGATCTATTTCCTTAGAAGCAAGAGATCAAAGGAAGTCTTGCTTCAGTTCCAAGAGTTCAAAGTTCTTGTGGAGAACCAGATAGGAAAGAAGATCAAGGTACTTCAGTCAGACAATGGAGGTGAGTATACTTCTCGTGCTTTTGATGAGTATTGTCGACAGGAGGGGATAAAGAGGCAGTTGACTGTTCTTTACACTCCACAATAGAATGGAGTGGCTGAAAGGAAGAACTGTTCTATAGTGGGTGCAACTAGATCCATGCTGCATAATCAGAGTCTTCCTTTCTTTCTATGGGCAGAGGCCTGTAGTACTGTTGTTTATGTTCTCAACAGGAGTCTGCACCATGCATTGGGGAGTAAAACTCCTGAGGAGACATTCATAGGGAAAGTGCCTGAGATAGGTCACTTTTGGATTTTTAGTTTCCTTACATACTCTCATGTCCCTTCTGAGAAGAGGACAAAGTTGGAGGCTACAGGTGAGTGTGGTATTTTTGTTGGTTATGATGAGACATTGAAGGCTTTTTGCATATACCTTCCTTCTTAGAGGAAACTTGTAGTGAGGAGGGAGGAGAAGTTTGAGGAGGAGAAAGGCTTCAGGAGGTCTCTTGATTCTGAGATGGAGGATCAGCAGGGTACTACACAGGTGACAACTCAGAGTTAAGCGAGTCATAGTACAGGGTCACCGGTCTCAGGTGTGATTGGGTCACAGGTTACAGGTTCTTCAGTTATAGGGGCTCAGTCTACAGGGACTTCTGCTACAGCAACAGGTTCACAGATGACACCTTCGGGTGATTCAAGTTCTAGTGGTACAGGTACAAGTTCACCAGGGACAGGTTCTTAGGTTGTTGGGACTTCTTCAGGGAGATAGATGTCTGATGAGGAGGTTGAGGAGAGTTTGAGACAGGATGCTTCCTCCAGGAAGAGGAGGCCAAGTTGGCTTCAGGAGTTGATGAAAGAAGCAGAGCAGTCAGTTGGACCGCCCAAGAGGGAGGTCAGGGAGAGCAGGGCACCTGAGAGATTTTCTGGCTATATGGCACAAGGGAATAGCTTGTGTGACACCGTTCCTGATACTTATGAGGAGGCTTTTGCACACCAAGTATGGAGAGATGCCATGATGGAGGAGTACAACTCCATGAAGAATGGGGTGTGGGAAGTGGTTCTGAGACCAGAGGGGAAGTCAGTTGTGACTTCCAAATGGATTTACAAGATAAAGCATGCTACGGATGGCAGTATTGAGAAGTTCAAAGCTCGTTTTGTTGCACGTGGTTTCTCGCAGGTCGAGGGAGTTGACTATGATGAGACATTTGCACCAGTGGCCATATTTTCTTCGATCAAGGCAGTGATCTCCGTCGTTGCAGAGATGGGTTGGAAGATCTATCAGATGGATATGAAAACCGCTTTCCTCAACGGTTTTCTACAGGAGGATGTCTATTTGGAGCAACCACAGGGCTTTAAAGTATGTGAGAGAGACACTCATGTTTGTAGGCTGAAAAAGGCCTTGTATGGACTGAAGCAAGCCCCTCGGGCTTGGTATTCCAGGATCAACACCTACTTGCTTTCGATTGGGTTTCAGAGGAGTGAAGCAGATCCCAACCTATACTACATTGTGGTTGGTGGTGTTCCACTTATTCTTTTGTTGTATGTTGATGACTTGTTCATTACTGGGGGAGAGCACCCGATTGATGCGTGCAAGAAGGATCTTGCTTCAGAGTTCGAGATGACAGACCACGAATTGATGCATTATTATTTGGGGATGGAGGTTTGGCAGGAGGATGGACATGTTTTCCTATGGCAAGGAAAATATGCTGCAAATGTTCTGAAGAGATATCAAATGATAGATTGCAGACCGATGTCGACACCCATGATCACCAACTGGATGAAGCTTCATGCTTCAGAGGGACAATTGGTGGACCCTACCTTATATCGTCAGTTGATTGGTTCATTGATGGTATTTGGTCAACACCAGACCATATATGATTTTTGCAGTAAACACTCTCAGTCAGTTCATGGTGGAGGCCAGGAGAGTGCATTGGACTGCTGCAAAACACATCTTCAGGTATCTTGCAGGACAGCTGATTATGGATTGGACTATAGGAGATCCGGTGGAGTGGGGTTGGTTGGCTATACAGATTCAGATTCGGCAGGTAGTGTTTTGGACCGGAAGAGCACTTTCGGTTGTTGCTTCAGCTTGGGTTCGGCAGTGGTGTCGTGGTTCAGCAGGAAGCAAAAGTCCGTGGCATTGAGTTCTACTGAGGCTAAATACATGGCAGCCAGTCAGGCCAGTTGTGAGGCCTTGTGGCTTCGCAAGTTGATGGTGGATTTGTTTGATATGGAGCTGAGTCCCACAGTTATACAGTGTGATAATCAGAGTTGCATCAAGCTCTCTGAGAATCTAGTATTTCATGACAGGTCGAAGCACATTGAGATTAGATATCACTTTAGCAGAGACTATGTTCAGAGAGGGGTTGTTCGTTTGCAGTATGTTCTGACAGATGAGCAGGTGGCTAACATTCTCACAAAGGCTTTCGGTAGAGGGAAGCATGTCTACTTCAGAGATAAGTTGGGAGTGGTGAAAAACACCTTCCTCGGTAAGAGGGAGTGTTGAAAAGTTACCTAGGTAGTGTTTGTCCACCTAGAGTTGCCTTGGGGTGGACAAGGACACTTAAATCTGACTCCTAGTCATTTTTTGTGCATTTAATGAACTGAGATGCACTTTATATTTTTAAAGTGACTTTATTAAAAGTTAAGTGGGTATTTTTTCCTAAGTTCACATTTAAAATGTTAAGTAAGTGATTAAATAGGAAAAGGGGTTGCTCAACTTTATTAAATGACATAAGTGCACTAAATGACATTTAATTAGTTTTTAATGGAGCATTTAATATCAACCCTTGACCTAATCGAATCTTGACCGTTAGATTGACAGGGAAGTTACCAAGATCAAAAAGGCTAGGGCAAGGCAAAAGTTCATTCATTGTGATCATTCCAAAAGAGATTTTTGGGAGAGAAGAAGAAGAAGGAGAGAGTGAGGGTTTGAAGAGATTTTGAACCAAGAGAGAGAACATTCCAGAATTTGAAGTGGGCACGTTTCTCAATAAATTTTGGATTTCCAGACAAACTTGGTGTTATAACTAGATATTGTTCTTGGTTGTTGTGTGTGTTTTTTGAAAGATTGATTTCCTATTACTTTTCATTTTTGAGTTGGTTTTGAGGTTTCATAGTGGTAAGTACATTTTTGTTTGATTTTATGCTTATAATTGTTTTGATTTATTTCATTTTATTGGTTTTAAAGTTTTTGTGGGCTTATTAGGTGTATATATCTTTAAAAGTATGAAAAACTTATAATAAAGTTTATTGCAAGGTTTAGCTTTATGACCTAACCTTTGTTTTTGAGTCATTTTTCAAAAAATATTCACAAGGGGGATTCCTGTAGCGCAAAGTGAAGAGTCAATGTAATAAAGCGCTACAAGAATCTCGAATCATTGAAAATGGTGGCAGATAATTGTGGTTGTTTGCAATAAAAAATAGTGGAAGATTTTAGACACCTGCGAAGACATAATAACGCATGATCATAGTCCTAGTCCACAATCATGACAGGTGTATGAGGAGTTGTAGAAATCGTTGAGAGAATCGTGGTCTGAATTGACATGATTTTGATTTTGTAAGGATTATTGAAAAATCATAAGCCTGCTTGTGATGAGTTAGTTTAGGGCATGATTTTATTGTCGCAGAGAAGGAGGTTTCGAAATATTTGAAGTTTACAGAGGAAATACACAATTCAGGTTACAGCGCAGAGATGAAGAAAAGTGGGAAGACAAATAGATACAAACCCACTGATATGAGTTGGGCAAAGGATTTTCCTGATTGTGCAACACTGTTTAAAAGGGCAGGATGGTTCACTTTCTTTGAAAGAATCACAGGTTTTAATCCAGAAGTATCATATCGTTTCGCCCAGGGTTTTGTTAAGGATACGGTTACATTTGATACTCTTAAATTTGAATTGACAGAAGAGTTGATAGCAGAAGCTACAGGTATATTAAGAGATGGAGGGATGTGGTTTAAGAAGATTCCTTTCAGCTTTAACCCAAAATATTTCCTGCTGCCAGAAATCGAAGCCCTAGATTGGGGAAAAGGCGTTCAGTTAAACAAATTTAAGCCAGAGTGGAAGGAAGCTATTGGAATATTGCATAGCTACATTACATGTGAAGGGGGGTTTGCTTTGGTTTTCAAATACCATATTAGGTTTTTGCAGCATCTAAATCAGCAGTCAAAGATGAACTTACCTTTCTTCTTGTTGAAAAGTCTTCAAAAAATGTCCAACATAATTAAAGGGCATATGGATCATACTCATCAGTTTGTTTTTCATCATGGACTAATAAAATTAATTATTTGCATAGTCTTACAGAAGAAGAGCAGAAGTTGGGACTATTTTCTGTTCTGGTCAGGTTTCCCAAATGAAAAAGAAGATCAAATGACGAAAAGTCTGATGAACAAGCAGTTTGGATTTGCTAAAAGGTTCAAGAAAGAATTAATGAATGAGCTAGTACAGGATAAGGTTCAAGAAAATTGTTCAGGTCAAGGATTCAAAGAGCCTGTGAATGAAGATGGAAGAGAAACACTTGATGATAACTCAGAACAGGTTTTGAAGAATGATGAAAAGGAGTAGAGGTTTGTTTCAAATCATGAGAAGAAGTTAGGTTTAACAGAGAAAAAACATAGTTTCATATCTGTACAAGAAAACACAACAAAGGTTCCTGTTGTAGCTGAAATGAGAAATGATACTTTACAAGTCTCAAAAGTGAAGTTTCAAAGGAAAGCTTCTGTACAAGTGAAAGAAGTAAATTGGAGGCCGAAAACTAGGGTTAAGAATAAACTTAGACTGAATGTGAAAAAGATCTTAAACCTTAAACTGAGGAATGAAAAGGTTACGATGATCGAGGATTCTTCAAATGAAGAAGAGTTAAACTCTCAGCAAGTTTATATTAAGGAAGAACATTCAGGGTTATTAAAGTCATCTCCAGGAAAAGATAAAATTTCAGAAGAGCCAATAACTTTCAACATTGAACGAGGTATGTCTTCAGAAGTTCCTGTTGCACAAAAAGCAGTTAAGATAGGGAGAAGATGAACTCATTTTTAAGAAAATAGATATCCCATGGCTGTCAAATAAAACTTCTACTTTACAGGGAGGAATGTATATAGATTCAGAAACTAAAAACCTTAAGAAAACTGCGAAGCAATACAAATATCAGATTGGTTTTCTTAGTGAGACTAATGATGGATTAGTAATGACTAATAGAAGACTGAGAGAGGACCTTGATGATATCAATACACACTATCAAGAATTGATAGCTGTCTCAAAAGAGGCCTTGAAGAGAAAAAGGCAGGTTCAGAGCCAAGTTGAAGAATTAAACCAAAAAGTTCACAGTCTGACCCAGCAGAATGAGGTGTTATTAAAGAGGATTAAAAGTTTAGAGACAGAGCAGCAGCGAAGCATAAAACAGTCACATGCTGTAGAAGGAATTGCTTTGTTGGTAGAGGCAGCCAAGAATCTATGAATGTTTTTAGTGACCAGGTGTCAAGTAGTTTAGTTTGTGATAGTTAATAGTTTATTATATTTGAAAATACAACTACTTTTGTAATTGTTTCGAACTCTGACCTAAAAGTAGTTTTGACAGTTATGTAACTATTTTGATTGGAAAAGGATAGAAATAGGAAAAGAAATGTATGTAGGGTTCGAATTTTGCTCAAGGAAAGGCTTTAGGGCTGATGTATCTCAAGCTAAGACTAATTACTCTTATGTAAGTTTGAAGACTGATACTGAATATACATACTTATAAGCCATTATTATCTTTATTGCTGGTTTTATCTCTGATCTGTTTGATCACTTAACATATAATTTCATTTCTTGTTTAATGTGTTTATTCATGCAAGTGCTTATGTGTTATGGGTGAAATCTTTGTTATGTTTATATTGTTTCTGGTTTATATCTTGTGTATTTACAGCTCGGTCTTTCAAATCATTTCATAATTTAGTATTTGTATTAGCTTGTTGATGATATTCTTTCTTGTTGAAAAAACTTTCAAACCAAAACCATTAAAAACCAATTTCATTTTATTTATTTTTGAGATTGTGTTAGCTTGTTCTTGTGGTAGTATGGGAACAATTTCTAGCACAAACACTTGGCACAAAAATCGAGGAGATTTGCAGCAAGGAGTTGACACAAAAATCGAGAACCGTACTGTACCGTACAGACCTGTCCATACACATTGCACAGAAATCGAGAAGATTTTGTACAGCAATTAATGCAGTCCATACAGCATTAAATGATGCTGTCAGAGATCTACAGGGCACGGATTTCAAGGTTATTAAATGCTGCAGACCGTACCAGTTTGTACTGTCCCACACATGTGCACAGATTTCGAGGTGAATTTATGAGCAGCCCAAACAGTTCTGTCAGAGAAGTTTTTGGCACGAATTTCGAGAAGGGAATGAGATAAGTACTGCTGTTCTGGGTTTGTAAAATTTTGTCTGAAAATTTAAAAAAACTCTCTCACTCTGAAAATGGGTTTTCCCTAAGGGGTTTTGTCCTCAACCATTGGTCAAAAACAAGCGTGTTAATTTCATGTGTAAATGTCTGAAATTTTCTAAGTTTTATATTTCCAGTTTGAAAAGAAAATTTCTGAGTTTGTTTAAAATTGAGAAAAAGTTTTCACATGTGTTTCAGTCTGGTTAATTTGTGAAAAATTATGCATTGAAAGGGTTGGGCATTAAACAATGCAGAGAATCCTAAAGGCTTGAAACCGGATCGAGGAAATTTTCAAAAACTTTCACCTTCATTCAGCTTCAGAGGTTAAGAGAGATGCTTCCAATTCTTCCAGTACACCATGACATACTCACCATTTTTGTATAACAGATTCCAGCTACCTTCGTTGTACATTTTTCCTCTATATTGACTCTCTCTGTACATCTCTCTTCTAGATCGGCTCTCCATCTTTGGAGTTAGCTCTTTTGGTTTTTAGATTAGAGTCTTGCTTTTTATAAGAGTCGCCTTAGCACTCCCACTGTGTATCGACGCCATGTTACCACACAGTCCCATTGACCTTCTTTTGTGGTCATTTGTTGGACATTAATAAATTATCTTCTCTTATCTTATTTTCTGGTATGTTAATTTTATCTTGTCATTGCTATCATTCTCCCACTCAATTAAGTTTATCTATCACGTATGCTACGTGGTTCACTCTTCCCTCATAGATACATCCTTCTTTTGAGTTTTCTTTGTTTCCTGATCTAATTTACTCCTTTCAAGATTGATTTGCAGATCAGAAGCAACACCTAGGGACATCCTCCAAAGCTAGAAAAGAACCAACCAAAAGAGAGAGAGTTTAAAACTGAGGTGATAATGGGCGTTGTGTCTGAAGTTGCACCAACTCTTCATTAACTAATATATTCATAATTCCTCTACTGCAGTAGAGGCATTATGAATATATTAGGTATATGGTAGGACTTTGGAAGACATACTTTTCAGCTCCAAAAGCTTGCTGAACTGCAGTAGAGGCATTATGAATATATTAGGTATATGGTAGCACTTTGGAAGACATACTCTTGAGCTCTAAAAGCTTGCTGAACAAATGTTTGAGACAAACCTGCAGTTCTTCTAGATACAAGAGTAAGTGGATATATTCAAGCACATACACTCCAAGCAGGGAAAAAGGTCAACTGAAAAAGGAATAACTGATTTAGTGTTTGTGCACTACAATCTTTAACTCTACAACAAACAAGTGGAGGGAACCAGGAGTTTGACAACACCAATCTAGATGAGGTTGATTCAACATCACATTAGATTGTCAAGACAAAGAAGGTGCCATTTAAAGACAATGACCACAATTGGATAGAGACTTGGATATGGAGCTAATAGCATCATTGGAGGTAGGTTCCAGGCGTTCATGTTCATAAGCTTGGGAGTTTTGTTTATTTGAATATGTTTCATACTTTATGCCATGACCCATCATCAATTGCGTCTATACATTAAAACCATTTGCTATATAAATTTTGGATCCTTTAAAGTTTAAACTGTTTAATGATCATTGTTTGCCTGTTTTGACTATTGAGTAATAAATCTTCACATACATGTTCATTCTACTCTACTGAAATCTAATTTGATGGAGCAGTCATGGAATTAAAAAATTATTGATTTTACCTTGTGAAAGTTTGAGTAATTTTTTACATGACAAGTTATTGCCTAGGTTTGTATTGCCAAAATGACTCTACAAATTAGTTTGCTTGTCAAGTCTTACTCATGTCACTTTGGTAGTGGTAGAAGTGAATTCAGATGATGTGTGCACATCGACAAGAGAGAAAAAGAGAGGATCAAGGCCTATTGAAGAGTTTCATGCAAGAGAGAGTGTGAGAGAGAGAGAGAGAGGAAGTCCTACATTTACAAGAGAATTGCAACTACATAAATCAGCATAACCAACCAAGGGAAGCATCATTGTAGCAAGACACTCTGACAGTGGCAAACTGTACAACATCATCCTCATCATTGAACCTTACACGAGGAGTCCCATTCAAGTTAACTGCCAACTGCCAAGGCTAGTTACCAAACCAATTTAGTAAACGGTTGAGTTATATAAGTAATTGATAACATTGTACTTTGTGCCATTAGATGTATCATGTAATAAGATAATAAGATAACATAATTTTAATGTCCAGCATATGACCAACAAATAGGTCAATGGGAGTAGAGAGTACAACCAGTCGTCAATAGACTATAGGAGTATCTATAACACTCCTAGATGCAATGTGTACTTGAATTGGGATGAAACAATTGTGTAGTCATGGGGAAGATGATGTCTGGGGGATGTGTCAAGTAGCGGTCATGTGAACAAGTTGGGATTTCTTGTCAGGACTGAGAGATTCAATGAATTATAATAATTATGTTGAATACATTTTCAAGGATGTGAATGACTGAGAATCAGAGAGAGAGAGAGAGAGAGTTAGATCTCTAAACTACTGTCTTCTCAGAATCCCTTCTGGGCCCTTCCTGGGCTATTAGTCTATTCTCTTTCTCCATAATGAAAAGATTCTTCTTATGGTATTATGTCTCTACATCCAATCTGATGACTGCTGATTGCTTATCAGGGTTAGAATGCAATGTGTACTTGAATTGGGACGAAACAATTGTGTAGTCATGGAGAAGATGATGTCTGGGGGATGTGTCAAGTAGCGGTCATGTGAACAAGTTGGGATTTCTTGTCAGGACTGAGAGATTCAATGAATTATAATAATTATGTTGAACACATTTTCAAGGATGTGAATGACTGAGAATCAGAGAGAGAGAGAGAGAGAGAGAGAGTTAGATCTCTAAACTAGTGTCTTCTTAGAATCCCTTCTGGGCCCTTCCTGGGCTATTAGTCTATTCTCTTTCTCCATAATGAAAAGATTCTTCTTATGGTATTATGTCTCTATATCCAATCCGATGACTGCTAATTGCTTATCAGGGTTAGAAGATAAATCCTTCCATTGACATGGATATTTTCATTTCCCAGAATGGTGATTGCAATATTTCTAGTAATAACATACCAAACATGCATTGATTAGCTTCATTCAGCATGCAGTACTGTTTGAACCATCAAAATTGAGAATATGCCCAGTTCAAAAGACGTTGCTTGCCTGCTTCAACATTTCCTTTGCAAGTTGATACTTTCCAGCCTCCAACAACATTTTTCCAGAGACTCTCCTTGCTAGCTATCATAGAACCAAGTAATGATTGTGATTTAACAAATGCTGGAATATGAAAGAGAGTTGAAAATATCTTTCATTTGATTCTCTTGAATGCATGGTTGTGGTTCTCACCATGTGCTGAATTTTTGAAATAGTCACAGCACTGCCTCCCTGGGAAACAAAGTTCAAAATTGAAGAGTGAGTGAAACCTAGAAAAATAGTATTTGTAAGAAATAATGCTGCAACTACTGAAATATAAAACCAGGATGTGTGGATAAATTATTCACAAAAATAACTTAAGGGAAATCTTAACCTTCAAAATTACTGAGAGGATTTCTTCAGCACCAAGCTTAACTGCAGCAGAAATATATCCTCTCCATTGACCAGGTCCTTGCTGTTTCCTCTCTATTCTATTAACATGAGAGATTCTGTTCTTCCAGGAGAAGTTTATTGGCTGTTTTTGTATGCTGCAGAAGGATAGAATGTGAAAAGTTAAACAATTTTGCAATGCAGACCTTAGTTGTTTAACTTGTTTATGATCATGAATCTTAACTCTGATAACTAAGTTTCACAAGAAATTAATAGAACAACCCAATGCTTTTCGTTCTAAGATAAAGCTTCTTCCTTTGAGAAAAAAGACCAACGAGAATGAAAAGTGGTTTCTGAAAGCTATCCACCTTGCTTACGAAAATGATTAAAATATTACAACATTTACATTATATGTAATACTCATCTATGTCAATGAAATATTATATCTAACTACCACTTTTCCATGCTATAATGGATCAGAAATTAGTAATTACCAAAGAGTAATCAAGCCTTTGCAAAACTCTAGAGAAATGCTCCCCAGCAACCTGTCAAGGGACTACTGGGCTTTATATCTTACTATGGGGTTTAATAAACTTGACAGCTATTCATTTTGTTATTTTGTTTATCCCTTTGTTAAGTAAATGATGTAATTGTCTCTAGATTATATGCATTATTTTCCTTCTACATCTGATGCCACTATGAGAAGTCCGAATCTGAAAACAGTCAATTACTGGAAAAGTCATCAGATATTAAGTCATAGGCAATAAGATTGATAGAAAGCATGGATGGCAGATTACAAGGAAAATGCAAATAATAACTAGAAAATTCAGGATGCAAAACTATCAATTAACCTCTGCTCTATGAGGAATTTCTATCAAGATAAATAATCTGTTCTGTTGATATATATTGAAAAAATAGAGAAGAGATAAAGGAGCTTTGGGAGAAACTCAAAACTGTTGCGTCCTCCAATATTCACTTCCAAAGTAATTGTTGGAGGCGACACATTGTCACATATGGCTCAGTCAAAAATTGCTCTATCTAGGTATTTTATACACTGCCCTGCTCAATTTGGAGTGGATAAACATGTTGGACAGGAATCCAGACAGAAAATGTGTAACGTACCCTGTTACACTAAACCTCATTAACCACCCCGGAACATACAAGGAACCTCAGAGTTTGTGGATATATCAAATAGAAAAAATCTTTTTTTTTCTATGGTGAATGAACACTCCAGGCATAGACAATTCACCACATTCAAACAAATCTAGAACAAATTAACTTACAGGAAATAAAACAATTTCCTACAGGGAGTATGTATTCACCATGGCATAAATTCCGTTTAGTATATTCCTTTACAATAAATTACCATTATTGTTGACAGCATAAACCCAACACAATAATTACATATGCATACTTCTTTGTTACTCATGCAAGAAAAGATGCATAAACAGTTAAATAGAATTTAAGTATAAATACTCCAAGTGCAAATCTCAAAATTCAAACCATTATACACAAATATGCAAAGTTTCTCATGTATATAGCAAGTAAGAGTGCATACAATCAAAATAGTTCTGAGTGCAATCCATATCTGAACCGAAGTACATCAATAAATAAGCTATAAACTAGGGATTCTTCAAAAACTAGTTTTGAGGCCACCAGCATCAAGATACATAGAGGGGTTGATGTGTTTGATTAAATGGCAATACCATACCCTCATACATGATAGAATCCAGTGGAAAAATTGCGATCCTGAAATCCTAAAATCTGTTAACCCTGTTGAAATTTGAATGGGATAAAAAATTCTACTTTTTGCATTTGAAGTCCGATGAGGTTCGAACCATAGAAGAAAGAATCGCTGATTTTTCGCCAATGTCCCGAAAAATCGCGAGAATTTCGGGCTGGAAATTTTTGCCGGCGAAAAAATCGCAATTTCTGGAAAAAAGCAGACATCGCACGGTGAAGGAAAAAATCGTGATTTTTACCTAAAAAATCACACCACGACCCTAAACCACGCCGCGTCTTCTGTTCTGGGTTCGTTAAAGGCGATTTAGGGTCTGATTTGGTCATTTCGCCTTGGAGAACAACGCGGGAGAGGGACATTGTTTCACTGTTTGACTCACGAATTTATCCTTTGTATCCAGGAGGGTTTTATCAAGATTCAAACAGCTGCGCAATCTTCTGTCCGTCTTGGCATTTGAAGGGCAGTTTGAGCCCATTGAGGGAAGGGCATTTAGGATTTGAAGACCTCTTGCTCAAGGGAAAACGCAGAGGTAAGTTAATTTTTGTTAAATCTATGCCATTTTTTGTTCATTTCTCTCCAATTTCATGCCATCTTCTTTTTCTAAATTCTTCCACTGTTAATTTAATTTCTGATTTCAAAACTTCAAACCATGAGTAGCTGAGTGACATATATTAGAATCTAGATATTAAAATTTTAAATGAATGATAATAATAAATATCATAAATTATAATACATAATAACTATAAGTATTAACTTATTAAGTATAACAATGTAACATATTATAATTTATATAAATTTTGACATTTAGTTTTGAAAAATTGAATATACCATTTTTTTATAGTTGTTTATTAATTTATTGAAGTTGAAACTTGAACTAAATATCAATTTAAAAATATACCAGCCTCTTGTTAGTCTTTTTCTATTGGGGTTTAATGTCTTTTTTTGCTTTTTTGGTGCCCATGATCTTTTCCCGTAAAAGGGGAAGAGGGCATTGATTTCAGAGACAGATAGTTAGCTGCTAGTTTTGTGATGCCGTTTTGTATTGGACCATCGGTTTCCCACTTTTTAGTCCTATTGGACAACTATATTCAGACTTTCAGTATCGACTTTTATGTCTCATGTTATATTTGGCATCACTACATGATATCTATCAGTGCTTTTTCTATATTTATGTGCCAATGTATTTATTTGATGTCATTGTTACTTTATAAGCTTAATAAAATTATGAAAAAAATGAATATATTTTGTGTTTTTCAATATTTGCTGCGGTTTGCCAATTTTTTCGCCGATGTTGTCGAGAAGATGTTTTCTAAACCCTTGCATATTTTTTGATGATGTTGATGTTTTCCACTATAATTTGAACCACTCTCAAACATCCTGAAACAATTAATGGTAATGTTAAAAATTTAAGTAAAAGGATAGAAAATGAAAGATAAGGAGAATGCCAACTTTTACCTCCTTTATATAGCATTAGTATGGACCTAGGGTTAGTTCACCCCCACCCATCAGTTAAAATTTTGTTTTTTTGAAGAAAACATGGAAAAAAAGGTGGGAGCATTTTTTCCCTGGAAGCGAGCTTCCTGAAAACGCTCCGATACGGAAGCGAGCTTCGGGAGCAAGGGCGAAGAGGGGGGGGGGGGGGGGGGGGGGGTCGCTCCCACGCAACATAGCTCACGTCCCATATGTGTTATTAAACTTTCATTTAGCATGCCACTAAACCTTTGTTTTGTATGAAGGATAAAATATAAATTATAAAGTTCAAAACGGCAATAAGATTAAATTATGAGTAAAATACTTTAAGGGTCCAGGTTAAAGCTAGGTTCATGTTATAACCTCCCCCTTAGGTTGTTTACAGCCCCCTTTCCTTCTCACTAATGAATTCATAGGTTCCATTCTCTTCAGCATTTGCCTCATCCACAACCAGCAGTATTGTTATATTAATATTTTAAAATACAATTTGTTTAGCCTTTCAAGAATTTCATCATTCAGATGTACAACATTATATCAAGGGTTCAAAAACTGGGTTGTTACATTCTCCTCCCCCTTAGATTAACACCGTCCTTGATGTTCCATAGTTCAAAACAAATGTTCCAAAATTATATTTACATTTCAAAATATTCAAACATATCAAAATAGATACAGGTACTCAATCTGCATCATAGTTTTAAAAATCGATGAAATCGGTTTCAGAATCGTCCGATTCACCGAGTTGAAGTCAAACCGATTCAAATCGGTCTAAAAATCAGTTTGGTCAACCGATTAGGTATCGAACCAGCCGATTCAGACACCGAATCAACCGATTCAGTACCAAACCGGTCGGATCGGTCAATTTATGTAAAAAATTGGTCGATTTTTTACTCCTAGTCATGTGGGGTTTGCATACTTGAAAAATCACAAAAAAAATCATTTTTTCTTTGTTTTTGCCTAACCTAACCTAATCCTAGGGCCTAAATCCACTTAATGAACCCCCCCCCTCTATTTCCCTACACCTATTTCCTATTCTCATTGTGGAGCAATGCTGCAACAGTAGCAATTTGCAAACAGTGTGACTGTGTGAGTGAGGAACAACCATGGGGACAATTGACTATGTAGTATGTAGTTGATGATGTATGACAATTGACTATGTAGCATGCTATTTTTTGGATTCTAGATGCCATATAGCCTATGGGCCTCAGATATTATGTATTTTGTAATAGTCCAGGACTCCTAGATATGTATTGCACAGTACACTTTGTGCAATTTTGATATATTCACTCGTATATGGTATATACATGAGTAGACTTTGGATATTTTAACTCTAATGCTCTGGAATCATAGATTGAAATCTTGAAAATGTTGTTTTTCTTTAAAATTTTAATATTTTATGTATGTTTAAGTACACTAAGTCATTAAATTCAAATTGGCCGATTTATGACCGATTCATTACCGATTCCGATTCCGAGTCTGAGTTGACCCTCGACCGATTCCGATTTCAATTCCGATTTTTAAAACTATGGTCTGCATAGCTTCTTCCATTTCCCAAGTAGTTTCCTCAGGACTATAATGGGTCCATTAGATCTTTACCTGTCCTATGGCCCTATTCCTGAGTGTCTTGATCCTTCTGTCTAATATGCAGACTGGTTGAACTTAAATTTCCCCTTCTAGTTCTTTATGTATCAAAGACCAATCAAGTATATAATTAGGATCATGTACATACTTCTTCAATAATGACATGTGAAAAACATTATGTGCTTTAACAGTGGGTGGTAGGGCCAACTCATATACTACTAGTCCAACTCTACTTAGGACCTCAAATGGTTCACAGAACTTGGCTGCCAACTTCTTACAGTTGCCCAGATTCATTGAACATTTCTTGCCTCTGACTTTCAAGAATACTCTGTCTCCCACTTGGAACTCTCTATACATTCTTCCCTTGTTAGCGTAACTTTTCTATCCTATGCCACTTTCAAATTATGTTTGATTTTGGCAACTTGATCTTCCATGTCCTGTAGCATTTCAAGTCCAACTACCAACCTATCCACAGGTTTGTCTCAATTCACTGGAACATTACACCTTCTACCATATAAGGCTTCAAACTGACTCATATTCAACGATGCTTGGTATTTTTTGTTATAGGAAAACTCTACCAAATATAGGTATTCTTCCCACTTGGTAGGTCTGTCCATTACATACATTCTCACCATATCTTCAATGACTTGATTAACTCGCTCACTATGCTCATCTATTTGTATATGATAGGTTGTGCTGAGATTGAGTTTGGTTCCAAACTCCTTAAACAATCCTTTCCAAAAGTTTGAAGAGAACATGGAATCTCGATCTGAAACAATTGATTTAGGAATCCCATGTAGCCTGGAAACTTCTTTCATATAAATCTCTACAATCTTTGTTGCATTAAATGTTGATTAGACAAGTATAAAATGAGCAGATTTTGTCAATTTATCAACCACCGCCATAATGGAGTCATGTTGCTTTGTTGTCCTTCGTAATTTAGTGATGAAGTCGATGGTTACTGTTCTCCACCGAATGCACATCGTCAACAGAAATCTTTTGGACTATTGTTTCCCCAATCGGGAAAAATGTGGCCTTCGGGGCAAGCAAAGAGCCAGGTGCTATGACTTGATCCCAGCTCCTTCGTTTAGGCTAACTCCTAATGAAGCCAAGGGGGGTAGTCCCTATTAGAAGAAAATTTATGGTTTTTAGTCTACAAAAGAAAGATTAAATCTAGGAGTTAATATGAAATGGATAAAATAACACAACGGACTATTGCAAGAAAGAGATCACATCAACATCATATGACAATGTAAACACCATTCACGACATTTTGCAATAATTGATTTAAGCATTTAAAGTAAAACATACCAGTGCCGATGAATATGGAGTGCTTGTAAAAGTGGAGTGTTGTTGTGTCGTGTAAGTATTGCAGTTGTCTCGTTGGTTAGTTTTAAAATTATTAATGAGTAATTAAGGGCATGGGTTAATTGTGGGTTTGGCCCAACAAGTCCAAGTCCCTTCGAACTGAGTGCTAAATGGTAATACCAAGTATCCAATGGGGCGAGGATGAACCTGCTTGGAGTAGCCACCTGACTTTATAGTAGTTACCCTTTGCAACCTCTCGAGTTCTCGAGAAAATGACTTGTGTGGATTTTCCTATTAAATCTAGTAACTTGTATCCCTTTCTGATACAGCCAATTGATCAGACGAGCTGCAGCGATGTAGAGCATAAGGGGAAGGAGTCTTGGTTTATTTTATTAGAGACGTAACAATGAGTTGTTTAGATGACGACCGAAGAGTCTCTTTCACCTTTCGGGTACTCGGGAAAAAAACGGTCGGATTGATTTTAAAAATTAAGAACAAATAAATAAAAGAAATATTTTCTAATTAATCCTACCACGAATCTCTTTCACCCTTTCGAGGTACTCGGGAGAGCGTGGGGTAAGTATTTCTTTTACTTCCTTGATCAAATAAACAACTAAATCAGAAATAAAGATAAAACTAACTAAAACTGGAAAATCATAAAAAAGGACACCGATACAAATCCTCCCAGGGGGGATGGGGAGTGGGCTCTGAAGAGCCTACTCAAAGTCTTTTATTACGGTATTTACAAAGCTCATGAGAGGTTGATGCCTTTGGTCCTTACAGATCTGGATCCAAAGGCTTACAGGTTTTGAAAAATGAAGAGGAAGAAGGAAGTTGCTCCGAGAGGCTTTGGATGGCCTAGATCTTTAATTTTCCAGCAGCACTTCCCCTTGTCTTTGCATGAAAAAATGTAAAACCAGCCCCCTGAAATGCACCACATGTGCCAAATCAATCGTTAAAAGCATAAAAAATTAAGTACTTAAATGATAAACTATAAGACTAAGTACTTTATCAATCTAGATCTACTCAGAATAAAACTTTAAGATTAGGATCTAGCAATGCACTTAAATAAATCAGCCTATGAATAATATTTCCAAAAAAAAACTAATTTACTTAAGCATTTAATAAAGAACCAGAACCAAAGAGGAAAATTTGCTTGAAGAAAGAAGGATCTCAAGACCCAGCTTGAATGTAGTGAAGAATAAAGAGTTCCTGCAGTACAAAAAGCATTAGATTTTGAACAGAGAGCAGTGAAGAGAAAGAGGAAGTGTTATCTCCTAAATAAATTAGGCTTCACTAGGTCAAACTTAGAAAATTTATTTTTTGCATAGTGATGAAGATTTCAGGGCACATTATGAAATATTTATGTGTGATTAACAAAATTGGAGTGCCTTGTATTCTGTTTTTTCACAAAAATCAAAAGTTTAGCTTTCGGTGGCTTAGGCGAACTTTTCAACAGTTCATTAGCCACCGAAAAGCCACGCTTTCGGTAGCTAAAAGCTTGGACTCAGGACTACGTTAACCACCGAAAGCCTATTGACTCCGTTTTTAATAAATTTTGAAAAGGTAGCTTCCAGTGGCTTAGGGGAACGTACCAAAGGTTCATTAGCCACCGAAAAGCCTAGCTTTCGGTAGCTTACAAATTAGACCCAAGAGTTCCTTAACCACCGAAAGCGCCAAAAGAGGAAAACGGTTAGCATATCCATCGAAATCAAACACAGTTAGCATGAGGAACCTCATGATCAAGCACTTAACCGCCGAAAAGACTGGGGACTGCAGAAAATCATGAGTTGGTGAATAAGAGGTCGTTATTAAACCGAAATGACTGATAGAGACCAAAACCCTAGCTACCCTCCACCTGTCCCATGACTGCAGTTGAACCACCACGAAACATCAAGTTCTAGTTAAAAATGATTGTTGTACTGGCCATCCCGTGGTTCTCACCAGAGTTTACCGTCATCTTGCTCAAGTACCAATCGATTGATCAGCCCCTCAAAATCAACACCCTATCCTCAATCCACTCCACGTTTTCTTGCATGCATCCTCACTGCTCCAGGCCATCCCTGAAACCAACACGCTAATCTCCTTCCCCGAATTCGAATTTTGATTTTTACAAGTACTAGAAGCGCAGTCCAGACATGAAGAAAGGAGTAAGACCTGCCCTCAGACAGGAATTGGGTGACATTGGCTATCTCGAGTCACATCCAGAAGTATGCCAATTCTTCAAAGATGCAGGTTGTTACAGGTTCTGTGAAAAAATTCAAGGATCCCACCAGCAAGTGGCAAAAGCCTTTGCTCTCTCTTTTGATGGCTCTAAGGCATCCAGAAAACAAAGGAAAGTCCCCTTCAAAGAAGTCCACCACTCCCAGGAGTGGCAAGAGGAAGAGAAGGGCCATCTGACTAGTGGCAGTGGATCAGCCCCCTCCAACTCCCAAGACCAACAGAACCAAAAGAAAACTGGATTTCAGTGGAAAGGAGGAGGAAGCCCCAGGACAAGGTAAAAATGTACTTAACTTACCTTACTCAGACTCTGAAGAAGAAGAAGGGCAGGAAGTTGACCTAACAAAGTAGGTTGTAGCAGAACATGAGGATTTTCCCTCACCAACACCAAGGGAAGGTCAAGATGAACCAATGGCAAAGACTTCCTCAAGCAAACCTAGGTCTCAGAGAATCAACCAGCTATTAGGGCAGATACATGAACTAGAGGTCTTAGATAGAGAGATCAAAAGAAATAATGCAAGATTAACCAAGAAAAACACTGAATTGCATAATTCTATTCTAGAAATGAGAGGGATGTATGTCCTGCTGAAAAGAAGAAATTTGAGATTAATGAAGGATAACTCCAGGCTCTACAGGATGGTCAAGATGTCGAGGTTGCAGAAGAAAGATCCAAACCCTAAAACACACATTGCGCTGGAAACCCTAGCAAACACAGCAATTAGCCTTCAAGACCTGGAGGTAGTTCATGATGTTGCTGATATTCCTAATCTTATGCAGGTTGAAGAAGTACCAAAAGGTCAGGAGTAAAGTTGTAAAAAGTTGATTAAACACCTATGTTGCGAGGAAACATGGGTACGGGTACGACACTTTTTGAAACATGGTACTTCGGTACGTCGGGGGTACTATATATATATTATATAATATATATAATTATTAATAATATATATTAAAAATAAAACTGAAACATGTCACAGTCACATGACTCACATGATACATCATGATCCATACATGCATATTCAGATTTCGTCATTGATTCATTGAACAATGAACATTCACAATTCACATTGAAAATTCGAAACATTCAAACATAGATTAAAATAAGTTATAATATATTAATGTATGTCCATGACTCCTTGAGTCCATTCAACAATGTCAAACTACATTCAAAATTTGCCTAATGGCATTTTCAGACATGAAATATAAAGATGGACTATCCGCCGATACCTCCTTTATCCCACTGTTGGTTGATACCTGAAGGATGAAACCCTGATACATTGTTATCCCACTGTCGGTCGATAGAATAATTCAATAAACTGATAAATGGTATAGTTTTTCATTTGGGGTTTAATTTTTAAACAATGCCACGAAGAGGAGGGTTTGGTGAGACCCACCACTAATTAGTAATTTATTAATTAAACATTAAACCGGTCGTACCTTAAAAAACGTGGTTTAATAAATTTTAATACTAAGCTGTTAATTTTATATACAGGTCGTACCTTAGCCGTACCCAAACTCGGGGTACGCCGTACCACTTTCAACAAACGTACCCAATTTTTTTTGCGAAGTACCCGGTACGGCAATACTGTTCACGATACGGGAGGCTACGTCTGGGTACGTACCATGGTCGTACCCAAGTACCCGGTACCGGTACGTGTACCCGACCCTTGGGTACGGGTACCCATGCAACACAGTTAAAGACTAATTAAATTTTGCAGAAAACAGAGCTTTCGGTGGCTTAGGCGAACGAAGCAGCTGTTCATTAGCCACCGAAAGCAGAGCTTTCGACAGCTTACAGACCCAGAATTTTGTTAGCTTAACCACCGAAAGCACAAAAGGGTGCATAAAGACATGCTTACACACATAACCAATTTTGATCGATCCAGACACCTCAGGGATGAGATATGAAGTTGAAGATTAGTTAATTACACTAGTAGGTTGGTTCTGTTCTAGTTTTTGAAAGTGCCAGCGAGGTGAAAAGGGTCAAAAACCCTATCTACTTTTGACAAACCATGACTTATATGTCAGATAACAAGGCCTAGGTTCTACTTCAGTGATCACTGCAATTGTTAAAGAGTTCAAGGAGTGAACAAGTATTAGAGTTAGATAGACTAGCACTTAAATCAAGGTCTTTGACCTAATTTTGCAAAAACAGTTATGTTATCTATTTTTAGTAAATCAGATCCAACTTTTCAGGATCTGAAATAAATTTTGTAAAGGCTATAAAGCCTAAGACTTATGTTGAAGCAAAGGTTCGACTTCGGAGACTTTTAGACCCTTATTGTTATCAAGCTTCTCATGTTATTCATCATTTAATATAAGCTCTTTTGCCATTATATGTTCAGGTTCCATCTCTTTTCTGTTCTATACTTGTGCTTGGATGTCTGATTCAGGTTTATTCATTTTGTCTAATACCAGATAGTTGTCATCCTATCTATGTGTTTATGAGTTTAATTGCAAGTATTTTCCTTGTTATGATTAGCCATTCATATGTGATTGTTTTATATATGAATCTGCCAGCATAGTAAGTTCTCCATTTATTCACCTTATTATCAACCCTCTGAACATTGGTGGTTAGAAGCCTTATCTTTTGATTGAGTTTTATGCATGTCTTGAGTGCGTGAGGTCCTTTAGGTCATCTGACTTGATCCATTTAGAAAACCATTAAAAACATTGAAGTTACCAGGCATCCTCGAGCTGCAACCTAGAGGAGTTTCCTGGAGAGCTAACACGAAGCAACCGAGCTTCGGGTTCTCCTTCACTTGTGATAATCTGCAAAGCTATAAAACCTCAAACAAACAGGGATCAAATCTAGTGTGATAACATAAATAAGATGCAAAGAACACTAGTATTACCGACTACAGCATGTTACTTTCCAATCTTAGCTAGTTAAACACAAATAAGCAACTTGAAAACCTCAAATGCCTATTCTATGGACTAGATATAGCCTTCTTAAGCTGAAAATGATACCACAATTTGCATATGAAGAAATAAAACTAAGCTAATATCACCTCATGAAGCACAAGTATTCACCATGAAATAGATCTTGCACAGGATGGACCTCCAAAGTCTTCACTTTCATTCATTAAACAATTACAGAGCATTACTAGAGCAGAGGTTCCTTCCTTCTGTCCAGAAATAGGAAGAAGAACCTTTATTTATACAAAAACCAATCCCTAGAGGGGAATTAATGAACTACGGATCAAGCCGGAGTTAACTGAGTAGAAGAGAAATCTCACTGAGCTTAACTGAACTAATCAAAAGTGGAACTAGAGAGGTAGATGCCACCTCTCCTAACAACTCAAGCCCTAAGGGCCACATCACCAAAAACCTTGCCAAACTCCACACACGCGAATCTTTGATCTTCACGTGAACCGTACGACAGCTTGGCGATGGACGAAAAATTAAATGAAGGCTTCGTGGACAAGGTATAACACACTCCCAAAATGCATGTGTTGAAAGCATAGGTTTTAAGTAGAGAGGGGTCCACCCCCTTCCACTCACATCCACACTAGCGAATGGTGGTAGCATGAGCTTTCACGTCACCCCTCATCTTCTAACCATCACGATAACTCTCCCTTAAATAATTTGCAAGAAGGATCTCAAGCCCCAACTTGAATGTAGTGAAGAATAAAGAGTTCCTGCATTACAAGAAGCATTAGATTTTAAACAAGGAGCAGTGAAGAGAAAGAGGAAGCAATCGAGCTCCGGGTTCTCCTTCACTTGTGATGATCTGCAAAGCTATAAAACCTCAAACAAACAGGGATCAAATCCAGTGTGATAACATAAATAAGATGCAAAGAACACTAGTATTACCGACTACGGCATGTTACTTTCCAATCTTAGCTAATTAAACACAAATAAGCAACTTGAAAACCTCAAATGCCTATTCTATGGACTAGATATAGCCTTCTTAAGCTGAAAATGATACCACAATTTGCATATGAAGAAATAAAACTAAGCTAATATCACCTCATGAAGCACAAGTATTCACCATGAAATAGATCTTGCACAAGATGGACCTCCAAAATCTTCAATTTTATTCATTAAACAATTACAGAGCATTACAAGAGCAAAGGTTCCTTCCTTTTGTCTAGAATGAGGAAGAAGAGCCTTTCTTTATACAAAAACCAATCCTTGAGGGGGACTTAATGAACTAAGGATCAAGCCAGAGTTAACTGAGTTGATGAGAAGTCTCACTGAGCTGAACTGAACTAATCAAAAGTGGAACTAGAGAGGTAGATGCCACCTCTCCTACCAACTCAATCCCTGAGGGCCACATCACCAAAAACCTTACCAAACTCCACACACGCGAATCTTTGATCTTCACGTGAACTGTACGGCAGCTTGGCGATGGAGGAAAAATTAAATGAATGCTTCGTGGACAAGATATAACACACTACCAAAATGCATGTGTTGAAAGCATAGGTTTTAAGTGGAGAGGGGTCCACCCCCTTCCACTCACATCCACACTATCGAATGGTGGTAGCATGAGCTTTCATGTCACCCCTCATCTTCTAACCATCACGATAACTCTCCCTTAAATAATTCGCATGCATGCAATATTATATCATGGTTTATAATATTAATTTAATTCTTTAAGTGGATGGGTCCCCCAATCCCACTCATCACTACCATATAAGCGTGAGTCCCTCCACCTTCATGTCATCCCCTTTTGAAAATAATTCGTAGCCATGCCTTTAAACCAAAGTTTAAGTCATAACATATTTTGAAGTGGATTACATGGCATGAGGGACCTACCTCCATGTCATCCCCACCCTTAAAATATTAATTTTTGACTTTTCTAAATTTTTTTCTTTTGTGCATTTTGTCCAAATTTAGCTTTAAAATGTCACTCTGATGCTCTTTTAGCCAAATGATGCCTTTAGAGATGTTTCAGCTGGTTGAAACATAGTGAAAGTGGCTCTTGAGGTTAAGATGCTACTCCGGGCTTGAAAATGAGCCCAACCACGCCAAAAAAGGACTCCAGATCACACTTTTTTTACATTTTGAATTTTTCCATTTAAACCAATAAAAAATGGCTTAAAAACGGAAAAGTTTATTTTTTCTCGGAATCAAATGAAACTCTAGGGGGACCTCGTGCATGTTCATACGACTCAATTCGAATCCCTAGCATGTTGAAAAACACTGACATGAAGGCTCTAATAAACTCTTAAGGCCGAAACACCAATACAACTACCCCAGCTTTGGAGGTGTGAGTGAAAAACTCGGAAATTATTAGTTGTTTGTTCAACAACCAATAATAACCAAGGGTAAAAACACTCTGGGCTAGTAGGCTTGATGCTCAAGTTCGAGAAGCCAATCCTTTTATAAAAAATTAAATACTTAAGCACTTTTTACAGTTTCCCCAAGGGGGTTTGAGCATGTATTTACAAAAAATAAAAAGGCTAGCCAAAAACTGGCTAACTCTGGAGCACACTAAACTTTTGAACTCTAATCATGAACAAGTGTACTTGTTTAGTATTCTGGTGGCTCACCGAAAAATCCACTAAGTGCAAAATTAGTGGATAATATCTGGCTCCAACTGCGGGACGTGTGCTCAATCTAGTCTCTTATGCAAGGAGAGCATACGAGAACACTAGAATCTCTGGTTTCTATATCCTGAAAAACATCTCAACTTGACAAGAAAACCTCAGCAACACAAGTTTTATGAAAAAGAGCCAATGATCCAAAAGTTGCTTTATTCAAAGGAATGATGACAAAATTTCATTTATTCCTAAGTATGGGAGGAAAATGCGAAAAAGTAAATGCTCACTTTAAGGAGCCTATTTTCCTACTCTAAGCATGATATAAAAAGGTTAGGTGTAATCATAAATCCAATGTAGCCACCTAAGCATTTTATTAATGTAAAAATGTTTTTTCTTGTCTTTGGTTACCAGCGAAAACAAGAATATTTTATTCAGAAAATGCAAACCTGCGTGATGACCCAAAATGGGCGAGCTAGATGGGGAATCATAGGCATGAATAACGTCGTCAAACTTCTTCCCAAACTGGTAGGTGCTTGCACAGGCTACTTCTATCCATGACTGGATAGGACTAATATACAAATCAGCATGATGAGGCAGGTCGACTACACCATCATACTGATCATCAAGGCTTACCGAATGATAACTCATTGTATAAGCCCTCGGCTGCTCTAAATCATAAGGAACCTCTATATGTGAAGATGATGGCTGAGGAAAAACTTCAGCTAGTTGCACCCCATCTGATTCTTCACTGCATTGCTTGTCCAAATCCTCATTACAGATACTCAAATACAACTCTGACTGATCATATGAAAACTCTGACTGTTCTTCTTTACAACTTTCAGAAGTCTCAGAATAAACATTCCCCTCGTTGGACACATCATAGATGGGATTCCCAAAATATTTTCAAAAGTATCATAGGTTGGATTTTCAACAAAAGTCCAATAGTCATCATCGCCACCTATGTCAGATATGAGAGATGCCTCATCACTGGTATCAAGTCCCTGGCTACACTCCTCATTTTGCTCAAAACAATCTTCTTCAAAAAGTTGGGTTTCAAAAATATCACAGGGGACCCAACTTTCCAAATATTTGGCATCCGGTGGAGAGCATGGAGGATTCACATCACACAAAACTTCTAAGATTGGTTTTCAATTAAAGTCTCGTAGTCATCATCCATGTCAGGTGTAAGGGATTCTTCATCACTTGTATCATGCTCTTAACTATACTCTCTCTCTTGGCTCCAGGTTTCTCTGGTGACAGGATGGAGCTGCCTAACTATGTTAATGTAATCAGGCTCTCTTGAATATTGTTTTGCCTCTCTCCAACTTTCTCTGAAAATATTATGCATGTCACCTACATGGTTTATATACTCAGTCTCGCTTGATGATGCTTTAGGACCACAACCCTCTGGAAAACCATGCTCTTGAACATAGCATGCACAATGGCAAGAAGATTCCTCATGAAAATCTTTACATGCCCTACAAAATGGCGTGTAAGGTTCAACCATGTTAGCAGATTCTAAATGATGAGGAGGCCTTTGTTCATGGTTGGGTGCTTTTCTTTGCCAATTAGTTTTTGGAAGGAATGTTCTTGGGGCAGGTTGTGACTGCGCTCTTTCCATACTGATAACCTTGTCCTTCATTTCTTTCATTTGGGCTAGATGCTTGTCTTCCATTCTTTTAAATCTTTCCTTCATTTCCATCATTTGTTTTTTATAGGAATCCCCTTCTTTATGCTCATTTGACTTTAAAGGAGTCGAGGACCTTGAATAACCAAGAAGGTTGGATTTACCTGAAAACTGCATATTTCTGTCTATTTTGACTGCCATTTCTTGTGCGTTTAGAAGACTAGTGGGTTCTTTATCCCTGATCTGATATTGCATCTTCCCACTAAGTGCTTCAATGTAATAAAGCAAGATAGATGGTGCAGGTGGTTTGTAAGTGGCAGGAATGGCATTTGATAGTTCTGTGATTCTCTGGTTAAAATCATCCATAGTCTCATTTTCCTTCTTCTTTATGTTTGTCAATGAAGCCAATTGATGCCTAGGTTCCTTCTTTTCACCAAACTTGTTAGTGAAGGCATTTTTGAAAGTTGCGAGCGTAGCAAAGGAGTTTTCTGGTAAATTGTTGTACCAATCACCAACCCTTCCATCCAAGGAAAGAGTGAAAAGTTTCATGTAGACATCATCATGTTGATGTGCAGGATCACTGATAAAGGCATTAACACATCTGGAGAAACTTCTGAGATGCATGGTTGAAGTGATGGCATCAGTGCCACTGAACATAAGGAGATTCTCTACAGCTTTGTCTGGAAGACGATGGGGTTGACCTGCTATCTGAGAGATGTCGAGTAGAGTAAAATACTCACCCATTATGTCAAAAAAACAATTTTGATTATTATTTTCTTCAAACAAGTTACGGATGTCTAAAACAAACTCAAATCCAAGATTCTCAAGGATCCTACAAGAAGCTAACTTATTCAATCTCCTCCTATAAACCTGTTTAGGTTCGGGGATGAAATTGAGTAAGCCTTCAGAGTTTCTTCTAGTTGAATACCTTGGTAAATTATTTGACAGTGGAGTCGCCAGCTGGATTGAAGTCTAATTTTAGAGAGTTGAATTGACTAAAAATCTATCAAGAAAGGTAAAAAACTAATGTTAAAATCGTCCAGGAACAAAAGGATTTGTCCCCGGCAATGGCGCCAAAAATGTTGTTCGTCGAATGCACACCATCAGCAGAAATCTTTTGGACTGGTGTTTCCCCAAGCGGGAAAGGTGTGGCCTTGGGGGCAAGCAAAGAGCCAGGTGTTGTCACCTGATCCCAGCTCCTACGTTTAGGCTAACTCCTAACGAAGCCAAGGGGGGTGGTCCCTATTAGAAGAAAATCTATCGTTTTTAGTCTACAAAAGAAAGACTAAATCCAAAAAGAGATCACATCGACAGCATATGACAATGTAAGCACCATTCACGACATTTTGCAATAATTGATTTAAGCATTGAAAGTAAAACAAACTTGTGCCGATGAATATGGAGTGCTTGTAAAAGTGGAGTGTTGTTGTGTTGTGTAAGTATTGCAGTTGTCTTGTTGGTCAGTTTTAAAATTATTAATGAGTAACTAAGGGCGTGGGTTAATTGTTGGTTTGGCCCAACAAGTCAAGTCCTTTCGAACTGAGTGCTAAAGCGGTAATACCAAGTGTCCAACGGGGCGAGGATGAACCTGCTTGGAGTAGCCCCCTGACTCTGTAGAAGTTACCCTTTGCAACCTCCCGAGTTCTCGAGAAAATGACTTGTGTGAATTTTCCTATTAAATCTAGTAACTCGTATTCCTTTCTGATACAGCCAACTGATCAGACGTGTTGCAGCGGTGTAGAGCATAAGGGGAAGGAGTCTTGGTTTATTTTATTAGAGACATAACAATGAGTTGTTTAGATGACGACCGAAGAGTCTCTTTCACCTTTCGGGTACTCGAGAAAGCAACGGTCGGATTGATTTAAAAAATTAAGAACAAGTAAATAAAAGAAATAGTTTCTAATTAATCCTACCACGAATCTCTTTCACCCTTTCGAGGTACTCGGGAGAGCGTGGGGTAAGTATTTCTTTTACTTCCTTGATCAAATAAACAACTAAATCGAAAATAAAGATAAAACTAACTAAAACTGGAAAATCATAAAAAAAGGAGACCGATACAAATCCTCCCAGGGGGGGATGGGGAGTGGGCTCTGAAGAGCCTACTCAAAGTCTTTTATTACGGTATTTACAAAGCTCATGAGAGGTGTGTTATCACATATATAGTAGCCAGGCTACCATATTCTATTTTTCAGACATGGTACATTTTTCAGCCAGATTTCTTACATATGAGATGCTGAGATGAGCAGTTTTGATGGATCATTATTGAATTAGTGGACTATTGTACTCTCCCATGTCAGGACTGAGTCTCGGGACACTCAGATTTGAGGACCGATGTAGCCATTTAGTCATTACAGAGCAGTAATTGATGCCCAGTGTTATATCAGTGCTTTCTCATTGGACAGATGATGTTTCAAGTGGATTATATTGCATGATTATGACTCAGCTTTTTATATTGCGTAATGGTTATTATTGCTCTTATACTCATTTTTGTGACATGTATTAACATGTGGTGTCATGATCTGGCGGTCATAATTATATGGACTTGGATGTATTTTCTATTATGTATTGATGTCCCTACTTAGACTTGGAAGTTCTTGATCTATACTCATTGGTGTTACCCTCCTTAGGGAGAATAAAGGTAGTCATTCCCACCATTGTTTTGGCTTGCTAGTGTTGGCTTCATCATTTACTATCTCCACACATCCATTACCTTCCAGTTTTGTTTTCAACCCGACTGAGTTCTTCACTTATGGCATGGAGGACCTTTTCCCCCGCTAGAACCTTTATTGGACAAGCCTCCCTGTTTATATTGTGTCTCAACTCTGAGTTGGTGACAGAACTTGCCTTTGGTGAGTTGGATTGTATGCCTAAATCATTTTGGTCGGTTGTCCCGCTGTTTGGCACTGTGCAGAACTCCCCCTGGTCACTTGAGATGTTGTTGGCTAAAACTGAAAGCTAATGTATTACTTATATTGGAAATATTATATATGCGTCCATGGAAAATGAAAATGCTAAACTGTGTTTCTTAATATATGTAAAGAGGGCAAGAGCAATGAAATGTTAAAATACCCCTTAAAGGGTATAAGAAAAGGTCCAAAAAAGAAATGGTTAAAAATATGCTATATCCAAATATTGCTGACCTTATAAAATAAATATATCCCGAATGAAAGTTACGATTTGTTGTGCTTTTAAGCACTGGTGAAGTCCCAAAGGGTCATATAGGCCAAAAAGGCCATGGAAATAAAATTGATGATCCTAAGGAAACTAGATCAAGCTTGATGTAGTCATGATGCATAAGTTGAATAAACACTCTCTAAACAACTCAACCATTTGTGAGGCACTGCCATTCCTTGTGTTGTTGTTTGTCCAACATTGGTTATAGTGAGTATTCCCCTTCAATATCCAAAGTGTCATAATGTTAAGTAGGAAGTCATCCCTTGCCTTAGCCTTGTCAATTTCGTCCTTCACCCTTCACTAGCAAATTGGCTATAACTATGAAATGAGTATAGTCCTGAAAGTCTAGTATGAGTAATAATAAATAAAGCCTTATATATGTATTGGTTGTTGTACCGCCAGTGAAATGACTACTACTTGTTGTGATTGTTGCTTAAAAGAGTTGTAGAGCATGTCTTAGCCTTTTAACACTTGCAGCAGATGGATGATAGTCTGAGTTGTTATTGGTGTCTGATCATTTACAGATGGTTATATTGTTTATTGGATATGGTTGATGATTAGATAGAGACCTGTGAGGGGTATGAGTATACACCTTAGATGGATTTGGACTCTCTAAGTCTAATGAGACAATTTATTTCCAGTTCCGGGCACTTGCAGATATGATCAAGCTTATTTTGCCTTTCTGATGCAATTTTTTTTCACAGGTTGATATGTTTGAGCAGGGAGATGTTTCAATTGGATCTCTTAGGGCGTTGTATGGGCATAGGGGGTGCAGCCACTTGTTTGTACCATAGTATTCCCATCTCAGAGAGCCTGGTGGGCTCAGTTTAACAACGCAGGCACCCTAGGAGGTTGTTTTGGCAAGTTCACGTTTCCTGAGGCAAATTAAAAAATGATTAAATGGCTATTGAAGAAATCAATCTGGGCTACTGAGGCAAGGAAATGACATGGCATGAGTCATAATGATGAGAGTGATGTCCGCCACACCTTCTCCAGCAGTTGCAGCACCTGATTGGGCCCACACCTATTTTTGGGCATTTTTATATTATTTTCTGGAGCTTTTGGGAGGCTCACGATTTCTTCAAGGAGGCACAAAGTCAAAGAATTAAAATATTATATTATTTTATTGTGCCATGGGGACACCCAGAGGGAGTTAGTCAACACTCCTTGGACCCACCATGTGCTTCATTTATTTCTTGTTGAGTGGGGTACCCTCTTTATGTGTGATTTAGTCCACTTCGGTACTTTATGGTTATATTGTATGTTGAGCTCATCTCAACCATTGATTAGAACAATTTATCTTTTAATCTTACCCACTCGTTTTGAAAGTGGTTAAGATTCGGTTATGATTGTGCTTCTCTCATTTCTATTTAAAGGAGAGAGCTTCTCATTTGTAAGGGGTCTTTGGCTCTTGGATCTGAATAATAGAAAGATTTTTCTGTGGATCTTTTCTGGATTTGCTTTGCATTTAATGTTCTCAAATGGTGATCGGATAGTCTTCTGCTTCCTATCATTGTGGAAATTCTTGTGAGATCTATATTTTTTTTTACCACTGTTTTGTCTACAGGAAGGCATTTTGGCTGGAGCGTTTTTGCAGGGGGACCTCAACTCGCTTGGTTTTCTTCGTCTTGGATCAGGGGGTTTTCATTAGTTTCAATGTGATCTATGATTGCTTCGTTTTACTTTCTTGTAGCATTTGGTTTCTTTATCTTGTATTGGAAAATCTGATATTGTTGACGTTTGCTCATGCAGGTAGGGGGCACATTAGTGGCTTGGAGCTTGCATATGCCATAGAAATCACTTGGATTTTCCAGAATTGATCGGGATAGCAAAGATCATCATTGTTAAAAACTTCTACAAGCTTTTCCAGGTAAAATCTAACAAGTAAGTCTCTTCTTTTCATATTATATTCCATTGTACCTTGTTTTACTTCAAATTTTTCTAAAAACTCCTAAAATACTAAAAACCCTAAAAAGCAATAAATCTGGGAACCGTCTAATCTTTGGCCAAACCATTTCTGGGTTTCATAGATTGGGCATCCCCTTCACCAAATCAACTGCAACGCTGGTCAAACTCCTGCTAGTTTGACCTAGATCTGATTTTTAGCCAGAAAACTGCATAACCCCCCACTGAAAATTTGACCTCCTAGGGTTTTGATTTTTTCTGAATTCTGACTTCACAGATGGATAGATCGGGTCCCACATAGTCCAAATCAACCCCAATGCTGTCCAAATTCTTGGCAGTTTGACCTAGATCTGAGTTTTTGACTGAAACAGCCCTAGCGCCCTCACTGAAAACTGGACTTTTCGGATTTGATTTTTTCTAAAATATGACAAGATAGGCTGATAGATCAGGGCTTAAGCACTCCAGAACACCCCCAAAGCTGAGCTAGTTCTTTCGAGTTTGCCCTAGATCTGAAAAATTGGTTTTCAACCCCCCTAGCCCCCTCATCAGATTTTGACTTTTCTAGATCTGATTTTTCTGCTGATTTTCTGATTTGGGTTTGTAGATCAAGTTACCCTAACCTCATTTCTCCTTCAACGCTGAGTTGTTGGCCTCCAGGTGACCCTAGAACTGCAGATCTACTTCTCCAAGCCCTAGCGCTAGCCCTGCATTGAGCTGGTTTTCCTATAACCTGACTTTTCCGGGCTAACTCCTTTCTGGGTCCATAGATCAAGGTATATCCTAGGTGGGTTCACTGAAACGTTGGGTTGATGCTGACTCCATTGCCCAATGCACATAAGGCACTGATCTCCTAGCTAGCGCTAGCCCTAACTTGACCTCACTCCCATTCCCTTTGCCAACACTCATCGATAACTCAAGTCACCTACCTATCGCTGAGTCTGTCTCCTTGGTACTAGACAGTCCCAACTCTATCCTTGCTTACCCTGTCACAATTACGTTTCCCAAGACAGTGGTCATCTTCACCAGTTGCTAGTACCTAAACCCTAGAGCTAGGGTTTCCATTTTACCTTGCACCTTACATACCTTAAAGCCCCATTTGATTTGTTCTAGTGTCTAGGTCTGATCTCTCCTGTCGGGAGCAGATCCGGGTCTCCCCCATTGTTGTCTTGGACTAGGATAACATAAAGTGAAGGCTGCCTTGATTGATGTGACAACCATCCATTTGGGAGTCTAGGCAGTCGTGGTTCCACCCCTTAGTTGCTTGCCCCTCTACCATCCATCTTGGATCCACCTCACACAAGCAACTACAAGGCGGGTGATAACATTTTGGCGCCGTTGCCGAAGAGGTAGAGACCTACCCTGGTTCGACATTTTTCCTCAAGCTATACTCCTGTTCTCTTTGCCAACATTTTGGCGTCGTTGCCGGGGAGGTAGAGGCCTACCTTGGTTCAACATACCTCATCTTTCCCTACGACATATCTTTTATTGGTGAATTACTTGTGTGGTTCACCTGGCGACTCCACCCCGCGACTCCACTGAGGACCATGCCCAACGTATTAATCTTAAATTCTTAGAACATACCATAAATCATAATGAATTCGGATGTATTTTTGAGGCACATGAAAGAAGTAACCAAAAACATGATTGAAAATACAAGACAAATAAACGAAAGGAATAGATGGAGGTCAGACTACGGGTATGAGGATGATCTCGAGCATGATTATGGATATGAATCCAGTTATCACAATCTTTATGATACCCACCAACTTCCTCACTCATGCAATAAAGATTTCCCGACCATCCCGAGTGGACCTGTAAGTCGACATGAACCTAGAAGTTAGTCCTAGTCAAAGCCTTATAGCCATGTAACCAGAGTTGTTAAAAAGCAAGACAAACGGTCTCCTTTTGACTTTTCTGAAATACCGGGAGCACCTCATCCTATACCGAATGATTACACTAGAGGATGCCTCGGTTCAATGGAAATAAAGATACATCTATTGAAAGTCATCTGGATATTTTATGGGATTACATGGAATCTAGAGGTGTTAACAATGAAGATGTGTATATGCGAGCCTTAGGAGAATCCTTGCAAGGGGATGTTCAACTATGGTTTGATCATTTAGCACTAGGGTCCATCACTGGGTATGACATGTTCACAAATTTGTTAATTGATAGTTGGAGTAGGAACACTGATAAAATTTTAGAATGTCAGTCTAGCAATGTTATGCCGTTGATAATCAATATATTGACGAAGTGCTTTCACATTTGGACCATTCCTCTCATGATATGTTCCAAATTATGTGCGTGCCTGCAATCCATAAGAATGTTACTAAGTACTTCGAGAATAATGTTTCAAAACCTCATGATGATGTTGATGTATTTGTAACTTCGGAATGTATTCATCTATGTATCTTATGTATTGTAACCCAATGTTTATTCCGGGATGTATCTATAATGTAATTGAGTCATGTTGGCATGCCCTGGTGTTCCGATCGAGAGGATCAATAATGTAAACAAGTTATGTCAAGTCATTGTGAGTAACCCTCCGATTGTCTAAGGGTTAAAGTCCCCGCAATTCCGGGGCACTAGGGTTAATAGACTCTCCTAGTAGAGGTCGGCCCTAGTAGGGTTTTAGTCATGTCGGGATTAGTATAAATAGAGAGTTGGGCTCTCTATTTAGCACACAACTCATACATACTCAAGTGTAGTGCATAGTTGAGGAAGAAGAAGACAATGGGGCTAGATAAGAAGAAGATTACTGCTGTCGAGAGATCACTTACTGTTTTGGGCTTTTACCATTTTGGTGTTGATTCTATCTCTGAGGAAGTTGCGGGGTTTTCTCCATTTATGGTTTCCCCGAGGAAAAACACTGTGTTTATTGTCTTTTGTGTTTGATTGCTGTACTTGTTATTCTCTCAGTTAAAGATTCTAATAATGCTAGCTTAATGTTGAAAACCCACAGGTGTCCTCTCTCAAGACACCTAAAGCTATGTTTGACACCCTAACCAAATTGTTTGAAGGGAAGAACATAAACCGGAAGATGACTATGAGGAATCAACTGAAGAATGTGAAGATTCAAAATGCCGAGACCATCCAGTCTTACTTCACAAGGGTTTCTCAGATCAAGGAACAATTAGAAGCTGTAGATGAAGAACTGGAGAATGCAGAGATTGTGATGACAATACTGAATGGCCTTCCTAGGTCATGGGATTCATTCATCCAAGGAATCTGTGCTAGAAAGAAATTAGTCAAATTCAACAGACTATGGGAAGAATGTTCTCAAGAAGAAGCACGAATAGCAGCTCGAGAAGAGAAGATGGGAAGTGAAGATCAAGCTCTCACAGTTCACTCCAAAAAAGGCAGAAGAAAACCTCATCACTTCAAAGGTAAGAATCCTCATCATAGAGATAACAGTAGAAAGGACCTATTTAGATTAAGATGTTATACATGTGATGAAATAGGACACTTTGCAAAAGACTGTCCTAAGAACAAGGTCCACTCTCATAAAAGGAAGGGGAACAAAACAAGACATCATGCTCATGCTGCAGAGGATGATGAACCATCCAAGAAGAGAACCAGATATGAAAGTGAAGATTCTTCAAGCGAGGATGAATATGTTTTGATCTCCGCTCTCACAGGTAACATTACTCATGGAAGTAATGATTGGCTTATAGAGAGTGGGGCTTCCAAACATATGACTGGATTCAAGGAATTCTTTGTGAGACTGTCAGAACATGAATCACCTCACAAGGTGAAACTAGGAGATGACTACCAATATCCAATAAAAGGTAGTGGGGAATCTTCCTATAAGCTAGACTCTGGAAAGTCTCTAACAATGAAAGAAGTATTGTTTGTGCCAGGACTCAAGAAGAACCTCCTCTCCATATCGGCATTAGATGCAAAAGGAATGCGGGTTGCATTCATAGATGGTCAAGTCATCATGTGGCCAAGAGGAAAGACTATCGATGATGCAGTGGTGATTGGAAAACAACAAGGAGGATTGTACAAATTAAAGGGCCATCCAAAACAAGCCTTGGTCCATGACACAGTAGAGCCAAGTGAACTTTGGCATAGAAGGTTTGCCCATGTGCATTACAGAGCACTACCTATTGTAAGCAAAGCTGTTGAAGGTCTTCCAGAATTCCAAGCAAAACATGATGGGGTTTGCAAAGGATGTGCGAAAGGAAAGAATACAAAGAAGACATTTCCAAGCAGCGAAAGCAAAGCAAAAGGAATCTTGGAAATCATCCACTCCGATGTATGCAGTCCTATGACATCAAACTCACTAAGCGGGTACGCATATTATGTTTCCCTTATTGATGACTTTTCTAGGAAGACATGGGTTTACTTCATGAAGAACAAGGACGAAGTATTCAGCAAGTTCAAGGAATTCAAAGCCTTGATCGAGAACCACACTGAAAAGAAGATCAAGACTTTTCGATCAGACAATGGCAGAGAATTCACTTCAAATGAATTCAAAGAGCTATGCAAAGAATCAAGGATTAAGAGGGAGTTGTCCACTCCTTATAATCCACAACAGAATGGGATTGTGGAACGAAAGAACAGAACTATCATGGAAGCTGCAAAAGCAATGCTTCATGATCAAGACCTTCCTATGCATCTTTGGGCGGAAGCTGCCAGAACAGCGGTGTATGTACAGAACCGTACTCCACATAGAGTACTCGAGAACAAGACTCCTGAAGAAGTCTTCTCCGGCAAGAAACCAGAAGTCAGCCATCTCAGAATATTCGGCTGTCCAGTGTACATACACATTCCACAAGAAAAGAGAACAAAATTAGATCCTTCAAGAAAGAAAGGTATATTTGTGGGATACTCTGAAAGCTCGAAGGCTTACAGAATATATTTCCCAGGATACAAGAAGATTGACATCAGCAGGGATGTGACATTTGATGAAGACACAGCTTACAACAAATCCAGAAAGAGACCTGCTGAAGAATCTGAAGAAGCAGAAGCACCTAGAATTCATGACACAACCATGAATGAAGAAACTCAAGAAGAAGATCGAGATTTCAAAGAACCACAAAGACCTATAGATCCACCTCTGGAGAAGAATCCTCATAAGAGGAAACCTGCTTGGGTACAAGAACTTATCCAAGGTGCAGAGAGATATGGGGCTCCAGAAGAGAATCACAGAGAAAGAAAGAGGACCAGATCCTGCTCCAAGTATGTAACTTTACTATGTGATTTCATTGATAAAGAACCTTCCAGTTATGAAGAAGCGGCAGAACAGAAAGAATGGAAGGATGTTATGATCGAAGAGTATCAATCGATCATGAAGAATGATGGTTGGGATGTTGTCCCAAGACCAGTAGGGAAGTCAGTTGTAACTTCCAAATGGATCTACAAGATCAAATATGCTGCAGATGGTAGCATTGAAAAATATAAGGCAAGATTTGTGGTTCGAGGTTTCTCTCAGAAAGAAGGGATAGATTATGAAGAAACCTTTGCACCTATAGCCAGATACACTTCCATCAAATCGGTACTTGCTCTCGCTGCAGTGATGAAATGGAAGATACACTTCCATCAAATCGGTACTTGCTCTGGCTACAGTGATGAAATGGAAGATACACCAGATGGATGTCAAGACTGCCTTCTTGAATGGTGTAGTAGAAGAGGAAGTGTATGTAGAACATCCACTCGGTTTTGAGACACATAACAGGGAGTCTCATGTGTGTAGATTGAAGAAAGCCTTGTACGGTTTGAAACAGGGACCCAGGACCTAGTACGGCAGAATTGACAACTTTCTATCCAGTTTGGGCTTTACCAAGAGTAGAGTCGATTCCAACCTTTACTACAAGGTTGAAGAAGGCAACCCAGTGATGCTTCTACTATATGTGGATGATCTATTTGTAACAGGTACGGATGGGTTGATTGCTGATACGAAGAGAAAGCTTGCTGCTGAGTTTGAAATGAAGGACTTGGGAATGATGCATTATTTTCTAGGTATGGAGGTGTGGCAGAGTGCGGATGGAATCTTTCTTGGACAAGGGAAGTATGCAGTAGAGATCCTAAAGAGGTTTGGGATGATGGACTGCAAGGCTATGGCCACACCTATGGCATCGAACCTAAAGCTATTGAGTGATGCTTCATCAAAGTCGGTTGATGCTATGATGTATTGTCAGATGATTAGGTCCTTGATGTACTTGACGAACACGAGACCAGATATTTGCTTTGTTGTGAACACCTTGAGCCAGTTCCTGACAGATCCGAGACATGTTCACTTGACTGCTGCAAAGCATATCCTGAGGTACCTAAAGCGTACAGTTGATTATGGGGTCAAGTACGATGTGAATCACAAGATTAACCTAGAGGGTTATGTTGATTCAGATTGGGTAGGCAATGCCATCGATAGGAAGAGCACTTCAGGGTGTTGCTCCAGTATGGGATCATGTGTGATCTCTTGGTTTAGCAGGAAGCAATCCTGTGTGGCACTGAGTACAGCTGAAGTAGAGTATGTCGCAGCTTGTTCAGCTAGTTGTGAGGCAGTATGGCTACGGAAGCTACTGTCTGATTTATTTGATCTCCAGTTGGATGCTACTTGTATACATTGTGACAACCAGAGTTGCGTAAAGTTGTCAGAGAATCCAGTGTTCCATGACAAGTCGAAGCATATCGAGATCAAGTATCACTATATCAGGGATATGGTGCAGAGGAGAGCAGTGAAGCTCTAGTATGTTGTGACGGAGGAACAGATAGCTGATGTCTTGACGAAGCCATTGGCTAGGGTGAAATTCGAGTACTTCAGGGAGAAGCTTGGTGTTCTCCAGATCGAGATTTCCTCCAAGGAAAAATGATGAGTCCCATAGCCATTCTGACATGGTGAGAGGATTGGTTCCTTCCATGGTCAGATGTAAGGGCTGAGCCATTCTGTCATGGTGAGAGGATTGGTTCCTTCCATGGTCAGATGTAAGGGCTGAGCCATTCTGTCATGGTGAGAGGATTGGTTCCTTCCATGTCAGATACAAGTGCTGAGATCCATAGCCATTCTGACGAGTAGGTCAGATGTAAGGGCTAAGCCATTCTGTCATGGTGAGAGGATTGGTTCCTTCCATGTCAGATGTGAGTGCTGGCCATTCTGTCGAGTAGGACAGATGTAAGGGCAACTGCCATTCTGGGAATGGAGGCACCTGGTCAGTTACCAGGAAAACTCAGTCTAGGACTGAGAAGCCATTCTGATGTGATAGACGAATGTGTTCCCACTTGATCAGATGTAAGGGCTGAACCATTCTGTCATGGCTAAAGGTTTAAGTTCCTCCCATGTCAGATGTGAGTGTTGGCCATTCCGACGAGCAGGTCAGATGTAAGGGCAACTGCCATTCTTGAGGAGAATGGAGGCACCTGGTCAGTTACCAGGTAGCTCAGTCGAGGACTGGGGGCCATTCTGATATGACTGTAGGATTGGTTCCTACAAGATCAGATATGAGTGCAAGCCCTTCCATCATTGTAAGCAGGATGTGTTCCCGCTTGGATGGATGTAAGTGCAAAGCCTTTTCATCATTGTGAGCAGGATGTGTTCTCGCCTGGATGAATGTAAGTGCAGAAATCTTTCATCATTGTGAGCAGGATGTGTTCCAGCCTAGATGAGAGTCTTTCATCATTGTGAGTAGGATGTGGTTCCGGCCTGGGTGGAAGAACAGAGATCTTCCATCATTGTGAGCAGGATGTGGTTCCAGCCTGGATGAAAGTGCAGAAATCTTCCATCATTGTGAGCAGGATGTGGTTCCGGCCTGGATGGAAGTGCAGAACTCTTCCATCATTGTGAACAGGATGTGGTTCCGGCCTGGGCGGAAGAACAGAGATCTTCCATCATTGTGGTAGGATGTGGTTCTAGCCTGGATGGATGTGAGTACTGTGCCTTTCTGACGAGTAGGTCAGATATAAGTGCTGAAGAAGACCTACATGGAGGCTAGGCCTACAACCAGCATGAAAAAGGGCTGGCTCTGTAGAACTTCCTGTGACGAGAAGAATCATGAGATAGCACCCGTGATGATCCAGATCAAGTGATGATCCAGATCCAGTGATGATGATCTAGCAGTGATGATCCGGATCTAGTGATGATGTTCCATGATGATCCAAATCCAATGATGATCCAGATCCAAAGATGAAGATGACTTGAAGACGAAGATGACTTGAAGACTAAGAAGACTTGAAGATGCAGATAACGAGATGATCCAGTTGATACAAAGAAGAAGACCAGTGCTAAAAATTGTGTCGAAAGAATACCTTCCTAGTTAAGAAGGAGTGTTGATGTATTTGTAACTTCGGAATGTATTCATCTATGTATCTTATGTATTGTAACCTGATGTTTATTCCGGGATGTATCTATAATGTAATTGAGTCATGTTGTCATGCCCCGATGTTCCGATCGGGAGGATCAATAATGTAAACAAGTCATGTCAAGTCAGTGTGGGTAACCCTCCGATTGTCTAAGGGTTAAAGTCCCCACAATTCCGGGGCACTAGGGTTATTAGACTCTCCTAGTAGAGGTCGGCCCTAGTAGGGTTTTAATCATGTTAGGATTAGTATAAATAGAGAGCTGGGTTCTCTATTTAGCACACAACTCATACACACTCAAGTGTAGTGCATAGTTGAGGAAGAAGAAGACACTGGGGCTAGATAAGAAGAAGATTACTACTGTCGGGAGATCACTTACTGTTTTGGGCTTTTACCATTTTGGTGCTAATTCTATCTCTGAGGAAGTCGCGGGGTTTTCTCCATTTATGGTTTCCCCGAGGAAAAACACTGTGTTCATTGTCTCTTGTGTTTGATTGATGTACTTGTTATTCTCTCAATTAAAGATCCTAATAATGCTAGCTTAATGTTGAAAAACTAGCAGATGAAACTAAGAGGGATATCAATCAAATCATACGAGATACTCTGTTATTATTACCTGAAGCAGTCACAAAGTAAATCCTGGATCTGATCTGTGGAAGGGAACCTAACATGCACCATCAAGAAACATCTATAGTTGAGCCTTCCATTGGTGAGGTCATTAAAGAGCCTTTAAAAGAGCAGCTCCATAGTCATTGCCTAATTGATGATAATTTGAGTCAGTATCCAACCTATCCGAATCTGGATTCAGACCTTGATCTTATCATTGCAGAAGAAGAAAAGGTTGAAATTAATAAAAATTCCGTTGAAGAGCAATCATGTGGTCATATTGTAGTTGAAGACCAAGTTTGTGAGGATAGAAATGAACATAGTGATGTTTTTCCTTATCAACTAAATGATGATGATCATTTATCCTCAGTTGAATGTAATGAACAATCTCAAGAAGAACAACCACATGATGATGATATACTAGTAAGCGAGCTTGACCTAGAGCCTTCTTTGTCACATTTGTTGAACCAGAATCTATGTCCAAATAATCATGAAGAGCCTCCAAGGGATGATTCTTGTAATTCTGCTACTATTCCCCGTCATACTTTTGATCAAGGTGATTTGGTTGAGGAGATTAATCATAGTGAGTTTAGTTCTTGGGATGTTATTTTCAATCTTGCCAATTTCTCTAGAAAATGTCCCATATCACATGCAAGATTGGTGTTAACATCTTTAGGTGATACAAATCAAGTCTTAATTTGTCAATCCACCTTCCCATCCCAACTTTTGAAGTCCTCTATGGTATCATGCGGTACAGAGTCTCGAATGTGCCAAATGGTCAAAGGTAAAACATTTTATCTCCTTTCATCCTTGGTGCATAATGCTTTCAACTTTTCTAGTTTCTTTGATTGGGTGAATGAAAAGCTCTATAAAGACCAAGTCCATATTTTCTCATTTTATAAACAACAAATGGTCTTGATCTCATTTACAGTTTCATTACATTACAACTTGTCCCCATTTGATTCTCCTAGAATTAAATGTCCTAGTAGGGTAGAGGAGAAAACAAAGAACTGTTTGGGATGGACGAGTCATGAATCATATTGTCTTCCTCCATCAAGAATGAACTTGCATTTCTTTTATGACCCTATCAACATCTTAATGGATGAGTTTTTAGAAATTCAATCTTATCCTTGGCATGATTTCATTTCTCTTGATCCGTATCTTTCTTTGATTTTCAAACAACAAGTTATAATGGCTTCAATTTTCATTTACATTACTTACAATGCCATCTTTGATTTGTTGTATCATTAACGGTAAAGAAAGCTCAATACATTTGTTCAGCAAGTGGTTACATTGGATTTATGATTTTACCTAACACTTGTCTAAATTGGTTAGAGTAGGGTAGGTAGGACTTGAATAAGCCTTTCCCGGTAGTAGTGTAGAATCTTGCATCTTTGCTTGAAGCTCGACTTTGAAGCTCTTAGTATAGTTTTGATTTCTGTTATCTTGCACAATAAAAAATTTAAACTTTCCTTGAAAGTTATGGTTATATATTAGATTTATTTTCTGCTTTTCAATTTTATGCATGTTTATTTTCAGTATTTTATATATTATCCACTTATCGTTCTGACGACCGGTCGGTGAGTTTGGTATAGCTCTGGACATGCTGCAAATAGTCAATGACATTTTGGTAGCAATTGCAGAGCTGGATGGATTGATCGAGGATACGCGAAGCAGAGTACGAGGACCAGAGATTTTGAGATTCTCAAGCGCTCTTTTCAGCAGAGCACTTGTCCCAGCTAGAGCTAGATGTTATCACATATATAGTAGCCAGGCTACCATATTCTATTTTTTAGACACGGTACATTTTTCAGCCAGATTTTTTACATATGAGATGCTGAGATGAGCAGTTTTGATGGATCATTATTGTATTAGTGGACTATTGTACTCTCCCATGTCAAGACTGAGTCTCGGGACATTCAGATTTGAGGACCGATGTAGCCATTTAGTCATTACAGAGCAGTTATTGATGCCCAGTGTTATATCAGTGCTTTCTCATTGGACAGATGATGTTTCAGATGGATTATATTGCATGATTATGACTCAGCTTTTTATATTTTGTTATGGTTATCATTGCTCTTATACTCATTTTTGTGACATGTATTAACATGTGGTGTCATGTTCTGGCGGTCATAATTATATGGATTTGGATGTATTTTGTATTATGTATTGATGTCCCTACTTAGACTTGGAAGTTCTTGATCTATACTCATTGGTGTTACCCTCCTTAGGGAGAATGGAGGTAGTCATTCCCACCATTGTTTTGGCTTGCTAGTGTTGCCTTCATCATTCACTATCTCCACCCATCCATTACCTTCCAATTTTGTTTTCAACCTAACTGACTTCTTGACTTATGGCATGGAAGACCTTTTCCCCCACTAGAACCTTTATTGGACAAGCCTCCCTGTTTATATTGTGTCTCGGCTCTGAGTTGGTGACAGAACTTGCCTTTGGTGAGTTGGATTGTATGCCTAAATCATTTTGGTCGGTTGTCTCGATCTTTGGCACTGTGCAGAACTCCCCCTGGTCACTTGAGATGTTGTTGGCTAAAACTGAAAGCTCATGTACTACTTATATTGGAAATATTATATATGCGCCCATAGAAAATGAAAATGCTAAACTGTGTTTCTTAACATATGTAAAGAGGGCATGAGCAATGAAATGCTAAAATACCCCTTGAAGGGTATAAGAAAAGATCCAAAAAAGCAATGGTTAAAAATATGCTATATCCAAATATTGCTGACCTTATAAAATAAATATGTCCTAGATGAAAGCTGCGATTAGTTGTGCTTTTAAGTACTGGTGAAGTCCCAAAGGTTCATATAGGCCAAAAAGGCCATGGAAATAAAATTGATGATCCTAATGAAACTAGATCAAGCTTGATGTAGTCATGATGCCTAAGTTGAATAAGCACTCTCTAAACAACTCAACCATTTGTGAGGCACTGCCATTCCTTGTGTTGTTGTTTTTCCGATATTGGTTATAGTGAGTATTCCCCTTCCATATCCAAAGTGTCATGATGTTAAGTGGGAAGTCATCCTTTGCCTTAGCCCTGTCAATTTCATCCTTCACCCTTCACTAGCAAATTGGCTACAACTATGAAATGAGTATAGTCCTGAAAGTCTAGTCTAAGTAATAATAAATAAAGTCTTATATATGTATTGGTTGATGTACCGCTAGTGAAATGACTGCTACTTGTTGTGATTGTTGCTTGAAAGAGTTGTAGAGCATGTCTTAGCCTTTTAACACTTGCAGCAGATGGATGATAGTCTGAGTTATTATTGGTGTCTGATCATTTACAGATGGTTATATTGTTTATTGGATATGGTTGATGATTAGATAGAGACCCGTGAGGGGTATGAGTATACACCTTAGATGGATTTGGACTCTTTGACTCTAATGAGACAGTTTATTTCCAGTTCCGGGCACTTGCAGATATGATCAGGCTTATTCTGCCTTTCTGATGCAGTTTTTCTTCATAGGTTGATATGTTTGAGCAGGGAGATGTTTCAATTGGATGTCCTAGGGCGTTGTATGGGCATATGGGGTGCAACCACTTGTTTGTACCATAGTATCCCCATCCTAGAGAGCCTGGTGGGCTCAGTTTGACAACGCAGGCACCCTAGGAGGTTGTTTTGGTAGGTTCACATTTCCCGAGGCAGATTAAAAAATGATTAAATGGCTATTGAAGAAATCAATTTGGGTTACTGAGACAAGGAAATGACATGGGATGAGTCATAATGATGAAAGTGATGTCCTCCACACCTTCTCTAGCAGTTGCAGCACCTGATTGGGCCCACACCTATTTTTGGGCATTTTTATATTATTTTCTAGAGCTTTTGGGAGGGCTCACGATTTCCTCAAGGAGGCACAAAGTCAAAATTAAAATATTATATTATTTTATTGTGCCATGGGGACACCCAGAGGGAGTTAGTCGACACTCCTTGGACCCACCATGTGCTTCATTTATTTCTTATTGAGTGGGGTACCCTCTTTATGTGTGATTTAGTCCACTTTGGTACTTTATGGTTATATTGATCCATGTATTGTATGTTGAATTCATCTCAACCATTGATTGGAACAATCTTTTAATCTTAGCCACTCATTTTGAAAGTGGTTAGGAATCGGTTATGATTGTGGTTCTCTCATTTCTATTTAAAGGAGAGAGCTTCTCATTTGTAAGGGGTCTTTGGCTCTTGGATCTGAATAATAGAAAGACTTTTTTTGTGGAAATTTTCTGGATCTGCTTTGCATCTGATGTTCTCAAATGGTGATTGGATAATCTTCATCTTCCTAGCATTGTGGAAATTCTTGTGAGATCTATATTTTTTTGCTATCATTGTTTTGTCTACAGGAGGGCATTTTAGCTGGAGTGATTTTGCAGGGGGACCTCAACTCGCTCGATTTTCTTCGTCTTGGATCAGGGGATTTTCATTAGTTTAATTGTGATCTATGATTACTTCGTTTTACTTTCTTGTAACATTTGGTTTCTTTATCTTGTATTGGAAAATCTGATATTGTTAACATTTCTCATGCAGGGTAGGGGGGTCATTAGTGGCTTGGAGCTTGCATATGCCATAGAAATCACTTGAATTTTCAAGAATTGATCGGGATAGCAAAGATCATCACTGTTAAAGACTTCTACAAGCTTTTCCAGGTAAGATCTAATAGGTAAGTCTCTTCTTTTCAGATTCTATTCCATTGTACCTTGTTTTACTTCAAATTTTTCTGAAAACTCCTAAAATACTAAAAACCCTAAAAAGCAATAAATCTGGGAACCATCTGATCATTGGCCAAACCATTTATGGGTTTCATAGATCGGGCCTCCCCTTCACCAAATCAACTGCAACGCTGGTCAAACTCCTGTTGGTTTGAGCTAGATCTGATTTTTAGCCAGAAAACTGCATAACCCCCCACTGAAAATTTGACCTGCTAGGGTTTTGATTTCTGAATTCTAACTTCACATACAGATAGATCGGGTCCCACACAGTCCAAATCAACCCCAACGCTGTCCAAATTCTTGGTAGTTTGACCTAGATTTGAGTTTTTGACTGAAAAAGCCCTACCACCCTCACTGAAAACTGGACTTTTTCGTATTTGATTTTTTCTAAAATCTGATAAGATAAGCTGATAGATCAGGGCTTAAGCACTCCAGAACACCCCCAACGCTGAGCTAGTTCTTTCCGGTTTGCCCTAGATCTAAAAAATTGGTTTTCAACCCCCCTAGCCCCCTCATCAGATTTTGACTTTTCCAGATCTGATTTTTCTGCTGATTTTCTGATTTGGGTTTGTAGATCAGGTTACCCTGACCTCATTTCTCCTTCAACGCTGAGTTGTTGGCCTCCAGGCGACCCTAGAACTGCAGATCTACTTCTCCAAGCCCTAGCGCTAGCCCTCCATTGAGCTGGTTTTCCTGTAACCTAACTTTTCCGGGCTAACTCCTTTTTGGGTCCATAGATCAAGGTATATCCTAGGTGGGTTCATTGAAATGTTGGGTTGATGCTGACTCCATTGCCCAATGCACATAAGGCACTGATCTCCTAGTTAGCGCCAGCCCTAACTTGACATCACTCCCATTCCCTTTGCCAACACTCATTGATCACTCAAGTCACCTACCTATCATTAAGCCTGTCTCCTTGGTACTAGATAGTCCCAACTCTATCCTTGCTTACCCTGTCACAGTTACGTTTCCCAAGACAGTGGTCATCTTCACTAGTTGCTAGTACCTAAACCCTAAAGCTAGGGTTTCCATTTTACCTTGCACCTTACATACCTTAAAGCCCCATTTGATCTGTTCTAGTGTCTAGGTCTGATCTCTCTTGTCGAGAGCAGATCTGAGTCTCCTCTATTATTGTCTTGGACTAGGATAACATAAAGTGAAGGCTGCCTTGATTGACGTGACAACCATCCATTTGGGAGTCTAGGCAGTCGTGGTTCCACCCCTTAGTTGCTTGCCCCTCTACCATCCATCTTGGATCCACCTCACACAGGAAACTACAAGGCGGATGATAACAAAGTGGATGCCTTTGGTCCTTACAGATCTGGATCCAAAGGCTTACAGGTTTTGAAAAATGAAGAGGAAGAAGAAAGTTGCTCCAAGAGGCTTTGGATGGTCTAGACCTTTAATTTTTCAGCAGCACTTCCCCTTGTCTTTGCATGAAAAATGTAAAACCAGCCACTTGAAATGCACCACATGTGCCAAATCAGTCGCTAAAAGCATAAAAAATTAAGTACTTAAATGATAAACAATAAAATTAAGTACTTTATCAATCTAGATCTACTCAGAATAAAGCTTTAACATTAGGATTCAGCAATGTACTTAAATAAATCAGCCTTTGAATAATCTTTAAAAAAAAACTAATTTACTTAAGCATTTATAAAATAACCAGAACCAAAGAGGAAAATTTGCTTGAAGAAAGAAGGATCTCAAGCCCCGGCTTAAATGTAGTGAAGAATGAAGAGTTCCTGCAGTACAAGAAGCATTAGATTTTAAACAGGGAGCAGTGAAGAGAAAGAGGAAGCAACCGAGCTCCGGGTTCTCCTTCACTTGTGATTATCTGCAAAGCTATAAAACCTCAAACAAACAGGGATCAAATCCAGTGTGATAACATAAATAAGATGCAAAGAACACTAGTATTACCAACTACAACATGTTACTTTCCAATATTAGCTAGTTAAACACAAATAAGCAACTTGAAAACCTCAAATGCCTATTCTATGGACTAGATATAGCCTTCTTAAGCTAAAAATGATACCACAATTTGCATATGAAGAAATAAAACTAAGCTAATATCACCTCATGAAGCACAAGTATTTACCATGAAACAGATCTTGCACAAGATGGACCTCCAAAGTCTTCACTTTTATTCATTAAACAATTACAGAGCATTACAAGAGCAGAGGCTCCTTCCTTCTGTCCAGAATGAGGAAGAAGAGCCTTTATTTATACAAAAACCAATCCCCAAGGGGGAATTAATGAACTAAGGATCAAGCCGGAGTTAACTGAGTAGAAGAGAAGTTTCACTGAGCTAACCTGAACTAATCAGAAGTGGAACTAGAGAGGTAGATGCCACCTCTCCTACCAACTCAAGCCATAAGGGCCACATCACCAAAAACCTTACCAAACTCCACACATGCGAATCTTTGATCTTCACGTGAACCATACGGCAGTGTGGCAATGGAGGAAAGATTAAATGAAGGCTTCATGGACAAGGTATAACACACTCCCAAAATGCATCTGTTGAAAGCATGCATTTTAAGTGAAGAGGGGTCCACCCCCTTCCACTCACATCCACACTAGCGAATGGTGGTACCGTGAGCTTTCATGTCACCCCTCATCTTCTAACCATCACGATAACTCTCCCTTAAATAATTCGCATGCAATACTATTTCATGGTTTATAATATTAATTTAATTCTTTAAGTAGATGGGTCCCCCAATCCCACTCATCACTACCATATAAGCGTGAGTCCCTTCACCTTCACGCCATCCCCTTTTGAAAATAATTCGTAGCCATGCCTTTAAACCAAAGTTTAAGTCATAGCATATTTTGAAGTGGGTCACATGGCATGAGGGACCCACCTCCATGTCATCCCCACCCTTAAAATATTCATTTCTGACTTTTCTAAATTTTTTACTTCTGTGCATTTTGTCCAAATTTAGCATTAAAATGTCACTATGATGCTCTGTTAGCCAAATGATGCCTTTCGGGATGCTTCAGCTGGCTGAAACATAGTGAAAGTGGCTCTTGGGGTAAACATGTTGCTTCAGGCTTGAAAATGAGTCGAACCACGCCAAAAACGGACTCTACATCACACTTTTTTTACATTCTGGATTTTTCCATTTAAACCATTAAAAAATGGCTTAAAAAACGGAAAAATTTATTTTTTCTCAGAATCAAATGAAACTCTAGGGGGACCTAGTACATGTTCATACGACTCGATTCGAATGTGTCACAAGTTGAAAAACACTGACACGAAGGCTCTAATAACCTCCTAAGGCCAAAACCAGTGAAGCACCACTCGGCTAGTACTCGCGAGTGGCGCTGAGTCGGTTGTTGGAACGAGTAATCGGAGCTGACTCGTCCCCTAAACTCGCCACTCGGTAAAAACTCAACATAACCGTGATTACTCGCCGGACTTGGAAAACTCGCCGGAAAACCCGCGCAAACTCAACCGGAAAAAAGAACTGGGAATTTTCAACGCGATTTTTTTGGGATGTCTCAGACAGTCGTTCCAAAGTATGCTCCAAAGCTTCCAAAACTGAGCCCTATTAAAGCAGCTTCAGGAACTTGTAGATGATTTGGAATGATTAGATGCTGATCATTCCGAACATTTAGTTGTTCCAGTTTTTCCTGCAACTTGGTAACTCCATCATCCATGTTTACAGTATTGGGTGCTGATCGAGATGATGTGCTTATTTCAGCAACAATTGCACTCCCTGTGCTACTGTTAATTACTCCAGCGTTCGTGGATGCAGAATTCTAGTTAGGGAGCTTTCGCTTCCATTCCATGTTAGGTCCAATTGCTGTATAGGAAAGGCAAAAATTGTCAAAGAAAAAATATTATACCCAAACAATGCATTTGTTATGATTTAAAATTCCCTTCCTAAGCACTAAAGCAATTAATGTGCAGAAGCCTCGTACCTAATAAGAAAAATATCGGCAAGTATCATATATATGTTAATACTAACAGACAAAGTTAGTGAAAGATGTTTGAAGGTTAAGAGTTCTGATACGGATATTTGAGCTTCTCCACGGATTTTGCAAATGCTTCAACTTGGGGAACGAAAATTTAGAAAGATCTATTAAGGAAAGCTGGTTGTGTGGGGAGGGGGATGACATGCATTAATGCTAGTTTTAATTTAATCATTAATTTAATTAAATTAAATGTAAAATCTAATATAATATCTTATATTATAATTGTAATATAGAGATTAAAATATAAATAAAATGTTAATTAAATTTATTTATAATATATTAAAATGTTAATTAACTTTAATTATAATATTTTAATATATATTTTAATTATAATATATTAACTTTAACTGTAATAAAATGTATATTAACTTTAACTTTTCATTATAATATATTAACATTAACTTTAACTTTAACTTTATATTTTAATTATAATATATTAATTTTAACTTTAACAGTTAAAGTTAAAATTAATATAGTGAAATGTTTAAGTTAAAGTTAAAGTTTAACTTAAATCAAATGTATTTTAACTTTAAATATAATATATTGAAATGTTAATTAACTTTAATTATAATATATTAATATATATTTTAATTATAATATATTAACATTTTATTAATATATATTTTAATTATAATATATTAACATTTTATTTATGAATTTTACATGTATTAACCTTTTATTTATATTTTAACATGTATGTTACAATTATAATATATTGGTATTATATTAGATTTTGAATTTAATTTTATTAGAAGTTAATTAAATTAATGATAGTCAAACTTAATTTAAGGACAAATCTCAATAAGAAATTTGAACTCTAATTGCCTTTAACTTCTTTTGTGTCCAAAATTTAGTGTATTTTAAGTTTTTTCCAATTTGCCGAGTCTAGCCGAGTCTGTCCCGAGTCTTTCCCGAGTCGACGAGTCACATGCCAGCCGAGTCTTTGCCGAGTCCGAGTCATGCAACATTGGCCGAAACACCAAGACGACTACCCCAGCTTTGGAGATGTGAGTAAAAAACTCAGAAATTATTAGTCGTTTGTTCAACAACCAATAATAACCAAGGGAAAAAACACTCTGGGCTAGTCGGCTTGATGCGTAAGTCCGGAAAGCCGAGCATTTTATAAAAAATTAAATGCTAGGGCACTTTTTACAGTTTCCCCAAGGGGGTATGAACATGTATTTACAAAAACTAAAAAGGCTAGCCAAAAACTACCTAACTCTGGAGCACACTGAACTTCTGAACTCTGATCATGAACAAGTGTACTTGTTTAGTACTCTGGCGACTCACCGAAAATCCACTAAGTGCAAAATTAGTGGATAACAATTACCACGTCCCATTTCCACTCTAGAGTTGACAATGGATGGAGTAGACCAGAACGATGTCTACGCTCTGCTTTCACCCTTTGATATTCAAGGCACTAAGCAATTAACCTTGTTATCTCTTTCTTCATGCCTGACCGATAATACTCCTTAACAGTTGTAAGCGTTTTCTGATAGCCATGATGGCTTGCATAGGGAACATTATGCATCTCATGCGGTATAATCTTCTTCAATTCATCTATTTCAAGTACAAAAAATTATTGTTGTACAAGAGAATTTCATTCTCCAATTTATAATGCATATATTTCAATGGTGCGTCGTCTAATTGTAAGGCTATCATAACTTACAAATAATGCTCATCGGAGCTCAATGCTTCCAGCAATCTTCTCTTCAAATTTGTTTTCTAATCACTAATGGTTGTAATCTTCATCAGTTGATTTCTTCTACTGAGTGTGCCTGCAACTTGATTTTCTTTGCCCTTAAATGCTTAATTTCAAAATTGAATTCGCTTAGGAATTCCATCCATCTAGCTTGATGAGCATATAAGTTGGGTTTTTCAAACAAATACTTTAAACTGTGATGATCTTACCTCAACTCAAATCTGCCAGCCTTGAGGTAATGCCTCCACATTCTCAAGGCGTGTACTATGGCAGCGCGCTCCAGATCATGCATAGCATACTTCTTTTCATGCTCTTTTAATTTCTGTGAATCAGAACAAATCACATGCTCTTCTTGCATCAGAATTCCACCAAGCCCTTCCAAAGATACATTTGTGCATACTAAATACTCCTTATCTAGGTCTGCAATCTTTAAAATTGTGGCACATGTGAGTAATTCTTTCAGAAGTCTAAAACTATCATCACATTTCTAAGTCCAAATGAATTTCAAACCTTTCCTCTATAAATATGTAATGAGATTGGCTGTCCTGGAGAAAGCTTCAATAAATCTCCTGTAATAGCCAGCCAACCCCATAAAAGAGCTTACCTCAGTTACATTTCTAGGAGTGAGCCATTCTTGTATAGCTTTTATTTTGGCAGGGTCCATGGTCACTCCTTCCTCTGAGATAATGTGACCCAAATATTATAGTTGCTTTTGATAGAAAGTACACTTACTCAGCTTAGCATATAGTTGATTCTCTCTCATAATTTGTAAGGTTACTCTTACATGTTCTTCATGTTCTTCCTCTATCTAATAGATTAATATATCATCCAGAAATACAAGAATAAACTTGTCCAAAAATTCTCTGAATGTGGTTGGTGCATTTGTCAATCCAAAAGGCAAATTTGTGTCTTCATAATGCCCATATTTGGTCCTGAAAGCAATTTTACTGATATCTTCATCCTTAATGCACAATTGATGATAACCCGATCTTAAGTTGAACTTTGAGAAGACTCTTGCTCCTTGCAACTGATCAAATAGATCATCTATCCTCGCTAATGGATACTTTTCTTTAATGATGGATTTGTTCACCTATCTATAATCCACGCATAAGCTCAAGGTACCATCCATCTTTCTCACGAAGAGGATAGGCGCTCCCCACGGTGATACACTGGAGCGTATATGATTTGTAGGCTTGACTAAACTTTGGAACAACCAAAAACAAGATTCGTTGCACTCAATAACATATCACATTTAATTAACAACTCACACTTAATTCAAATCAATCCCACTCAAGGACGGAAATCCGACGTCTTGCATTTGTCTTTTGTGGGTGAAGTTCACGACGAGAAGGAAACAGCTAGGTAGTGACCGTGGGGCCCCGTCAGACTACACTTTTGTTTGGTTTCAATGTTGGACACGTCCCTGTGATTTCGATCTAGCCCTTCTTCTTGTGTGAAACCATATTCAGCAAATCTGTACTTTGTTCCTTGTACCTCATGGCATATCGGAACCCCCTTCCCGTAATCCACTCATCATAATAAATCTAAAATTGATCAAGAAGCATTGCGGAACATTCTCTTTCAGCAAACTCCATTTAACCTTTAAATGACATTTTACTTAAGTGAATTCAATATGTTGTGATTAGTTTACCATTTACATAGTGTTGGTTTAATTCATATGTGATTCTCTTGTTTCAGTATTTCTTCATTTCAAACTCCTAGATTAATTCTCATTTTTGTAACTTAGCTTAAAGCCTTAGTTTTTCTTTCTTAGGGTCTACCCCCATTGGCTTCGTTAGGAGTTGTCCTAGATGGAGGACTCAAGTATCAGGTGACAGCACTTGACTCGAGACTTGCCCCCAAGGTCACACCCAGTGGCTTGAAGATTTCTGCCATGCTAACCTCGGGGGNGTTGTCCTAGATGGAGGACTCAAGTATCAGGTGACAGCACTTGACTCGAGACTTGCCCCCAAGGTCACACCCAGTGGCTTGAAGATTTCTGCCATGCTAACCTCGGGGTGCGTATAAGGCGGCAACATGACCTTGATCACAATTTCCAGCGGGGGTGGCATTGTTGATGCCTTGATCGAAAATGTGATGATATTCTTCTCTTGTTATGTCATGGATGTCATGGTTATGGAAAAGGCAATGAATCTTTATGTTGATAATTGGCCACTTGCTTATGAATGATGATTATTGAGCCTTGGATGCTTTGGCATAAGGTAATACGATGGTACAGCCAAGGTCATTGCAAAGCATCGTTGTACGAATTTTGGGCAATTTGTGGACTATCTCAACCTCAAGACAGCGGCATGTGTTGAGCCTAGGAGCAGCAGCAAATAACCATAAATCCAAGTCTAGGCACAAAAAAGGCAAGTCTGGGCAAGTAAAAGGGATGAAACAACCCTAATTCTTGGATCTGGGCATTATATGATGCAAAGTATTGGCTCCTATGCCTGCTATTTTTCCAGCCTGCAAGACAAATAAGCAAATCGAGATTCTCCACATTTTTGTAGGAATGCCCAACATCACTTGCAAAAGAGTTAATTATTATATGCCAAATCAATCAAGATCTAATTTTAGAGGTTTCTTTATGGTGGCAATTCTATGAGAAAGCAGCCCATTGTCTGGTTCTATTAGCAGAGTTTTCGAGGCTACCATAGAAGAAAATTTTCCTCTTTCAAAAGCATCTCCATAGAGGTCAAAAAATATTTCAAATCTTTGTTAAAGGGAACCAGCATGTTGCCAGCTACATGCCAAAGCCGACTTGTTGCCAACTAAATGCTATAGTCAACCTGTTGCCAAAAAAAAATTGAGCTATCCTAGCAATTTTTTGTTAAAGATAGTGCACCTGCGAGAGCCATTCTCTGAATGGCACCCTAGTCAGTTAATTAGGGTTCCTAGTCAGTTAACCAAGCAAAGTCCCTAGCAGGTACCCTATAGGCCACAGCAGTCTACTGGAGTTCTTAGTCTGGGACCAAGCAAGTTGATGCCATAGCAAAGTCCCTAGCATGTTGCTAGGGCCCCTATCTGTCTCTAGCGTATTCTGGTCAAGGACAAGATAGTGCTTGGTCATTAGGACCAAGCAAATCTTACAAGATGAGACATAGTTATTCTAGTCTGGTACCAGGCAGATTCTTGGTCTAGGACCAAGCAGGGCCTGCAGGTATAGTCCTGGTCAAATAACCAAGAAGATCTTGGCCAGTTAACCAAGATGATGATGTGTAATGTCCTCCTCTCCTACATGGTTGAGCTAGGTTGTCTCTTCAAGGGACTGGCCACCCCTTGATAATGTCATTAGCACCTGACCTTTAGGAGCAGTCACGAGGACCAGAGGATCACATCATCCAATTTGGACCTTCCTTATATGGTGATGATAAAAACTTCCAATTATCGTATGGAACACTTGTGGACCATATACCTTAAGAGAAAAAGATAAAAGTTTGGCACCTTGGTCTTCTAGGTAAAAGAGTTGTTCTTCCACCTTGTTGGTACACCTCGGTCTTGTGGGTAAAAGGGTTGTTCTCCCACTTTGGTGTGACCCCTCTTGTTAACTTGTGGTCTTGTGTTGAACCCTTGTTGGTCCTTGTGCTAGCAACCCTGTCTTGAGTGCGTACCTTGACCATTTTGTTATGATGACTTAACTTTATTGTTATATCTTGTATTTGGAAACCCTCCCTAATGTATAACGTCTTGACCTTAATACACATTCCTAAGTCAACATAATATTATTTTATGTTTTATTTTGGTAACTCCCTTACAAATCTAAGACGTCTTGAGTAACCCTAAAGTTTTAAGGGGGATCCTTCTAGAAGACATTTGAAGCCTATAAATAAAGTGATAGATCTCATTATGATTCAATGAACACGAGTTATGATATCTTCTCCTCTACATCTGATCTAGGGTTTGTTGCTGCTCTTTTGGCTTGACGTCTAGGGTTTCTCTATTGTCTCTCTTCTCCTCTTCCTCATAGGTGACACCTGGCCCTGCTAGAGGAGGTCGTGACCTGTCTTGAGCCTATTTAGGGTGTCGTGAGCCTGTTAGAGGAGGTCATGACTTGTTGAGCTTGTTTAGGGCTATCGTGATCCTGCTAGAGGTGACATGTGACTTGTCTTAAGCCTGTTTAGGGTTGTCGTGAGCCTGGTAGAGGAGGTCGTGACCTGCTGAGCCTATTTAGGGCTGTCGTGAGCCTGCTAGAGGTGACCCGTGACCTGGTTGAGCATGTTATAGGAGGTCGTGGCCTTTGTTAATCCTACTAGAGTGGGTCATGACCTCTGTTGATCCTGTATAAAAGTGTCGTGACCTTTGTTTAGCCTGTTTAAGTGGGTTGTGACCTCTGTTGAGTCTATATAGGGGTATCGTGAGCCTCTCGGCCTCTTTGAGGCTACTACTTTTGTCTATGAGGGTGCCATTGTCTTTGTGAAGTTGTTGCTACTGATTGAGGGTGTTAGTGTATGCTTTAAGGCTCCCTCTGCACATTAGCAGGGTGCTGCTATTTGGTTGTTGTGTGACTGTCCTAAACACTGTCATTTATTGTAGCAAGGGTTTGAAGTTATCATCCTCATTTGTGGATTGTTTTGGTTAGCACCTTGAGGTTTGTACTTGTCTAACCCTACTTCACAGCGACTTATCTTTCTCTCTCTCAAGTATGTCCATGCCCTTAGTAAGGGCCAAACTTGTTCCCTTAGTGACTTGTCTCAAAGAGACAAGGTCTGATCTAAAGTAACTTTTCTGAGTATAAGGAAGGTCTAAACCATAATTGTTTTTTTTAGTTAGATCGTTTAATAATGCCATTTGTTAGACTTGCTTAATTATCCATTGTTTCTCTAAATGTATTTGTTTTAGTTGTGTGACTTTAACACATTGATCCTTAAGGGAGTGTTAAAGTTGAAAGATATGAAAATTATATTTGTTAAGATCTAGTCTTTTGTTACTGCAATACTTTTACTTCAGTATTTATTTTATTTGATCTGCATTATTGTACAAGTTCGTTATATGTTGAAAAAACCTAGAACTTTAACATGGTATCAAAGCTTGGGGCTTGTAGCCTATGTTTTTGTAGCCTATCCGAGTCTACATAGATCCTAAGGTAAGGATTTGAGTACTAACCAACTTGACCTCAAGAGTTTCTTGATAAAGTTCATCAAATTGGCAGTGAGGGTTTGAAGATGGCATCTTCTTCAGTTAAGTCAGAAGATGGGCATGAAGGAGCCTCAAACTTCAATGCTCGAAAAGCTAGGGTCTTGAACATCCTAGAGGAGACTCACTTGGATGATCTGGTTACTAGGGTTGTGGAAGAGCCCACAACTAATCAAGGAAGTGCAGCATATAAGAAGCAAGCCAAGGCAAAGAGAATCATTTTTATTCAGTAAAAAATAATTTGTTGCCAATGATAGCTCCTCTGAGAACAACTAAAGAGTGTTTTCATGCCTTAGCAAATCTCTATTAGAAGAAGGCCCTTGCTCAGAGGAGGGCTTTGAAAAAACAACTTTGATCACTAAAGATGGAGAAAGATGAGATCGTTGTCACTTTCTTCTCAAAGATCTTTCAGATAAGATATCAACTCATGGCCAGTGCAGATAAAGTAGAAGATGATGATCTTGTGTAGTGTAAAATTTCCTTTAATATTCAAACTAGGGCTAAGCGGTGCATTCAAAATCTCTACTCATAAGGGGGAGTGTTGAAATATTGTAACTTCGAAGAATATTCTATATGTATCTTTTGTGGTCCCCGATGGTCCTACATGGAGAACCACTTGTATTATCTTTGTACCCCGATGCTTCTAATCGGAAGAACTAATAAGAGTTATGAGGTAGTCCCCTCTAATTGTAATGGTGGGTCATTAGCACCCCAGTGTGGTTACTTGAGCCTACATGTGTAACTTGAGCCTACATGATTAACTCGAGCCTACATGTCGAATGAGTTAATTAAAGTGAACGGATGAATATAAATAGAGGTGTGGTGCTCCTCATTTGCAACACACATTCTCACTTGTGTAGCGCATTAGTGGAGAAGAGAAGTAGCTGGAGAAGGAGGAGCATCAGGCTTTGATCTCCTTACTGGTTTTATCTTTTATCTTTTTGGGGCATCTATATTGAGGAAGCTTTTGCTGGGTTTTTCCCTTTAGGGTTTTCCCAGGATAAATCTTTGTGTTCCTTTTGTATGGTTGTGCTTGTCTATCTTTCAGTGATCCTGTTTATATGCTTTTGTTATGAAAATGTAATGAAATACTGATGTCTTAGCTAAGCATATGAAAAATTTAACATGGTATCAGAGCCCCCCTGAAAGAAGGCATTGTGCAGCTACAGAATCTAGGGCTTCTTACTTTTTGGTTCTCTCTCCACAATCGATCAGCAAAAGAAGGCTAGGCTGACTCTCCATTGAAGGGCGCATCTTTCTGTCGAAGCGGAATTCGATTCCGAGCATTTTCAGTTTTCGGTGCGGGAAATTAGGGCTTCTTGCAGAAGAAGAATTTTTGAGTGAGCTCAGCATAAGATTGCTCTCCTCATCAAAATCGAAGTTTAGAGACCTGGATCAAGATTTTTGGTTGGGTGAAACTCCGGGAAAGTCAAACCCTAGTTTGACCCCGAGCTAGAAAAACCCTAAATACTAAAAATGCTAAGTTTTGGTACATTCGCTATATCCTAAGATTGGCGAAGGTTCAAGAGATGAAAATTGCAGAGACCGAAGATAAAATCCTTATGTACACTGTGTCCAAAATTCAGCCTCAGATTCGCTATATTCTGGGATATATGATCCCTCCAAGTTAGGGTTCCAGCCTCTTGCAGAATTCATCCCTAAACAGGACACCTGGGGAGAATTGCAACATCTTGGGCTACAGAGGTTTAAATGGAATTCCTGAAGATGTTCACGAAAGGGCACGGACTGTACTTCTCGTGGTCCGAACTGCAGACTTAGAATATGAAACAGTGACACGTGGCAATCTGTACAACTTCGCTGTTCGGAACAGTCCTGTAACAAGGCACCTTGGGAAAATGATCATAAATTCCAATTGGTGAAACCAATTCTGATGAAACCTATGGTGTTGGATCAGGGACATGCGAGGTTACCTCAGTGCGAAATTTCAGACACAGAGGAGCAGTAATTTCGGAGATATCACAGAAACAGTGACAGGCATTTCTGTAGAATAAATTGGAAAACTAGGGCTTCCTGTTCCGGGAGCTTCCCTCCACTGTTTTTAGAAAAGGAGTACTTTGGACAGCTCCATTTGAAGAGATCTATATTTCTATCCAATCAGATCTGAAATATTCCAAGTTTTGAAAATTAGGGTTTCTGTAGCAAACCCTAGAACAGCCAGCTCCGGAACCAAGACGGACACCTCAAATCGGTAAGATCTAATCCTTTGTTATTTGCATTTGAGGTTCTCATTTCAAAGTGATATATCACATCAGCTTGATGATAAGCTTGGTGAAGTTGACAACTTCCAAGCATGGAAGCATTTGATCTCTCTGAAGAAAATGAATTGGACACCTTCATGAGTAGAGAGGTTCCAGTTCCAGAAGGAGATGAGGCTCAAAGCCTTACACAAGAAAAACTTGATCAAGGCCAAGAAGATCATTGTTGATTCAATCACGGATCAACTCGTACCACAAGTGTCTTCCCTAAAGACACCGAAGATGTTTGATTCCTTGATCAAGATATTTGAAGATAAAAACATTAATCAGAAGATGGATTTGAGAAAACAGTTGAAGAATGTGAAGATCCAGAATGCAGAACATCTTGAAGCGGTAGAAGAAAAATTGGAGAATGCAGAAGTGGTGATAGCCACCTTGAATGGTCTCCCAGGATCATAGAATTCATTCATTCAAAGAATGTGTGCCAAAAGGAAGTAATTACTTTCAACAGACTCTGGGAAGAAGAAAAAACTCGACTCATAAGAAGAGAAGAAGAAGGTGGGAGCAATTGAAGATCAAGCTCTCACCATTCAAAGAAGATCCCTCAAGCAATGAGTAATGTGAAGAACTCAATTCTTGAAGAACCTCTTATCCATCTTATCATTTGGATAAGAAATGATGATGTCATGAATGAAGAAGATGATGAAGTAGAAGGATCAAGAAGGAGTCTACCCACGAAACGAATAAAAGATAAGTATTCAATTGTCTTTGCATGATATTGTTTTGTTATGCATTTGATTATATTTAGTTGATGTATTATGCATGATGGATTGTTTGCATTAATGATTGTATACTACTAATATGCTTGTGATGGGTAAGTAGCTCATGGTGCCATACAACTCTCCATTGCTACTTATCAAACCTCTTTGCTGACATATTGGATTAGTGCACAATCTCAATGATGTTATGGTAAAGATGGAAGACATCTAGAAAGTTTCCGTGAGACATGGATGAATGTTGTATTGGCTAAACAATTGTATGATGCATAATAATTTGTCGTTATGCATATGTTTTATAGTTCTAACCATGTAACTGGTGCATTTGAATTGTAGAAAAT
>LPNX011091968.1:19998-38134 GCA_001517045.1 Pseudotsuga menziesii | reverse complement strand
ATAGATTGTATGGCTACACAGATGCAGATTGGGCTAGAAGTATCTCAGACAGGAAAAGCACATTAGGTAGATGCTTTTGTTTGGGGTCTGCTATGAGTTGGTTTAGCAAGAAACAGTCCAGTGTTTCTTGTAGCACGGCTGAAGCAAAATACATAGCAGATTGCTCTGCTAAGTGGTGAAGTCATATGGCTTCGGAAGCTGATATCAGGTCTCTTTGACCTGAAGATGGATACTACAATGATTCTATGTGATAACCAGATTTGTGATGACAGAGAACCCTGTGTTCCGATTGTAACACATAATAATTCAGTATTTCTACATACGAGATAAGATGTAGATGATTATGTTTCAATATTGCCATACTAAAGATATAGATGATGTTTCAGTATTTACATACTGTAGATGCAGATGATGATGATTCCGTATTTCTATACTGAATATAGAGATGATGATGCTTTCAGTATTCACATACTAGAGATACATATGGTGATAGTTCAGTATTCACATACTGAAGATGTAGATGATGATGGTTTGAATGATGATGTACTGATGAAGCCTCTGTCTCGGGTAAAGTTCGAACACTTTCAAGACAAGCTTGGTGTTGTTCGAAAAGACCTTCCTCGAAAGGGGGAGTAGTGAATCGTGATGTTGCAGTGGGATTGTATCATCCCGGGACATCTGTCCAAAAGTGATCCGGTGACCTCGGTCCTCGCGAATGAAGAGGGATTGTATCATCCTGGGACATCTGTCCAAAATAGATACGGTGACTTCGGTCTTCGTGAAAGTGGTGGATTGCATCATCTTTGAACTTCGGTTCAAAATGTATCTGGAGGTCTTGGCCCCCGTGAATGTGGTAGGATTGCATCATCCCTGAACTTCGGTTCAAAATGTATCCGGAGGTCTCGACCCCCGTGAAAGTGGTGGATTGCATCATCCCTGAACCTCGATTCAAAATGTATCCGAAGGTCTCGGCCCCCGTGAAAATGGTAGGATTGCATCATCCCTGAACCTCGGTTCAAAATGTATCTGGAGGTCTCGGCCCCCGTGAAAGTGGTGGATTGCATCATCCCTGAACCTCGGTTCAAAATGTATCCGGAGGTCTCGGCCCCCGTGAAAGTGGTAGGATTGCATCATCCCTGAACCTCGGTTCAAAATGTATCCGGAGGTCTCGGCCCCTATGAAAGTGGTGGATTGCATCATCCCTGAACCTCGGTTCAAAATGTATCTAGAGGTCTCGACCCCCGTGAAAGTGGTGGATTGCATCATCCCTGAACCTCGATTCAATATGTATCCGGAGATCTCGGTCCCTGTGAATGTGGTAGGACTGTATCATCCTTGAACTTCGGTTCAGAACGGATCCGGTGACTTCAGTACTCGAGAACGTGTGTTGATCCCGTAATTCCTAGAGGAAGGATTGTCTGAGTTCCACATCTGTGTTGATCCCATAATTCTGAAAGGAAGGATCATTAGTAACTCTGTAAAGACCTAAATCCCGTAATTCTGAAAGGAAGGATCATTGAATTGATTCCGTAATTCCAATAGGAAGGATTGTCTGAGTTCCACAGATGTGTTGATCCCGTAATTCCAATAGGAAGGATTGTCTGAGTTCCATATCTATGTTGATCCCGTAATTCCGAAAGCAAGGATTGTCTGAGTTCCACATCTGTGTTGATCCCGTAATTCCGAAAGCAAGGATTGTCTGAGTTCCACATCTGTGTTGATCCCGTAATTCCGAAAGGAAGGATCGTTAGTAACTCCGTAAAGACCTAAATCCCGTAATTCCGAAAGGAAGGATCATTGAATTGATCCCGTAATTCCAATAGGAAGGATTGTCTGAGTTCCACAGATGTGTTGATCCCGTAATTCCGAAAGGAAAGATCGTTAGTAACTCCGTAAAGACTTAAATCCCGTAATTCCGAAAGGAAGGATCGTTAGTAACTCCGTAAAGACCTAAATCCCGTAATTCCAAAAGGAAGGATCATTGGTAACTCCGTAAGACCTAAATCCCGTCATTCCGAAAGGAAGGATCATGTTGATGTTTTGATGATGTTGATGTTTTGATGATGATGATGTTTTTATGATGATGATGAGGTACTGATCGAAAGATCAATGTATGATGATGATGATGTACTGATCGAAAGATCAGAGTGTGATGATGATGATGTACTGATCGAAAGATCAGAGTATGACGATGATGATGTATTGATCGAAAGATCAGAGTATGATGATGATAACGTACTGATCAAATGATCAGTATGTGATGATAACGACATACTGATCAAAAGATCAGAATATCATGATGATGATGCTGTTCGAGAATTGAAGTATGATTATGGTGCTGATCACGATGTTACCGATCAGGTTGCTGATCGAAAGAACAAAATGCTGAAGAAGTTGTTGTTGATCGAAAGATCAAAGTACTGAAGATGTTGCTGATCGAAATGTTGAAGATGTTGTTGCTGATCGAAAGATCAAAGTGCTGAAGATGTTGTTGATCAAAATGTTTAAGATATTGTTGTTGATCGAAAGATCAAAGTGCTGAAGATGTTGCTGATCAAAATGCTGAAGATATTGTTGCTGCTCGAAAGGTCAAAACGTTGAAGATGTTGCTGATCAAAAGGTCAAAGTGCTGAAGATGTTGCTGCTGATTGAAAGGTCCAAGTGTTGAAGATGTTGTTGTTCGAAAGGTCAAAGTGCTGAAGATGTTGCTGAAGGTGTTGATCAAAAAATCAAAGAGTTGTTGTCGTTGAAAATTGAAGACGAAGACTATATGATGTTGAAAACCTTCCAATGATTTATAGATGCGTTACCCTGATGATGTTGATGATGTCCTCTCCTACTATTGTTGTTGTTGTTGTAGAATACCCTTCTCGTTAAGGGGGAGTGTTGAAATATTGTAACTTCAAAGAATATTCTATATGTATCTTTTGTGGTCCCCGATGGTCCTACCGGGAGAACCACTTGTATTATCTTTGTACCCCGATGCTTCTAATCGGAAGAACTAATAAGAGTCATGACGTAGTCCCCTCTAATTGTAATGGTGGGTCATTAGCACCCCAGTGTGGTTACTTGAGCCTACATGTGTAACTCGAGCCTACATGATTAACTCGAGCCTACATGTCGGATGAGTTAATTAAAGTGAACGGATGAATATAAATAGAGGTGTGGTGCTCCTCATTTGCAACACACATTCTCACTTGTGTAGCGCATTAGTGGAGAAGAGAAGTAGCTGGAGAAGGAGGAGGATCAGGCTTTGATCTCCTTGTTGGTTTTATCTTTTATATTGAGGAAGCTTTTGTTGGGTTTTTCCCTTTAGAGTTTTCCCAGGATAAATCTTTGTGTTCCTTTTGTATGGTTGTGCTTGTCTATCTTTCAATGATCTTGTTTATATGCTTTTGTTATGAAAATGTAATGAAATACTGTCTCTTAGCTAAGCATATGAAAAATTTAACAAGTTGGGGTGGTTGGCTTGACATTTAGGCCTATTGAGGTTATTAGAGTCTGTGTGCCAACATATAAACATGCTAGGCATTATGGTCGAGTCATATGAACATGTGTTAAGTCACCTAGGTTTTCCTAGAGGGTCTTTTTTTTTAACAAGAACACGCTCTTAAAATTTACTAAAATTTACAAGACTCCGATGTGTATGCTCTGCACTTGGCTGCGGTTCTTCCGATTAGTCAAGCTGCATCAAAAGCAACGCGAGTGACTAGAATAATTAGGATTCACTTTCCCAATTAACCACCGCAGGCGAAAATCCAACGCCTCGATTAAACCGTAAACGATGGTAAAATACCCAAAGGAAGTGGGAACTACTGGACAATGACCTCGAGGCGTCGATCTCTGTTACATCCTAGCGGGTGTATTACGAACATAGTCTCAGAGACTCCATCAAGCCCACACATTCCTTGCGGGTAGCCTTAGCGGTTGTTACTTTTGGACATACTCCAAGTACCCCCCAGGTATATCTGGAGTCCCCCCCGCCTAATTTAATTCACTCATTTTTTCACATTAATTTAAAACGTACCAAGATACAATTGCACAACATTCACTCCAGCACTTGCAAGCACTCTTAATTATTTTTGGCTCCATTTAAGGCACTGGTCAACTGTTTATTTCTTTCAATCTATACGCGATTGGGTGTCGTATCGTGCTTATTTGTGATTGTCTCATCATGCTATCTATTGTTTGCAATTGTTAAATCAAAACTCCTAAGAAACTTACTCATTTAATACCATCATCATCTAAGTAACCAGCCTTAGTAACTTGTAGGGTCTACCCCCCTTGGCTTCATTAGGAGTTTGCCTAAACAGAGGGGTCAAGAACAAGGTGACAGCCTTGACTCGAGACTTGGCCCTAAGGACACACCGAGTGGCTTGAAGATTTCTGCCACATTCCTCCCTAGGTGTGTGAAAGGCAGCAACAAACCCTAATTTCACTTTCACTTTATAAAAGGTATTTTAATTTATTTTCTAAAGTAAACTTAGGAAAAGTAACTTAAATACAACTAGTGTCCTGATTTAAGTCTTATGCATGCAAGGACAGTTGCATGCAAGAAGACCTTCCTTCTTGCTGCTAATTTAACACTCCCTCTCAACGAGGAAGGGATTCGGTAGCAACCCCATCTTATCCCCGAACTTCACAAAACTGTGTCTACAAAATGCCTTGGTGAAAATGTTTGCCACCTGCTCATCTGTCTGTATGTACTCCAATCAGATGGTCCCTCTTTGAACACAATCTCTCAAGAAGTGGTACCTGATGTCTATGTGTTTGCTTCAGTCATGGAACACTGGATTCTCAGATAGCCTGATGCCACTCTGATTGTCACAGTGAACTACTGTAGCCTCTAGCTCACACTCGAACAACCCTGAAAGTAACTTCCTCAGCCACATACCCTCACAAGCAGCCATGCTGGCTGCCATATACTCAGCCTCTACCAAGCTCAATGCAACTGACTTCTGCTTCCTGTTGAACCAAGAGACAACCTCTGATGCAATGTTGAAACAGCAACCAGAAGTACTCTTCATGTCCTCTACACATCTTGCCCAGCCAGCATCTGTGAATCCTGCTAACTGTACACTTTCCTTGCGCTCAAAAACCAATCCATACTCCATTGTACCTTTGATGTAACGAAGTATGTGCTTCGCACCCGTCCAATGCACTCTTCGAGGGTCCACCATCAACTGACTCAAAGAGTTGACTGCAAAGCTGATGTCTGGTTGAATGTTAACCAGATACATAAGCGATCCGATAAGCTAACAATACAAGGTAGGATCAAATCCGTCTGACCATGATGCATCAATCTTCCTCCAATTGGAAAATAGAGGTATGGCCATAGGCTTACAGTCCCCCATCTTGAATCTCTTCAAGATCTCTACTGCATACTTCCCTTGTCCAATGAAAAAGCATCCATCTCTCTGCCAAACCTCCAAGCCCATAAAGTAATGCATCAACCTGTTGTCCGTCGAATGCACATCGCCAACAGAAATCTTTTGGGATGCTATTTCCCTAAGCGGGAAAGGTGTGGCCTTGGGGGCAAGCAAAGAGCTAGGTGCTATCACTTGATCCCAGCTCCTTCGTTTAGGCTAACTCCTAATGAAGACAAGGCGGGTAGTCCCTAAAAAAGGTTGTCTAAGGCTTTTTGTTTTAAAGTGTTCTTAAATGTAAGATGAGAATTAGTGTTGTTTAGGAGTTTTGATATACACGAAAAAGACCAATTATGCAATCCACGTTGCTATTTGCAAAACGTGACAAGAATAATTAAAGCATCCAAGCATGAAATAACTTAAACAAATGGACAAATGGTCCAAACCAGATGATACAAGAATAAACAGACCAGTGCCTAAAATGGAGTCAGGATGCTGAAAATCTAAGTCTCTGATGTTTGTGAGATCGTTTTGCAAATGTACTTGGTCAATTTTTAGTGTACGTTTTATGAATGGTCTTGTTAATTAGGCAAGGATAATTACCGAAAATATTCTAAGTGGCCTCGTTCGAAGACATGTTGGACAATTTGGTTTGCAGTCCGGCGTTCGATAACCTTCCAACTACTGCGAAACAAGGAGAGCTACCAAGCGTCCACAATAAAGATTTCCCCACTTATAATATTGCGCTCAATGCGAGGTGGTAAATATTATTAAGTGTGAAATTGGAATTAAATCTGTGAATTAAATAGCTACAGTGCTTTTGGGTATCCCGAACGGGTAGAGCATACACACTGTAAAATGGTAAATTCCAATTTTAGGGGATGATGGGTTGCAAATTTTATTAACAAACCATGCTCTCCGATAGAGAGTATGGTGAGATTCAAGAGTCTTATCTAATCTGTGATGCAAATGCAATGCACGTGCTCTCCGACAGAGAATGCTCTTGACTTGTCTTATGACAGGTTCAAGAGACTTTGTGTTCTTTTTATGATTAACAATTATAGAGGAAGATACACAACAATTAAGTAAAGAGCAAGTAATAAAATCTAATCTAGCAATTAGTAATTCTACTCAATGAACAACTAGCAATTAGTGGAAATGAAAACTAAGTCTAACAAGAGAACTAAGCTAAGTGCTTTAAGTTAAAACTACACTAAGTAAAGATGAAAAGGGAACACAAGACACACTTCCCACAAATAAGGGAAGTAGAAAAGATGGGAGGCTTGATCCCACTAGCCTTTTTATTAATAATTTACAATGCCTAGGGATTTTAACCCTTGAAGAGAACTTTGAAAAAATAAAAGAGTGAAGAAGCCCTAATGGCTTTTACAAAAGGATGTGGTTTGTCTTCTTGGTTTTGTCTTCTTGTTGGGAGCCTTTTCTTCGACCCTTCCAAGTCTTTAGACTTGTCTTTGGTTGATCTCTTCTTCAATCTCTACACACACACAAAAAATCAACTCAAGCACCCATTATTCATTAATAAAATGAAAGTAAATCTAGATGCAAAATGTAAACTAATCTACATGCAAAACAACTTTTAAATGCAAACTTTTTGGACTTTTTCGAAGTAAAACTAGATGCAAAATTTTACATGCAAAGTAGGAATGAGAAAGGGGGTAAAGTGGAGCAAAAAGAGGGCTAAAATCAATGAGAAAAAGGGGGAAAAGGGGGGGACAAACAGCAGTAAAAAAGATGTTGCAATAAAGTGAAGAAAGACGCTGAAAATAATAGAAAAAGAGGGCAGCCAACGAAGGGACAAGTTGGCTGCAAAAAAGTGAGAAACGGGGCAGCGAACTAAACAAAGAAGAGGGCTGAAATCAATGAAAAAAAGGCAGTGAAAGAGAGGTAAAAGAAGAAGGCTGAAAACAGTAAAAGAGGGCAGCGAAAGAAAGGTAAAAGAAAAGGAAAAAAGGAAGGGAGACAAGGAGAAAAAAGATCAAACTAAACCAAGAAACCAAGGAGAAGAAGTTTGATAAGTTCCAAGCTTGGAGAGAGATTAGTCTTTAAAATTTCCACAACTTTAAAAGGGTAGATCTAGTAACCAAGAAAGAATTTTAATCTCAAAAGTGATGGGAGAGAAAAGAGCCCCTGTTGGCTAAGTTTCTTGACTTGGAGGTAAAAGCCTTGTAGATCCTGCAAGATGAAAGTGCTAGATGATAAAAGCTCTTGTTTTGTGAAGAAGAAGTTGAACTTCAACCCTTTCTCCACCTTTGGTGATCTCTGAAAACACAACTCTCACAAAGACAAAAGATATCAAGTGCTAGAATACTAAATCAAACGAATACCCAAAAAACATTAGTATTACTCACTACGTCCTGTTCGCTTTAGATATTCGAAAGACCTTGCATAGATAATCAACTTAAAGACAATAAATTATTAACCTTTGTGCTAGATTGATAGCCTTCTAAGCTAGCAATGAACAAGCAATTGTAAAAGAGAGAGTAGGGTTAAGAGAGATATCACCTCATACAAGATGAAATCACAACACTAAGAAACCATGCATGGACCTCCAAAGTCGCTTTTATTCCACTTTAAAAAAATAAGAACATTACAATTTTGGCAGAGGTCTCTTGCAAATTCTCCATATGAAAATGGGTAGAAGAGACTCTTCTTTACACAAAAAGAAAAGAAAGATAAGGCTTGTTATCACATATATAGTAGCCAGGCTACCATATTCTATTTTTCAGACACAGTACATTTTACAGCCAGATCTCTTACATATGAGATGCTGAGATGAGCATTTTTTGATGGATCATGTTTATACTAGTGGACTATTATGTTCTCCCATGTCAGGACTGAGTCTCAGGACACTCAGATTTGAGGACCGATGTAGCAATTTATGTCACTACAGAGCCGTTATTGATGCCCCGTTTTATATCAGTTCTTTCTCATTGGACAGATAGTGTCTCAGATGGATTATATTGCATGACTATGACTCAGCGTTTTATATTGTGTGATGGTTGTTATTGCTCTTATACTGATTTTTGTGACATGTATTGACTTGTGGTATCATGATCTAGCGATCATAATTATATGGACTTGGTTGTATCTTGTATTATGTATTGATGTCCCTACTTAGACTTGGAAGTTCTTGATCTATACTCATTCGTTTTACCCTTAGGGAGAATAGAGGTAGTCATTCCCACCATTGTTTTGGCTTGCTAGTGTTGGCTCCATCATTCATTGTCTTCACCCATCCATTACCTTCTAGTTTAGTTTTCAACCCGACTGACTTCTTGGCTAATGGCATGGAGGATCTTTCTCCCCGCTAAAACTTTTGTTGGACAAGCCTCCCCGTCTCTATTGTGTCTCGGCTCTGAGTTGGTGACAAAACTTGCCTTTGGAAAGTTGGATAGTATGCCTAAATCATTCTGGTCGGTTGTCCCGATGTTTGGCACTGTGCAGAACTCCCCCTAGTCACTTGAGATGTTGTTGGCTAAAACTGAAAGCTCATGTACTACCTATATTGAAAATATTGAATATGTGCCCATGAAAAATGAAAATTATAAAACTGTGTTTCTTAACATATGTAAAGAGGGCAAGAGCAATGAAATGCTAAAATACTCCTTGAAGAGTATAAGAAAAGGTCCAAAAAGCAATGATTAAAAATATGCTGACCTTATAAAAATATGTCCCGAATGAAAGCTGCGATTAGCTGTGCTTTTAAGCACTGATGAAGTCCCAAAGGGTCATATAGGCCAAAAAGGCCATGGAATAAAATGATTGTCCTAATGAACTTGGATCAATCTTGATGTAGTCATGATGCCTAAGTTGAATAAGCACTCTCTAAACAACTCACCCATTTGTGAGGCACTGCCATTCCTTGTGTTGTTGTTTGTCCAACATTGGTTATAATGAGTATTCCCTTTCCATTATCCAAAGTGTCATGATGTTGAGTAGGAAGTCATCCTTTGCTTTAGCCTTGTCATTTTCACCCTTCACCCTTCACTAGCAAATTGGCTACAACTATGAAGTGAGTATAGTCTTGAAAATCTAAGTCTAAGTACTAATAAATAAAGCCTTATATATGTATTGGTTGATGTACCGCCAGTGAAATGAATGCTACTTGTTGTGATTGTTACTTGAATGAGTTGTAGAGCATGTCTTAGCCTTTTACACTTGCAGCAGATGGATGACAGTCTGAGTTATTATTGGTGTCTGATCAGTTACAGATGGTTATATTGTTTATTGGATATGATTGATGATCAGATAGAGACCTATGAGGGGTATGAGTATACACCTTAGAAGGATTTGGACTCTTTGAGTCTAATGAGACAATTTATTTCCAGTTCCGGGCACTTGTAGATATGATCAGGCTCATTCTGCCTCTCTGATGCAGTGTTTCTTCACATGTTGATATGTTTGAGTAGGGAGATGTTTTAGTTGGATCTCCTAGGGCGTTGTATGGGCATAGGGGGGTGCAGCCACTTGTTTGTACCATTGTACCCCCATCCCAGAAAGCCTGGTGGGCTCAGTTTGACAATGCAGGCACCCTAGGAGGTTGTTTTGGCAGGATCACGTTTCCCGAGGCAGATTAAAAATAATTAAATGGCTATTGAAGAAATTGATTTGGGCTACTGAGGTAAAGAAATGGCATGGAATGAGTCACTATGATGAGAATGATGTCTTCCACACCTTCTCCAGCAGTTGCAGCACCTGAGTGGGCCCACACCTATTTTTGGGCATTTTTATATTATTTTCTGGAGCTTTTGGGAGTCTCACGATTTCCTCAAGGAGGCATAAAGTCAAAGAATTAAATTATTATATCATTTTATTGTGCCACGGGGACACCCAAAGGGAGTTAGTAAAACACTCCTTGGACCCTCCATGTGCTTCATTTATTTCTTGTTGAGTGGGTTACCTTTTTATGGGTGGTTTAGTCCACTTTGGTAAATTATGGTTATATTGATCCATGTGTTGTATGTTGAGCTCATCTCAACCATTGATTAGAACATTTCATCTTTTAATCTTAGCCACTCGTTTTGAAATTGGTTAGGATTCGGTTATGATTGTGGTTCTCTCATTTCTATTTAAAGGAGAGAGCTTCTCATTTGTAAAGGGTCTTTAGCTCTTGGATCTGAATAATAGAAAGACTTTTTTGTGGAAATTTTCTGGATCTTCTTTGCATCTGATGTTCTCAAATGGTGATTGGAAAATCTTCAGCTTCCTAGCATTGTGGAAACTCTTGTGAGATCTATATTTTTTTTTGGCTATCACTGTTTTGTCTACAGGATGGCGTTTTGGCTAGAGCGTTTTTGTAGGGGGACCTCAACTCGCTCGATTTTCTTCATCTTGGATCAGGGGGTTTTCATTAGTTTCATTCTGATCTATGATTACTTCGTTTTACTTTCTTGTAGCATTTGGTTTTTTTATCTTGTATTGGCAAATCTGATATTGTTGACGTTTGCTCATGCAGGGTAGGAGGCGCATTGGTGGCTTGGAACTTGCATATGCCATAGAAATCACTTGGATTTTCCAGAATTGATCAGGATAGCAAAGATCATCACTGTTAAAGACTTCTACAAGCTTTTCCAGGTAAGATCTAACAGGTAAGTCTCTTCTTTTCAGATCGTATTCCATTGTACCTTACTTAAAATTTTCTGAAAACTCCTAAATACTAAAAAACCCTAAATAGCAATAAATCTGGGAATCGTCCGATCTTTGGCCAAACCATTTCTGGGTTTCATAGATCGAGCCTCCCCTTCACTAAATCTGCAGCAACGCTGGTCAAACTCCTGCTGGTTTGACCTAGATCTGATTTTTAGCCAAAAAACTGCATTAACCCCCCACTGAAAAATTTGACCTGCTAGGGTTTTGACTTTTTCTGAATTCTGACTTCACAGACGGATAGATCGGGTCCCACACAGTCCAACCCCAACATTGTCCAAATTCTTGGCAGTTTGACCTAGATTCGAGTTTTTGACTGAAACAGCCCTAGCGCCCTCACTTAAAACTGGACTTTTCCAGATTTGATTTTTCCTGAAATCTGATAAGATAGGCTGATAGATCAGGGCCTAAGCACTCCAGAACACCCCCAATGTTGAGCTAGTTCTTTCCGGTTTGCCCTAGATCTGAAAAATTGGTTTTCAACCCCCCTAGCCCCCTCATCAAATTTTGACTTTTTCAGATCTGATTTTTCTGCTGATTTTCTGATTTGGGTTTGTAGATCAGGTTACCCTGACCTCATTTCTCCTTCAACGCTGAGTTGTTAGCCTCTTGGTGACCCTAGAATTGCAGATCTGCTTCTCCAAGTCCTAGCGCTAGCCCTCCATTGCGCTGGTTTTCCTGTAACCTAATTTTTTCGGGCTAACTCCTTTCTGGGTCCATAGATCAAGGTATATCCCAGGTGGGTTCACTGAAACGTTGGGTTGATGCTGACTCCATTCCCCAATGCACATAAGGCACTGATCTCCTAGTTAGCGCTAGCCCTAACTTGACCTCACTCCCATTTCCTTTGCCAACATTCACTTACAAATCAAGTTACCTATCTTTCACTGAGTCTGTCTCCTTGGTACTAGACAGTCCCAACTCTGTCCTTACTTACCCTGTCATAGTTACGTTTCCCAAGACAGTGGTCATCTCCATCAGTTGCTAGTACCTAAACCCTAGAGCTAGGGTTTCCATTTACCTTGCAACTTACATACTTTCAAGCCCCATTCGATCTATTCTGGTGTCTAGGTCTGATCTCTCCTATCGGGAGCAGATACGAGTCTCCCCCATTGTTGTCTTGGACTAGAATAACATAAAGTGAAGGCTACCTTGATTGGCGTGACAACCATCCATTTGGGAGTCTAGGCAATCGCAGTTCCACTCCTTAGTTGCTTCCCCTCTACCATCCATCCTGGATCCACCTCACACAAGCAACTACAAGGCGGGTGATAACAGGGCTTAAAACCCTAAATCTGGACTAAGAGTAACACCAGAGTGCAACTCCCAACTGATTGAGCTCGGCACACTGATTCGGAGTTGAATTGAGTTGTAACTAAGTTGTAACTGAGTGTTGGAGTAATGAGGGGGGGTGAGGTGGCTCAAACCCCCTCGGTCTTATCACCCAACCAATAGATGAACAACACTTAACAAATTGAACTGCCAGCTAAAGGAGGGTGAATTTCTGATTGAGAGTTTAACTGTTGCACTCTAATACTTGATCTGAAACTGATTGATACTAATTGGAATCATCTCCGATAAATTAAGCCAAGCTAATTAGCCCTTTATTTTATTCAATTTGGGTTTTTTAAAAGATATTTTGATTTTCTCCAATTTATTATTTTTTATTCTTTTAATTAATATTTCTCATTTTTTGGGTTTTTTGAGAAAATATTAATTTCAAAGCCAAATAATACTCTGAAACTTAGAATAAATGTGTCTACGGGTTAAATGAGTGTTTTGGCTTAGAAAATAAATGTTTATTTGCCAAAAACCCACCCCGACCCACTTAATTATTACAAATTGAAAATTTTCAATTAAACTATGGTAAAAATGTTTTAATTAATTGAAAATTTTAATTAATTCTCTAAGTCAAAAAATTAAAAATTAAAAATCACCACGCGTACGGGAAAAAATTTTATGGACATTGTTTTAAAGCATCCCGGGGCTAAGGAAAAGTCGATAGAACATACCAATAGTGCCTAGTAGGTTCATATTTATTAGTTGGACTCTAATAACCCCCCAAGGCCCAAAATTCAAAATCGGGCATTCCAGCTTTGGAGGAAGCGGGAGAAAAACTCATCGATTATACTCGGCTATAGGCAAAACATAATCGACAAGGGAAAAAACTCCTTAGAATACCTTAGTTGAAATCTACGTCTTAGGGGACCGAGCCACTCAAAACCCCTACTAGCACACTTTATTACAAAAACCCCATGGGGCATGGTCATTTCAGCACAAAAATAAAAATGACTAGCCAAAATTGGCTAGGCAAAACATTTTGAACCTCTGCTGCACTGAATATGAACATTAACCATGTTCATCAAATGGCGGCTCAACATGAGGTTCAACTATGGTACAAAATAGTTGGTATCGCAACCCAAGGTCTTTCATCTCAAACTCCACTGCAAGGTTGGAATTGTAGTCTCCAATCAGCCTCTCATATCCTATAATAAAGAGTTCATCCACATAAAAGGACCAGTATGAGAGGCACCTCGCCTGTCAAGAAGTACAAGTTGTGGTCAACCTCACTCTGTTGAAATCCCATCTCCCATAGATAGTTGTCTATCCTCGAGTACCATGCTTGAGGTGCCTGCTTGAGCCCATAAAGAGCTCTATGTAGTCTGCATCTCCCTGTTCTCCACATCAAACCCCTCTAGCTACTCAATATATACCTCCTCCTCTATCACTACGTTGAGGAAGGAAATCTTGATGTCCATCTCATTGTCTCGACAACCCATCTCGGCTGCTAGTGAGATAATGATCCGAATGGAAGAATACCTGACAACAGGGGTGAAGGTCTCCTCATAGTCAATACCCTCCTGTAAAAACCCATTTGCCATGAAGCGCACCTTGTACTTCTCCACGCTTATGTATGTTGTATGCTTCACCTTGTAGATCCACTTGGATCCCACCACCTTCTTGCCTTCAGGTCTCGACACAACCTCCCATACCTAGTTTTTCATAATTGAGTCATACTCCTTAACCATAGCCTCCTGCCACACATCATGTTGTGCAGCCTCCTCAAAGCTGGAAGGTTCAGAGTTAATCAACTCTGTCATCAGTGCCATGAAATTGAGTCTCTCTGGCGGTACGCTCTGTCTAAAAGATCTTTGTGGAAGATCCACCTGCCTGGAATCTTATATTGTTGACCTGAACCACTTAGGCCTTGGCCTAGTGTCTACCTATTGCAGCTGCTAGATGTCTATCTTGTTAGATTTTTATCATTCAAGCTACCATTATGATCTTAGGATCTTTAACTGAGAGAATAACATGCACAGCAATAAAACATAAGCACAACACAAGAGACGAGACACAAAGAATTTTCCTCAGGGAAACCATAAAGGAGAAAACCCCGCAACTTACTCAAAGCTGCTAGATGTCTATCTTGTTAGATTTTTATCATTCAAGCTACCATTATGATCTTAGGATCTTTAACTGAGAGAATAACATGCACAGCAATAAAACATAAGCACAACACAAGAGACAAGAGACAAAGAATTTTCCTCGAGGAAACCATAAAGGAGAAAACCCTGCAACTTCCTCGAAGATAGAATCAGCACCAAAGGTAAAACCGGAAAAACAGTAAGATGATCTCTTGACAATAGCAGTCTCTCTCTCTCACACAGAGAGCTTCTCCTCTCTCACTCATGCTCCCCAATGAGTGAGTGTGTGTGTATGAGTATGATAAATAGAGAGGCTCTCACTCTCTATTTATATTCTTCCGTTCACTTCGAACCGCCTCCAACATGTCGGCCTCACTTAACAATTACTTACTAGAGCCGACATCTCTAGGAGTGTCTAATAACCCTAGTGCCCCACTTGTGGGGACTTTGCCTCCTCCGACCAATAGGAGGGTAACACAATGGTGGGGACTATTGCCCTGACTTACAATGACTCACCTAGGGTCGACTTCTCTAGGATAGCCTAATAACCCAAGGGCCCCATAACTGTGGGGACTTTAACCCTTGACCAATAGGAGGGTTACCCACAATGACTTGACATGACTTTCTCATTATAGAAACTTCCCGGAATAAACATCAGGGTATGACATGACTCAAATACATTACAATACATCCCGGAATAAACATTGGGCTACAATACATAAGAAATACAGATGAATACATTCCGAAGTTACAATTACATCAACACTCCCTCTTAACTAGGAAGGTATTCTCTCGACATAATTTATCAACACAAGTCTTCTTCTATGTATCATCTGAATCATCGTCAACTTCTCGTCATCTTCATCTTTAAGTCATCTTCATCTTTAGGTCATATTCATCTGGATCTAGATCATCACTCGATCTGGATCATCATCACTAGATCTAGATCATCACTGGATCTGGATCATCTCTCGATCTGGATCATCATTGGATATCATTACTGGATCTAGATCATCACTCGATCTAGATCATCACTGGACATCATCACTGGATCTGGATCATCACTCGATTTGGATCATCACTACTGGATCTGGATCATCACTGCTGAATCTAGATCATCACTCGATCTGGATCTCTCGGAGTCATCATAACTGGATTTGGATCATAGCTCAATCTAGATCTCATCTGGTCATCATCATGTGTGCTATCTCGTCATAGGAAGTTCTACAAAGCCAGCCTTCTTTCATGCTGGTTGTAGGCCTAGCCATCATGTAGGTCTTCGCCCAGCACTTACATTTGACCTACTCGTCAGAAAGGCATGCCCAACACTCACATCTGATCATGTAGAAACCTACAATCACATCAGAAAGGCCAAGCACTCACATTCACCAGCATGACAGGACATCACTATCATCTGTGAAAAGGCATCAGCACTTATATCTGACCTGGAAGAAAACAAGTCCTCCACCCTCGCCAAAAAGGCTTACACTCACATCTGACCTGGAAGGAACTAAATCCTCCACCCTCGCCAGAGAGGCCTGCACTCACATCTGACCTGGAAGGAACTAAATCCTCCACCCTCGCCAGAAAGGCCCCCAGTCCCAGACTGAGCTACCTGGTAACGGACCAGGTGCCTCCATTCTCCCGGAGAATGGCAGTTGCCCTTATATCTGACCTGGTAGGAACCAAATCCTACACCCTCGCCAGAATGGCCTACACTCACATCTGACCTGGAAGGAACCAAATCCTCCACCCTCGTCAGAAAGGCCCCCAGTCCCAGACTGAGCTACTTGGTAACGGACCAGGTGCCTCCACTCTCCCGGAGAGTGGCAATTGCCCTTACATCTGTCCTACTCGACAGAATGGCCAGCACTCATATCTGACATGGAAGGAACTGAATCCTCTCACCATGACAGAATGGCTCAGCCCTTACATCTGACCTGCTCGTCAGAATGGCTATGAATCTCAGCACTCATATCTAACATGGAAGGAACTGAACCCTCTCACCGTGACAGAATGGCTCAGCCCTTGCATTTGACCTGCTCGTCAAAATGGCTTTGGATCTCAGCACTCATATCTGACATGGAAGGAACCAAATCCTCTCACCATGACAGAATGGCTCAGCCCTTACATCTGACCTGCTCATCAGAATGGCTTTGGATCTCAACACTCATATCTGACATGGAAGGAACCAAATCCTCTCACCATGACAGAATGGCTCAGCCCTTACATCTAACTTGCTCGTCAGAATGGCTTTGGGACTCATCACTTTCCCTTGAAGGAAACCTCGATCTGGAGAACACCAAGCTTCTCCCTGAAGTACTCAAACTTCACTCTGGCCAATGGCTTTGTCAACACATCAGCTATCTGTTCCTCCGTCGGAACATACTGGAGCTTCACAACTCCCCTCTGCACCATATCCCTGATATAGTGATACTTGATCTCAATATGCTTCGACTTGTCATGGAACACTGGATTCTCTGACAACTTTACGCAACTCTGGTTGTCACAATGTATACAAGTAGCATCCATCTGGAGATCAAATAAATCTGACAGTAGCTTCCGCAGCCATACTGCCTCACAACTAGCTGAACAAGCTGCGACATACTCTGCTTCAGCTGTACTCAGTGCCACATGGGATTGCTTCCTGCTGAACCAAGAGATCACACCTGATCCCAAACTGAAGCAACACCCTGAAGTGCTCTTCCTATCGATGGCACTGCTTGCCCAATCTGAATCAACATAACCCTCCAGGTTAATCTTCTAATTCATATCATACATGAGCCCATACTCAACTGTACCCCTGCATGCTTTGCAATCATCAGGTGAACATGTCTCAATGTGTTCACAGCAAAGCAAATATTTGGTCTTAGGTACATCAAGAACCCAATCATCCAACGATACATCGTAGCATCAACAGTCTCTGATGAAGCAACAATCAATAGCTTCATGTTCGATGCCATAGGTGTGGTCATCATCCTGAACCTATTCAGGATCTCTACTACATACTTCCCTTGTCCACACCTCCATGCCTAGAACATAGTACATCGACACAAAACAGGAGCATCACTAGTCTTCCACATTCAACCTTGAAGCAAGGGTTGAAATCCGCTTTACTCTCAGTAAAGCCTAGAGTCATCAGTAATCTATCCATCCTGTCGTACCATGTCAAACCTCAGGATCTTCTGCAGTCACTCCCTCTGAAGCATCATACTCCCTCTGTCTTCCATACTCTATGCACTGAAACATTCTGTACTGGAGTGACAAGTAGTATCCATCTAGGATCATTGGATACGAAGATCCTCTATCTTGAACTTTTTCAAAAGTTCTTCTCACACCCATCTGTGAGCTTGTCATCCTCTACCAACCTTGTAGCAAAGGTTCATTTCTTCATCAAGCTCCTCATGTATGTGTTATCCCATGGGTGTCTTCTGAGCTCGTATAAGGCCTTCTTTCATTTGCACACATGATTATGCATGTCATGTGACTTCACTTCTAGTGGCTACAAATGTCTCTTCGTAATCTATGCCTTGTATCCCACGATGTTTCCATCTACTACATTATGGAACTTCACGTATCGATACTGCATCCTAGACATCATTCTTCTTGAACTGGTCTTCCATTTCTTCTTGGTTACTTCTTCATGGATGGAAGGTTCTATATCAATGATGTCGCTGT
>LPNX011091968.1:0-18135 GCA_001517045.1 Pseudotsuga menziesii | reverse complement strand
ATACATGTTCTCACACTTCCTACCCTACTCAAACCCCTCTTCTCTTCTGATTCATGCTAATGAGGCAAGCAAGCTTTGGCATGAAAGATTTGGCCACCTTAATTACAAGTATCTTTCTGATCTTACTGAAAAAGAAATGATCATAGGGTTACCAAAGATTAAGTTTTCCAAAGGAGTCTGTCAAGGTTGCATCTTAGGAAAACACCCAAAGCATAAATTTGAGAAAGCTAGTCATGAGAGAACCTCTGCACCTCTTGAGTTGATCCACAATGATGTTGCTGGCCCATTTCCTCATATGTCAATGAGTCGGGCCAAATATGCATTGACATTCATAGATGACTTTTATAGGTATTGCTGGGTTTACTTCCTGAAACACAAGTCTGAAGTTTATGGCCTCTTCAAAGTCTTTAAGGCTTTGGTTGAAAACCAGTCTGGGAGGAAATTCAAGGTCCTCAGATCTGACAATGGTGGTGAGTATGTCAAGTCTGAGTTCATTCAATATTGTGCAGATGCAGGTATTCAGATGCAGCATTCTATCCCTTACACACCACAATAGAATGGTGTTGCTGAGAGGAAGAACAGATCACTAAAAGAGATGGCAACCTGCATGATGGAGGCTAAGACTTTGCCACCAAAGTTTTGGGTCGAAGCTATAAACTATGCAGCCTATATCCAGAATAGAGTGCCTCATAAACAGCTTGATGGTATGACTCCTTTCGAAGCATGGAGTGGGCACAAGCCAAATGTGACCCATTTCAGGATTTTTGGCTCAAGGGCTTGGGCTATAATTCCAACAAAAAAGAGAAAGGCTTTGCAGCCCCAAAGCCAAGAGTGTCTATTTGTTAGGTACTCTGAAGATTCAAAAAGGTACAAGCTGATCAATTTGAGCACAAACAAAGCCTTCATTGAAAGGTGTGTTCAGTGCCAAGAAAAGCCCCTAGCAGCAATGGAAGTTGGAGAATCCTCTTCACCACTAGAACCTTTGAATGTAAGTGAAGAGATAGTTGAACTCGCTGATTCTAATATGTCTGATAATGATGATTTAATTGCAGATCCTAACAGTCCTACAAGACCAAAATGGGCAACAAAGACCATTTATGCAGTTGGAGAACTAGCTGGAAATCCTAATGATCCTAGGAGGACTAGATCTCAGTTTGAGAGTGCTCTGTGCATGAAAGATCCTATGTTTGCAGAAAAATGTTATCTGATGGTTGAATCAGACCCACAGACATATGAAGATGCAACAAATGATCCAAGATGGCAAACAGCCATGAAAGAAGAGTTCAACTCACTCCAGAAGAACAACACTTGGGAGCTGGTTGATCTTCCCCCAGGGAGGAAGCTAGTTCAGTGTAAGTGGGTTTACAAAATCAAATTTGCTGCTAATGGTTCACCTTTGAAATACAAAGCCAGATTGGTAGCCAAGGGCTACTCACAGGTACATGGCATAGACTACAATGAGACCTTTGCACCAGTGGCAAAGATGGACTCCATCAGGCTAGCCTTAGCCATTGCAGCTTCAAAGCAGTGGGAGGTCCATCACGTGGATGTGAAGTGTGCTTTCCTGAATGGAGATCTCACGAAGGATTTGCTACTAATCCATCTCTTGTGTGCAGGCTAAAGAAGTCATTGTATGGGCTTAAGCAAGCCCCCAGGGCTTGGTATGCCAAGATTGATAGCTTTCTGCTATCACTAAATTTTGTTCGATGCAAGTCAGATCCAAATGTCTGTTTGAAGCTGATTCATGGTTCATTAATGATCATTGCTTTGTATGTTGATGACCTTCTCATTACAGGAAGCTCAAAGGATGAAATTGCCTCCTTGAAGGATGCAATGAACCATGCCTTCTCAATGACTGATTTGGGCTTATTGAGCCAATTCTTGGGGCTCAAGATTGCTCAAACCAAAGATGGAATCAAAGTACATCAGTCCAAGTATGCCTTGGATTTGCTGAACAAATTCAACATGAAGGATTGCAAGCCAAGCAAGACTCCTTTCCTTTCAGGAGTTAAGCTTGAAGAAGCTGATTCTTCACCTATGGTAAACAATACACTGTATAGGTAATTGATTGGATGTTTGCTGTATCTTACACATACTCGACCCGATCTTTCTTATGCAGTAAGTGTGGCTTCAAGATACATGGATCAGCCTCATGAGATCCATTAGAGAGCAGCCAAAAGGATCCTTAACTTTGTTCAGGGAACAAGGACTCATGGGATCTTCTACAAAGCTAAATCTGGGCTTGATTTGATTGGGTTTACTGACAGTGATTGGGCAGGTGACAACACAGATCGAAAGTCAACATCAGGATATGTGTTCATGCTTACTGAAGGACCAATCAGCAGGTCAAGCAAGAAACAGAGTGCCATTGCACTCTCATCTACAGAAGCAGAGTACAGAGGAGTTGTAAATGCAGCAACTCAATGTTTACGGTTGCAGGGGTTACTTGGTGAGTGTGGCTTCGAATCAGAATACTCAACTACTATCTACTGTGATAATCAGAGTACCATTCGAATCTGCAATGATCTAGTTCAGAAACAGAGAACCAAACACATTGAGATCCATATGCACTACATCAGACAGCTTGTGCATAATGGCACCATTCACCTACTCTTTTGTTCATCTTCAGAACAAGTAGCAGATATCTACACCAAAGTTTTTTTGTGAGAAGACATTCAGCAATCTCAAATCACTGCTGGGGATTGTTGATCATGCTGTGAAGCATGAGTGATGACAAGATTTCCAAATTTTGTTTTACTGTCCATGTTTAAGGGAGGATTTTTCCCACTGGGTTTTTGCCTCTTTCCTTGGTTAAATGGACATGCAGTATGTAAAGGGTGACTAAGCCTTGTTGCCTGGCCCTCTAATTTTATGATATTTTACTCATAAGTCAGGCTTAAGGGGAGGTGTTAGAATAATCAACCCATAGTTAGCTACCTTAGACATTAATTAATCCAATTTTTGTCTTATTTGCCTAGTTTCCATATTCCACCTTATGCAAGTTGTCCTCCACACATCCAAAGTGCTCAAAACTTGCTAAATTTGAGTCATGGAGCGCTTGGGAAACTACTTGGAATCAAATCTGCTTTATTCCTAGCCTTCCTAGCGCATGTCTGTTTTTTTTGCTTTATTGCCTTCTTTTCCTGAGTTTTAAGGCAATTGGGAAAGTTTGACTAGGTGAAGTTAACTTGTTTTTTGTCCTCATCATCCTCCACTCTTTTCTCCTAAGAAAAGCATGTATGAGTTGTCCTTCCATCATCTATTAGCTTGCCTAATTGATTTTGCCAATTCGTGAGCTCCTAGACAGATTTGGAAACTGTTTTATGCACCTATGGGGGATTTGCTTAGATTTAGTAAGCCTGCTTTTGACCAAATTCGAATGGCATCCTTATGCATTCGAATCTCTCATGTAATTATTTATTGTGGCAGCCTATGACTTCACAGGGTTGGCTATTGTACACTTATTCAATACAGATTAGTGTTCTGTTCCATATTCAGTCTCCTTTGTGAGTAATTTGCATGTGTAATTGGCAATTTTTGTGAGTGTAATTGTTCTAACCCCTGGGTTCAATTTCCACAAGAAGTTCTTCAAGAGTTGAGATCTTCATATTCCTCATCGATTGAGGGATCTTCTTTGGATGGTGAGAGCTTGATCTTCAGTTGCTCCCATCTTCTCTTCTCTTCTTATGAGTCGAGCTTCTTCTTCTTCTCGGAGTCTGCTGAAAGTAATCACTTCCTTCTGGCACACATTCCTCGCATGAATGAATCCCATGATCCTGGGAGGCCATTCAAGGTGGCTATCACCACTTCTGTATTCTCCACTTCTTATTCTACTACTACAAGTTGTTCTTTGATTTGAGAGACCCTTGTAAAGGATGACTGTATGGTCTCTGCATTCTGGATCTTCACTTCCTTCAACTGGTTTCTTAAGGTCATCTTCTGATGTATGTTCTTCCCTTCAAATAGCTTGGTCAAGGAATCAAACCTCATCGATGTCTTTAGGGAAGACACTTGTGGTACAAGTTGATCCGTGACTGAATCAACCATGAACTTCTTGGCCTTGACCAAGTTCTTCTTGTGTAAGGCTTCTAGCCTCATCTCCCTTTGGAACTGGAACCTCTCTACTCATGTAGCTATCCCATACATTTTCTTCAAAGAGATCATATACTTCCATGCTTGGAAGTTGTCAACTTCACCAAGCTTATCATCAAGCTGATGTGATAGATTACTTTGAAATGAGAACCTCAAATGAAAATAGCAATAGATTAGATCTTACAGATTTGAGGTGTCCGTCCTGGTTCCGAAGCTGGCTGTTCTAGGGTTTGTCAGAGAAACCCTAATTTTTAAAACTTGGAATCTTTCAGATCTGATTGGATAGAAGGATAGATCTCTTCAAATGGAGCTATCCAAAGTACTCCTTTTCTGAAAACAGTGGAGGGAAGCACCTGGAACAGGAAACCCTAGTTTTCCAATTTCTTCTACAGCAATGCATGTCATTGTTCTATGATATCTCTGAAATTACTGCTCCTCTGTGTCTGAAATTTCGCACTGAAGTAACCTCGCATGTCCATGATCCAACACCACAGGTTTCATCAGAATTGGTTTCCCCAATTGGGATTTATGATCTTTTTCCCAAGGTGACATGTTACAGGACTGTTTCGAACAACAAGGTTGTACGGCCTGCCACGTATCACTGGTTCATCTTCTGAGTCTGAACTTCGGACCACAGAAAGTACAGTCTGTGCCCTTTCTATAACATCTTCAAGAATTCGATTTGGACCTCTGTAGCCCAAGATATTGCAATTCTCCCCAGGTGTCATGTTTATGGATGAATTCTGGAAGAGGCTAGAACCCTAACTTGGGGGGATCATATCTCCCAGAAAATAGTGACTCTGAGTCTTAATTTCGGACACAAGGTATATCAGGATTTTATATTCGGCCCCTGCAATTTTCAGCTCCTGATCCTTCGTCAATCTCGGGATATAGCAAATGTACCAAAACTTAGCAGTTTTAGTATTTAGGGTTTTTCTAGCTCGGGGTCAAACTAGGGTTTGACTTTCCGAGAGTTTCACCCAACCAAATTTCTTGATCCAGGTCTCTAAACTTCGGTTTTGATGAGGAAAATAATCCTATGATGGGCTCACTCAAAAATTCCTCTTCTGTAGAAAGCCATAATTTCTGCACCGAAAACTGAAAATGCTCGAAATCGAATTCCGCTTTGACAGAAAAATGCGCCCTTCAATGGAGAGTCAGCCTAGCATACTTTTGCTGATGGATTGTAGAGAGAAACCCAAAAAATAAGAAGCCCTAGCTTCTGTACATGCACAATGTCTTCTTCTCAGGTTACCTCTGATTCCATGTTAGATTTTTATTATTCAAGCTACCATTATGATCTTAGGATCTTTAACTGAGAGAATAACATGCACAGCACAACACAACATAAGCACAACACAAGAGACAAGAGACACAAAGAATTTTCCTCGGGGAAACCATAAAGGAGAAAACCCCGCAACTTCATCAGAGATAGAATCAACACCAAAGGTAAAACCGGAAAAACAGTAAGATGATCTCTCGACAGTAGCAGTCTCTCTCTCTCACACTGAGAGAACTTCTCTCTCACTCATGCGCCCCAATGAGTGAGTGTGTGTGTATGAGTATGATAAATAGAGAGGCTCTCACTCTCTATTTATATTCTTCCGTTCACTTCGAACCCACTCCAACATGTCAGCCTCACTTAACAATTACTTACTAGAGCCGACATCTCTAGGAGTGTCTAATAACCCTAGTGGCCCCACCATCCGACCAATAGGAGGGAAACACAATAGTGGGGACTATTGCCCCGACTTACAATGACTCACCTAGGGTCGACTTCTCTAGGATAGTCTAATAACCCAAGGGCCCCATAACTGTGGGGACTTTAACCCTTGACCAATAGGAGGGTTACCCACAATGACTTGACATGACTTTCTCATTATAGAAACTTCTCGGAATAAACATCAGGGTATGACATGACTCGAATACATTACAATACATCCCGAAATAAACATCGGGTTACAATACATAAGAAATACGGATGAATACATTCCGAAGTTACAATTACATCAACATATCTTCTGTTGCTGCTCATCCTCCCCATCAAAGATAGGAGGATCCTGTCCACCTAACTCCCTTTGACTACCAGAACCTGTGCCATGTGTCTGTACCTGTACCTATACATCTGGCTCCAACTTGATCCCTAAGTCCTATGTTGGTTGCTGCTCTGCTGGTAAGTCCATAGATCTATGCAAGGCCCTGTCCTCATCGAACTGGACATCCCTGTTCACAATGATCTTCTTGCGAGCAGGAATGTAAACTCTATATGCCTTCGAAGTCTCACTATATCCAACAATTAACCCCTTCTCTCCAGAAGGGTCCAGCTTCTTCCTAGTGTCAACATGAACATCACAATAGAAGACAATGTCAAATTTGCGAATGTGACTCACATATGGCCTAGTGCTTGTGAAGATCTTGTCGGGTGTCTTCCTCTCCAAAGCTGTGTGGTGACACCTGTTCTAAATGTAAACTGCAGTCCTGTATTCCTCAACCCAAAGGAATAGTGGTAATCCCTGATCAAATAGCACGGCCTTGGCTGCTCCTACCATAGTCATGTTCTTCCACTCTGCAACTCCATTCTGTTGTGGGGTATCGGGCACGGTGTGCTCCTTCTTGATCCCTCTGCCGAACAATACTCCATCAACTCAATGGAGGTGTACTCACCCCCGTTGTCTGACCTCAACGCCTGAATCTTCTTCCCTGTTTGATTCTCCATGAGAGTCTTGAACTCTCAGAACCTCTCAAAGACCTCTAACTTGACCTTCAGGAAATAGATCTAGCTTTTCTTGGAATAGTCATCAATGAAGGTTACACAGTAACTGTAACCCTAAAAGAATGGACACTCATAGGTCCGCATACATCCAAATGCACCAAGTCCAAGGGCTCCTTCGACTTGTGCTCACTCTGTGGGAAAGGCTTCCTAATGTTCTTCCCCAAATCACAACCCTCAATGGTTATGCTTCTCCTCCTGTACCTGAGGAAATCCAATGACAGCCTGTCTCAAGTGCCTCAGTGCTTCATGGTGTAAGTGTGCCATCCTCCTATGCCACAACTCACCTTGATTGTTGTTGTTGCTGACTAGAGCCTTTGCAGGCTCAAAGTGTAGTCTATACACTTTCCCTCTCCTGGTGCCAATCACCCTATCCAAGCTCCTATCTGACCCCTTGGGCCTAATCTACACTTTGTGGTCTCAAAACTTCACCTGATATCCCTTTTCCTCCAAAGTGGAGACTGATATGAGGTTTTTGGTCAATCCTGTAACATATAACACATTGGCAAAACTGAGGGGTTTGCTGAACTCCCTCTGAAATGAAACAGTGCCAACTCCTTGCGCCTGATACCACGCATCATCACCCAGCTCAACGTGGATCTCTGTTCCACCCTCCTGCAAGTCTCTAAAGAATCTCTTATGTCTAGCCATGTGACTAGATGGTCCACTGTCGATGTACCATATTTTGCTCCTTGAGGTACTTGCCATGCAAGCTATCAAGCAAAACTCCTCATCGAAGTTCCTGCTGAAATCCTCCACCTCTGCAGATCCAGACATGTGAGTGTGACTCTTCTTCTTCCTATCTGGGCACTGGGAGGCAAAGTGTCCCTGCTTGTGGCTGATAAAACACTTGACCTTTGATACGTCAAGGTTCTTCTTACCATCCTTCTTCCTCTTTGCCTTACCCTTGCTCTTCCTTGTAATGGCTAGAGCCTCCTCATCCACAATCTGTGCGGCACTGCTGGATGAGCCTGATCCTTGACCCATGCGGGTCTCCTCTTGCACAAAGTCATCCCATAGTCTCTGCCAATCAAGGAGCTTCTCCCTAACCACAACACCTTTGACAAACGTATCCCATGGCTTAGAGAAGCCATCAAGTACTATCCGAACTAGCTCCTCATCCTCAGTCTTAGAGCCAATAGCTCCAAGCTCATCCGTGATTTGTGTGAGCCTTGTGAGATAAGGCACCACTCCTTCTCCCTTCGCCATCTTGGTGTTGCGCATCCTCTCTTGAAGCACCATCTTTCGGTTCTCGTTCTTGCTTTGGTACAGACTCTCCACAGCCATCCACATTTCTGCTGCTGTCTTTTTCCCGGAAAGGTAAGGGTCTATATGGTCTTTCACTCCATCCATGATAATCAACATGGCTCTAGATTCAATCTTCTTCCAAGCTACTACCTCTACCAAATCTATGGGCTTAGCTTTCGTAGAGTCAATGTGCTCCTCTGCATCACTAACATCCAGGATCCTTGTGATCCTTTCTTTCCATGTAGGAAAGTTCTGAGCCTCCTGGAGTCTATCCTCAGCTCTCGACTGCATGGCCATACTTAAGTGTACCTGTCAAACCCTAGATCTCCAATCTAAGTTTGTGTCTTCAATAGAGCTGCCCCTGATCTATCACTGCTGCTGCAAATCTCTCAGTTTTAGCTCACCAGAGCTCTGATACCATGTAAAATTTCCTTTAATATTCAAACTAGGGCTAAGCAGTGCATTCAAACTCTCCACTGATAACCACACATGAATATCTTTTACAATATGCAACGGAATATAAAACTGAGAAATAAATCACAACATCACATCACAATATTGACACTATTATTTTGGGTATGGAAACCCCCAGAAAAACCCAAGATGGGAAAACCGATGCAACAGTCAGATATAGATTTTATTATGAGAAAATATGGAACGGTTACAATCACTGCAAATTCACCCAAACCTAGTGAATACAGTACCCAACAGAATCACTGGGAAAAACCTCAGCACTCTCCTGCAAGAGTGTACGGCCCAACAGTACGGCCTCGCATGTGTGGATCTGTACGGTATTGTATGGCCTCCCTTTGCAACTCCTACCTGTCAACCTGTGCGAACTCTGTCCTATTTGTCAGCTCGATGATCTTGCTGCTCGCTCCTCTATCTTCCCAGCTAAATCCTCTGTTTGACTTTCTCTCCCTGTCTGTATCTTGTCTCTGTCGGAATACAAGTGTGTGTGTCCTCTCCACCAATTGACCTTTCTTATATAACTTTATGAAAAGCGAAAACCCTAATTTCACTTTCACTTTATAAAAAAAAATTTAATTTATTTTAGGAAAAGTAAATTAAATACAACTGGTGTCTTGATTTAAGTCTTATGCATGCAAGGACACTTGCATGCAGGAAAACCTTCCTTGATGTTGCTATTTTAACATGTAGATAGTATTGGATGGTCTTTTGAGACCTGGGAAACATTTCTAGCAGCAGTAAATGGAAGATAGGTCCAACCAAACTTTGACAGATTGTGGCATGATTGTTTAGAAGAAGAAGGAAGAATCCAGAGTGGAACTAGGCCTCCCCCAGAAAAGGATCATGCACTTGCTACAAAGACAAAGAAGGGAAAAAGATTCTCTCAACGCAAGGACAAAGGAAAGGGACCTCCAAGTAAGCATTCTAATATGTCAAGAGTAAGATTTTATAAATGCAGCCAGTTTGATCATTTTGCAAAGAATTGTAGGAAACCTCCTGACAAGAATTGGCAGAGAAAAAAGTACCATGCCTCAACTGTTGCATAAGAGGAAGAACCATAGAAAAAGAAATCAAGGGCTGAAGTTCAAGAACAAAAGAAATACTACCTAGTTTCAGCTCTCTCAGGTTCCATCTCCAATTTGAAAGATTCCTAATGGATAGACAATGGAGCCTCCAAGCATATGTCTGGATTCAGAAGTCTCTTGCAGATTACAAGGGCAAGAAGTTCAATGTGAAAGTGGATCTGGGAGATGATAGTACCAATGCCATAAGAGGAATTGGTTCAACCTCTTTCTAGCTTGATTCAGCTATGTTTATGCATGTTGAAGAAATTTTACATGTTCCTGGATTAAAGAGAAATCTTCTTTCAGTAGCAATGCTACAAGACAAGGGGTTTACTATAGCCTTCTCATAAGAAAAGGCCCTGACGTGGCCCAAGGATGGAAACATGAGTTCAGCCATTGTACTTAGGGTCTGTGAAGGTAACCTTTATAAGGTTTCTAGGCATATTGTACAAAGCAAATTGTGGCACAAAAATATGGCCACAAGTATTGAAGGAGAGGTTGACTACCATAAGTTTGATGACCCCTGTTGGGATTCAGAGATCAAGAGGGAGAAAACTGTGCTCTTCAATCCCCAACAGAATGGGATTGCAGGAAAGAAAAGTAAAGATGAGACCTTCCATCACTCCAAAGAGTCTTCCAGTGACTCAGATATCGAAGTACAAGAAAGTTCATCCTGAGTCATCTTATTTAGATGAGTAGAGGGAGAAGGCCAGAGAACCTTCAGTTGATCTCATTGAGAAGCCTATTGAGAGGATTCAAGGGTGCTCCAGTGTGACCCATGTCACTAATTCAGAAAACTCTAGTCATGAGGAGGCATCCAAACAACAACTTCGGAAAGATGTTAGGGAAAATGGCGTATGGAAGGTGGTTCTCATCTATCAAAGGGAAGTCAGTTATAACTTCCAAGTGGATCTATGAGATCATATTTCTTGTTGATATCCAGAGCTGTTTGAAGCTCTTAGAAAATCTTGTATTCGATGACAGGTCAAAACACATCGAGAGGAGATATCACCATGTCAAGAACATGGTGCAGTATGTTTTGTCTACTGTGCAGTATGTTCTGTCAAGTAGACAAATTACCGATGAGTTCACTATGCCTCTATCAAAGTCTGAGTACTTCTAAGACAAGCTTAGTGTTGTTGAGAGGGAATGTTAAAGATAGTTCAGCTACGAGAGTCATTCTCTGAATGGAACCCTAGTCAGTTAACTAGGGTTCCTAGTCAATTAACTAGGCGGAGTAAGTCCCTAGCAGGTACCCTAGGGCCCCCAACAGTATATTGGGGTTTTTTGTCTAGGACCAAACAGGTTGATGTCATGGCAAAGTCCTTAGCATATGGCTAGGGCCCCTATCTATCTCTAGGGTATTCTAGTTAGGGACCAAACAGTGCTCGGTCATAAGGACCAAGCAAATCCTACAGGCTAAGACAGAGACATCCTGGTCTAGGACCAAGCAGATTCTTGGTCTAAGACCAAGCTGGTCCTCCAGGTATAGTCCTGGTCAGATAACCAAGATCTTGATCAATTAACCAAGATGATGATGTGTGATGTCCTCCTCTCCTACATGCTTGAGCTAGGTTGTCTTTTCAAGGGACTGGCCACCACTTGATGATGTCACTAGCACTTGACCTTTAGGAGCAGTCAGGAGGACCAAAGCATCACATCATCCAATTTGGACGTTCCTTATATGGTGATGATAAAAACTTCCATTTATCGTATGGAACACTTATGGACCATATACCTTGAGAGAAAAAGATAAAAGTTTGGCACCTTGGTCTTGTGGGTAAAAGGGTTGTTCTCCCACTTTGGTGTGACCCCTCTTGTTGACTTCTGGTCTTGTGTTGAACCCTTGTTGGTCCCTTGTGCTAGCGCCCCTGTCTTGAGTGTGGTACCTTGACCTTTTTGTTATGATGACTTAACTTTATTGTTAGATCTTATATTTGGAAACCCTCCCTAATGTATAACATCTTGAACTTGATAACCTATCCTAAGTCAACATAATATTATTTTATGTTTTATTTTGGTAACTCTCCTAAAAAGCTAAGACGTCTTAACTCTTGAGTAACCCTAAAGTTTTAAGGGTGATCCTTCTAGAAGACATTTGAAGACTATAAATAAAGAGATGGATCTCATTATGATACAATAAACACAAGTTCTGAGATCTGCTCATCTACATCTGATCTAGGGTTTGTTGTTGCTCTTTTGGCTTGATGTCTACGGTTTCTCTACTATCTCTCTTCTCCTCTTCCTCACAGGTGACCCGTGAGCCTGCTGGAGGAGGTCATGACCTGTCTTGAGCCTGTTTAGGGTGTCGTCAGCTTGTTAGAGGAGGTCTTCACCTGCTAATCCTGTTTAGGGTTTGTTGCAACCTAATTTGCACCTCGGGTAACGTGGCAGAAATCTTCAAGCCACTGGGTGCAACCTTGGGGGCAAGCTCGAGCCAAATGCTGTCACCTGATACTCAGCCCCTCCGTTTACGCCAACTCCTAGCAAAGCCAAAGGGGGTGGACCCTAATGAAAAGTAAAATCTAGGGTTTTTACTCTACGTGAGAAATAATTAATTCTAGGAATTTTAATATGGAATGGATGAAATTGAAGATTACCAATTACTACAAACAAGATTAACCTTAGCAACACTTTAACTCAAATTAGATACACAATATTCAATGACACATTGTGTAATTCACTTATGCAAAAAGAACATAATAGACCAATGCCAAAATAAAAAGAGTGCTTGCAAATGTGGGTTGCTAGTGTAGTCTCAGTGAAAGTATTACAGTGTCTTGGTTGGTAAATTTTAGATTATTAAATGAATTGATTAAGGAATGGGTAAATTCTTGGTTGATTTTATTTATGTGGTAATCATCTTGATTAGCTTAGGAGATGGGAACTCCCAATATACACGAAGGTACGAGGAGCATAGTGGAAAAAATCACCGATTTTTTCTGGCTACCGATTTTTGGCCCGAAAAATTCGCGATTTTTCAAAAAATTGGGAAAAATCAGGAAAAATCCGCAAAAAATTGGCAAAAATCAAGAAAAATTCAGGACAGATAGGGAAAAATTAGGAAAAATTGGCAAATAGGGGAAAAAATCGGTAACTAAATTTTGACCTATTAACGTACAAAATTTGCATTTTTTAATGCTTGCCGTGGTTTGCCGATTTTTGCTGATTTTTTTGTCGATGTTGCCAAGAAGATGATTTCTTGAACCTCGTCGATTTTTTGCCGATGTCGATTTTTCCACTATGACGAGGAGTATGTCCAAAACCATTAACCGATGCGGCTCCCCGCAAGAAATATGTGGGCTGGTTGGACTCTCTGAGACTAGTTCAACATTACACCAACAAGAGTGTAGCCTAGGTCACTGCCCAATTGTTCTCACTTCCTTTGTAGATTTTGCCACCGCAACGGCTTAATTCGAGGCATTGGATTTTCGCCTGAGGAGATTAATTTCAGGAGTGGAAACTAATTAAGCTAGTCACCTAAATCCCTTTCTGATACTACCAACTGATCAGACGAAGCTGCAGTGGAAGTAGAGCATACGGGGATGAAGGCCTTGTAAAATTTTAAAAGTTTTACAACAAGTTTTATGATTTAGAAAAAGGTAAAACCCAGGAGTCTCTTTCCAGATTCAATACTCAAGCAAGCCCTTGTCCATGAACCTGTACTCAGGTAAGCGAGGGGGTTTATTTTAAACTTAGCAGTGCATAACAAAATTGTTTTCTAATTACTACACTGCTAAAATCTTTTCCCTTATGGTACTTCGATATAGCGCAATGGGTACGTATTCAAATTACTTTTGCAAAACTTAAACAAAGCATGAAATGATAAAGAAAAACAACTAAGCTAACAGCATATAAAGAAAACAGAAAAAAGGACACCAACACAAATCCCCCCAAGGGGAATGGGGACCGAGCTCTAACGAGCCTACTCAAACTTGATTTTATTAATCGGTTACAATGCTTCAGCAGAAATGCTCTTTGGTCCTTGTTATCTGGATCCAAAGGCTTACAAAGTACAAGGAAAATAAGCCCAGCTAAGGGGAAAGCCTCCTGGGAGATCCGGATGTCCAAAAAGGGTATTTTCGGGCAGAGTTTCCTTCTCTTTTTTTTATGGGCCTGTTAAAAACCAGCAAGCTAATGTCAGTGAAAGATGCCCAAAAACACTTTGGAAGTGTCTTTGGACAATATACAAAAATTACAAAAAAAAATCTAAGTAACAACTAACTATAAAAAAAAAGGAAACAACTAAGTAAGGCAAGCTAGAAAGCTTGCCTTCTTAGGATCTTTGCTTGCCTCTTGAAAAGAATGGCAAGCAAATCTCAAGCACTAAAATGCTAGATAAAACTTTAAAATGCACAAAACTCCTTCAACAAGCTTTTTAATTTTCAAAATTTTGAACTTGCGGAAAAAAGAGAGAAGTAACTAGATCTAGAATTTTAAATGTACCGTTGAAGCAGACTAGAAATAGAAATTTTTAGACATTAGATCTACCTTTAATATGACCTTAGATACTAGATCTAATATGGAAACGTTTGAAACCGAAAGAAACTTTTAAGAAAGTTGTGGATCAAAAGTTAAAAAACCCAGAGTAGAGCAAGAAATAAAGGAGAGAAAATGTAATATCCCAAATATTGATATTTTCTATTTCTATGCAAATTTACTAAAATAGTCGGGCATGCAAACAGCCATGCAAAATTTCCCTATTTTATAGCTGAAATTAGGGTTAGGGTTTGCAGGATAGAATGAACACTTACCACTGATAAGCCGGTTGAATATGCTCCAGAGAGAATACGCATGCAAGATGAGATGAGCTGATGAAGAAATAACCTAGTTTTCTGCTAATATACCCCGGTTGGCTGAATCAAACAAGTGTGACGTTTTTGCTGAAGGGATGGTCAGTTTCAGCTGGAAATAAGTCGGAAGGAAGGTGTGCCTGTGCCGGAGAGGATGGCCGGAGCATACAGGAGTTTTGACCGCTCCAGATGCCCTAGCGAATTGGCTTACCAATCTGCTGCTCACGCCCCCACAACCCTGTAAACTGCTGGTAGCTGCCCCGGATGGACAATCTGATGACTGATAATCACCCAATGCAGTAGAGTGATCCTATCAGTGAGGATGCAGGCCGCATGCGGAAGAAATATGGTGATCCAGAGTCTTGGTGAATGACTAGGGTTTCCCAGCTAAATGCCCCCAGCTATACAGATGAATCTGCAATAACCTTCGGACATACTGGAATACTGGATAATGATGAATGCAATAAACACGGTGACAAACCTGGATGGTTTATCCTGAAGGAGACTAGGGCAGATATCTCACTACCGAAATCCCGTTAGCTGAAGACGTTGTCTCCAACCTCAACTGCTGTGGCCGCATGCTGTGCTGCTACTCAAGAGCTCCAAAATCAATAATCATCAAAAGTAAAGGCTCCATTCACTTTATCTTTCTTTTATAACTTTCAACTGCGAAAACCCTAACTTTTGACCTAATTAGGTCACTTTAACTTCTAATTTGCAGTTGACTTGCATGCATGCACATGGAGACTTAATTGGGTGCATGCATCATTAAATAAGGCTTAGATGACATCCATGACGGTGGCCTTTGGCTTCGGTGGCCCTCCTCGACCCAATGGTGATATAATATTGATGCCCTAGATTTTCTGTAGATGGCATCAGTCTTCAGTTGATTCCCTAACTATCAGTAACTGCTCGAACCCACAGGAATCACATAGGTTAGCGGTTTGGTCCTCAATGCTTAAGCAAAAGAGGACATTACAGTCCTCCCCACTTGAGATCGCTTGTCCTCAACCAACTGCGAATTGGGATGCTGCAATACCTGTTTTCCTTCCCATGTGGCATCCTTTGGAGGTAGTTCTTTCCATTGAACCAAGTATTCCCTAATCACCCTATTCCGGAGTTTTCTTTCTCAAGTCTGTATGATCCGTTCAGGAACCAGTATCAATAGTCCCTCATCATCTAAAGGAGGTAACTCTGTTGTTGGAGCAATGTGTTTCCCAATGGTCTTTTTCAGGTTGGACGCATGGAATACATTGTGAATTTTACTCTCCTGTGGTAGTTCTAGTTCATATGCCACCTCTCCCACCTTCCTGATTATTCTGTTGGGTCCATAGAAGCGAGTTTTTAACTTTTCCGCTCCTTTCTTCTTAAGTGAAGACTGTCTATAAGGTTGGAGCCTTAAGTATACCAAATCTCCAACCTCAAAGTTTCGCTCAACCTTGTGTCTGTCTGCATACAACATCTACTGATTCTGGGTTGACTGTAAGTTCTCCTTCAAGATTTTAAGAATATCCTGACTATCCTGTATCTAATCCTTTTCCTTAGGAGCCCTGCTGTCTCCGAATGCTAAATCTGCATAGTCCAAGGCCTCATAGCCATATAATGCCTTAAAAGGTGTCATCCTAATAGACATGTGATAGGTAGTATTGTAGCAGTACTCCCCTGAGTGTAGCCATTTAATCCAGGTTCGTTGCTGCCCTGTTACATAATTCCTCAGATATCCTTCAATCCACTTGTTGACAATTTCGGTTTGTCCATCGCTTTGGGGATGGTAACTCATGCTGGTAGCAAGCTCGGTCCTCACTAATCTGAATAGTTCCTGCCAGAAGGCACCTGTGAATCTACTGTCTCGGTCATTGACAATGGTCTTAGGCAACCCGTGTAACTTGAAGACCTCCCTGAAGAATAACTCGGCTACCTGAGCTGCAAAGTAATCAGATGATATAGAAAACAAATGTGCAAATTTGGTCAGTCGATCAACCACGACATATAAACAATCTCGCCCTTGGACCTTGGGAAATCCTATAATGAAGTCCATGGAGACACTTTCCCACTTCTGTTCTGGAATCGGTAGTGGTTGAAGCAACCCCGCTGGATGGATGTGCTCAATCTTGTTTTGTTGACATATGCTACATTCCCGCACGTGCTGCATAACCTCCCCTTTGAGGCCCTTCCATGAGAACCTCTCTCGGATCTGCCTGTAGGTCTTCAAGAAACCCTGATGTCCTGATAGTGGAGAGTCATGTGCTACCTGTATGATTTTCTTCCTCAAAGTTGATTCTAGGACAAGGTATATCCTACTCTTGTAATAGATGATGTCATCGACAATTCTATACCTGTCATCCTGAATCTGTCCACCCAATAATTCGCAAGCAAAATTATTTTTAGAGTATTCTACTAAAAGAAGAGCCCTCCAATCTGTGGATATGCTCATGAGAGATAATGAGGCGGGTCGCCTGGATAATGCATCAGCAACTATATTATTCTTACCTTTTACATACTCAATCTCGAAATCGTAGGCTTGTACTTTGCTGACCCATTTCTGTTGCCGCTCATTCAGTTCCTTTTGTTCCAAGAAGTACTTGAAGTTGTTATGATCCGTCTTGATTTTGAACTTGCTGCCCACCAGGTACTGTCTAAACTTCGTGAGAGAATGTAAGATGGCTAGCATTTCTTTGTCATATATGGAGTAGTGGCGCTTGTAGTTCTTCAGTTTTCGGCTCTCAAATGCAATAGGGTGATGGTTTTGCATCAATACTACTCCTAGCCCTTCCCCTCAGGCATCACACTCTACTACAAATGGTTGTGAGAAGTCTGCTAATGCTAAAACTGGGCAAGAACTCATAATGACTTTCATCTCCTCGAAAGTTTTCTGTGCTAGTTCTGTCCAGGTGAATGCTCCCTTCTTTGTGAGATCTGTGAGGGGTGCGGCAAATTGGGAGAATCCCTTAACATACCTTCGGCAATAAGTGCAATGACCTAAGAAGCCTCTCAATTCTGTGACTGTTTTTGGCGTGGGCCAATCTCTGATAGCTCGGATCTTCTCCATGTCAACCTGTACTCCTTTTTCACTGATTATGTGCCCCAGATACAGCATTTCCGTCATGCCAAATTCACACTTCGACATTTTCGCATAAAGCGAGTGTTCTTCTAGAATGCTCAATACGTCGTCCAAGTGTTTCGGATGTTCCTCCCATGTTTTGCTGTAAATCAAGATGTCATCAAAGAATACTAGCAAAAACTTAAGTAGCTAAACTCTGAAGTATGGTTCATGCATGACTGAAAAGTGGCTGGAGCATTAGTAAGTCCAAAAGGCATGACCAGAAATTCATAGTGACCATAGTGACAACGAAAAGCTGTTCTAGAGATGTCTTGGTCCCTTAGTCGGATTTGATGGTACCCCGAGCGAAGATCAATCTTGGAAAAGTATTTTGCACCCTGTAGTCCGTCCATGAGTTCATCAATCCTACGGATGGGATACCTGTTTTTAATGGTCTTTTTGTTGAGTGCTCGATAATCGATGCACATTCGTAGTGTACCATCCTTCTTCTTGACCAAGACCACTGAAGATGTGAAGGGGCTAGAACTGGGCCGAACGTATCCAAGCTCCAACAATTCTTTGATCGTTTTCTCGATCTCATCCTTGTATCTTTTGGGATGCCGATAAGGAGTGGTGATGACTGCCTGTGTCCCCTCC
>LPNX011091965.1:0-16088 GCA_001517045.1 Pseudotsuga menziesii | reverse complement strand
TAGGAGAGTCTAATAACCCTAGTACCCCTCAACTGTGGGGACTATTTCCCCTAATTCCAAAGGAGTGTTAACCTCTATGACTTTACATGACTTTATTATATTAATGATTCTCCTGATTGGAGGAACATCGGGTACAATGAAATACAATATAAGATATACAAGTGAATACATTCCGAAGTTACAAATACATCAAGAGAAACATTTAGATGACTCTATTTATATATTATTACTATATTCTGAGGATATTTTGATCACTGGAAGTTGCATTTCTGATATAGGTTCAATTAAGTCTTCATTGCACAATGCATTTTCTTTGACTAACATAGGATTGTTGAAACAATTTCTTGGCTTGGAGATTGAGAAATATGATGCAGGTACTAAGGTCATGCAATAAAATTATGATTCATACCTTTTATTAAATTTCAAAATGGCAAAATGTAAATCTTCTGAGTGTCCCTTCCTTTCAGAATTAAAACTAGGTGGTTTTGGTCCATCTCCGTTGGTGGACAGCTCATTATATATACTAGTTGGGATATTGTTGTATATCACACACTCTCGACCTGATTTGGATTATGAAATAGGTGATGTTGCAATGTATATGAAATAGCATCATGAGGTCCATTGTAATTCTTCTAAAATTACCTTGAATTATGTGCAAGGAACCAAACACTTCGGGATACACTATGCAACTAGTTCTCCACTAGAACTAGTTGGATTTACTGATTCTGATTGGGATGGGGATTCCACTAATAGAAAGTCCAATTCAGGTTATGTATTCATGATTTCACATGGTTTAATTTTATGGTCAATTAATAAACAACACACTATTTCCTTATCATCAGCCGAGGCCAAGTACAAAGGAGCAGTGAATGCATGTACACAATGTGTGTGGTTGCAAGGCATTCTTAGAGAACTTGGTTTTGAAATTGATTCACCCACTGTCATTTGGTGTGACGATAAAATTTAAATCAAGATATCCACAAATAAATTACAGAGAGATGACCAAGCACATTAATATTCACAAGCACTACATCAGGAGGTTGGTGCATGACCATGTGATTATATCATTGTAGTATTTCCCATATGTAGAGAAAATTGCTGACATCTTCACCAAGAGCTTCATAGATAAGACATTCACCTATAATATATCACTCCTTAGGGTGGGTGACACATGGTGATGAATCATATTCACTTTCATATTTTGGCTCCATGTCCATTTTAGAGGGGAGGTTTTATTCCCATATGGTTTTCCTTCTTACCTTGGTTATATGACTAATACAATTTTGTAAGAGGTGATTTGAGCCTTAGTTGCCAAGGAGTCAACTTTTGATATGATTACACTAAGTAATGATTAAATGGGGGTGTTATAAAATCATACCACATAGTACCATAGTCATCATACTGCCCAACACCATTACCTCATTCATTTTCACTTATGATAGATAGTCCAAACTTGGTTTATGGTGTCTTCCTAAGGTTGCTGGAGGTTTTGGACCATTAATTGCACCCAACGCCCTAATTTTGGTCCACCAAGAGCTAATACATCCTCATTAATGACGTTTTCATCCTTTGGGGTGCTCCCACTAATTAAATCATGGGTCTAGGTTGACCAGGGGCGCCCATGCATTGCATTTGAGTGTTTTTGTCCATTTTGGACCATTTATGACTTCCTATAGCCACTCCCACTCCTCCATGCACTCCACCATACCTACGATACCCTCATTTATGACCAAGCATGCCTCCCCCAACGTTCACATAGAAATTTGTGACTATTTGAGGTGGTTTGGGAGCCTATTGGTCCACCTAGGGGGGTTTTGAGGTCCAATGTAAGCCTGCCACTTGTATGATACCAATTTTCCTCCAAAGGCTAACAATTTTCTCCTAATGTAATATAACCATGTTCCATACATATTTACATGTTGTACTATAATACAAAACTTAGTTATTGGCAACATCTCTATGTGTTAATTTTGTCTCTTTTCATTGTTTTCTTCATGTATTGTCAAATTATTTTGTTGTGAGGATTCTCTTAGCTTCTAGACCTTGTTGTGGATCAGAATTTAACAATGGATCCTATAATTTTCCCATGCATGAGTGGAAAACCATCTATGTATATATAGCATTGTATATCTTTTAATGAATTTAAGCAAATGACATAATTATGCATGGAATATTGGAACTTGGTATGTGTTAATTGGAGGTAGTATTTTTTAATATATTAGGGTCCGCATAAATTCATTAATGGAAAAATCCCTTGAAAGGTATATTCACATATGTTCTAATAAATGGGATTAAGCCTAATCTTGAGAATTTAGAATGACTTATCATGACACTCTTTCCATCGTATAAGTAAATAACTCTTACATACAACATAGGTTCAGAAGCATTCCATTAATTATACAATGATATATGGTATGAAATTTTATAATTGTGTCTTTTGTGTTAAGAATATATTCATAATTTTCATATTTTCTCATGCTAAAATTGTTAGATCATGAAAATATGCAATAACAAATAACCAAATATCTAACCAGTCTAAACTCCTATGGAAAACATCAAATAAAAAAAGTAAATTTAAAGCAAGAAATAAGAGAGACAAGAGGAGATGATGTTTACATGGTAAAACCCAAAGATAGGGAAATCTCCACGAAATTTGGTCATATATTCTTAAATTAAACTCTCCAGTATTACAATGCTTGAGCTCCACACATATGAACATATCACACTTCTATGAACATATCACACTTCTTAATACAATTGGGCCTCCTTCACCTCCATTATATACAGAGAGGGATAGGAAAACATATCCCAAGATGAATGTGGGATAAACTCATTTTATAAGTTAATTAGTTGTTGAAGAACAACATATCCAATTGTTGAAGAACAACATATCCAATAGTCTAAGTATGATTCATTGTGTTTAAAAAAAGGTACCGAAAATTGTCACGTTGTATGGGATATCAAGTGTGAAGCCTCGATGAAGCCCTCGTTGTGTCAAAAATGAAAATATGCCAATAGATAGTAATCTCTTCATTTGGAGAGGATGGTAGTATATCCGTATAGAAAACCTAGGTGGTGCATTTTTAGACATAGCATTGGATGCTAAGAAACAGTGTACTAGAGAAGATGGATCTCTCATTGGACCATCCATTTGAGGGAGCTACCACTTAATAGGATTTCATCCATGAAGGTTGTCGAGTGAAATTGGCTTATTTAGACATGTTTCCAGAATTGCATGTCCTTTCTATATGGGGTTGGTAAGTGACACAAATCTTTGTGTTAGGCTTATAATCCTCCCTTGTCCAAATTGGTCAGTTGTGCCTAAAATATGAGTCTTTTCAGTCATTATTGAGTCACTAGTTCCATTGGGTCCACATGGCCTAATTGGGCCACATGTACTAGTTACTAGACTATAGGGAACACTAATTGAGGCCAACTTCCACTGAATGCACTTGCATGCATCAGTTTAGGATCCTCCTAGATAATTCCCTACAATTTAGGAGCCATTGGGAGTGTCGGCACCAACCTCATTCAGTTGAGTTCAGTTACATTCAGTTACATCCAGTTATATGTAGTTAGTGCCAGTCATTGATTAAATGCATGTGGGAGGGTGCCTTTCCTCACCTACCACATTAGTTGGACTAGTTTAACCGATTCTAATTGATTGAGCCACTGATTTAGACAACTGGAGCTAACTAGCTAAGCTCCGATAGTGATTTAGACATGCCTAGTTATCCATTCTAATAGTCTGAGTTAACCAATTCGATTTTCCTCTCATGTATTAGAATTGTCTAGCTATTAATGCTAGTGTATTACATTGTAACAATTATCAATATTGTATCCATTTACTTATTTTTTATTAATGAAAGCATTATACAGCTACAACCCATTTTTTGCATTGTTTCATGTCAATTATGAGTAAATTGTTTGTGATATATATTTGTGATTTTTTTCTTTGTTCATAGATTCTTGTGAGCTCAATTTTTATATGGTATCAGAGCCTCAGCAGGACACAGAATTTCTCCTTCTCCATATTTCATGGTGGGTCAAAGCAATTTGAGCAAAAAACTCAAAAAATTCCAGCTCTGCACTAGAAACGGAGAGTTTACCACATAATTCTTGGGCAAAGAAATTGTCGATCAAGCTTGCTTGATTAACTAAGCCAGGTGTGAAGCAAACTCCAAAATTGCAGGTTGTTTGAACTTTGTTTTTTTGTGTAATAGTAGGTACACTTTCAGATGGATTCGAAATTATCTGTTCCTCTTCTTACTCCATCCACAAGATATTCAGAATGGAAGTTGAAGATGATTGCATCCCTAAAGAGACAAGATCTCTATGAGGTGTCTATTGGACTTGGTAAAGAGTCTTATGAGAATGAGAATGACTGGCTAAATGACAATGATGGATCCGTTGGAACAATATGTCTGGGATTTTCTCCAAGCTTGCACTACCTCATTAAAACTGTTGAATACCCAAAGGATCTCTGGACAAAATTGGATAGAAACTTTGGCAAGCAAAATGAGGATCATAATAGAACCTTGGATATCACACCCAGTAGCACAAGAGTTCTTTATTCAAAAGTATTGGCCTATACTCACTCTGATGAAGTTGTTCAATATGAAGAAGAAACAAAATCTTCTACACAGTCAATTTGAGTTGAAGAAAGTCTTCTTGCAGTGACTCCTTCTCCTGCTGCTCTGGAAGTTTATGAGATCTATGATATCTCATATTCTCATATGGATGATATAGAAGAAGACATTCAAATCTCTGATATTGAAGAAAAACTTTGCTTGACTTCTACGCAAACATTCTCCAATGATTCTCCTTTAAATTCTGTGCAAAATTTTCAAGTGATTGCTTCCGCAAGTAAAGAGGAATTTGATTTCTCTCCCTCTAATGCTGCTGATGGTGTGCAGATAAGTAATACCTTGGTTATTTTGAAAAAAATATCAGATTGTAGGAGTGATCTATTCTCTCTCCTTGATCTATATCTTCCAGCAAATTCCTGTAGGATTGCATGCACCAATATTCAAAATTTTGAAGAAGGAGAAAACTGTGCATCTACCATCTCAATGGACCACACTTTTGGATCTGATATGAAATTATTTGGATCTGATATGATATTATTTGTATCTAATATGATATTATTTGGTTCAAATTTTAAGTTCTAAGAGCCTTCAGTCATGCTTGTAGCTGCTCTAATCAATTTTTGGGCGACAAATCAAGTACTGCAAGTCTTCCTCAAACTTGTTGTTGGGGATTTGATGTTAGTTTCCTCTTATGAAGTTGCTGATATTGTATTTTGTGATTCATTGGTTATTTCTGAAGCTATATCAGATTATGGATCTCAAGCTCTCCATAGAATGAAGGCTTCTCTACCTTTTATCACATGCTCATCTCCTCACAAAACTAGTAAAGAGGAAGACATTCTGCATTCGCCTAGACACTTGCTCCTAACACTTGGAGCTGATATTACCTCACATGGTTTGCTGTTCAAGGCTGCAATATATCAGATTCTTGGGTGTTCCTTACATGGTTCGAATTCTCAAGCACTTTTTCTCTCTTATCAGTTGATTTCAGTTTCTCTACATGGGTCCAGTTTTCATCCAGCAGTTGTCTATATTTCTGATTCAGTTGAGCACATTATTCTTCCTCCAAAGGGGAATATTAATCCAGACATAATCATTTAGTTTGGATGGATAATTTCACATGCCATGCCCTAGGATACTTGGCACAAAAGAACAAGCTTTATCCTGATTTTACCTGCTTAGTTTGAGGGGGGGTATTTTTCCCATGAGGTTTTCCCCGTTTCCTTGTTTGTATTAAGCAGTTACTTTTGCATTTAGATATAATGGGTGAACTATGGTCTTAGTTACCAGGGCTCAAAATTTTCCAAGTTAGAATTTAGGGGGGGTGTTAGGATTATAATCCTCCCTTGTCCAAATTGGTCAATTATGCCTAAAATAGGAGTCTTTTCAGTCATGATTGAGTCACTAATTCCATTGGGTCCACATGGCCTAATTTTGCCACATGTACCAGTTACTAGAGTGCAGGGAACACTAATTGAGGCTAAATGCCACTGAATTCACTTGCATGCATCGGTTTAGGAACCTCCTAGAACAATTCCTACAATTTAGGAGCCACCGGGAGTGTCGACACCAACCTCCTTCAGTTGAGTTCAGTTGGTGACTAGTCAAGCCTAGTTAGGAGTCAGTTACATTCAGTTACATCCAGTTATATTCAGTTAGCACCTACCATTGATTAAATGCATATGGTAAGGCGCATTTCCTCACCTACCACATCAGTTAGACTAGTTTAACTGATTCTAACTGATTGAGCCACTGATTTAGACAACTGGAGCTAACTAGCTAAGCTCCGATAATGATTTAGACATGTCTAACTATCCATTTAGTTAGTCTGAGTTAACCAATTCAAATTTCCTCTCATGTATTCAAATTTTCTGGATATTAATGCCAGTGTATTACATTGTAACAATTATCCATATTGTATCCACTTACTTTTTTTATTAATGAAAGTATTATACAGCTGCAACCCATTTTTTGCATGGTTTCATGTCAATTATTAGTAAATTGCTTGTGAGATCTATTTGAGATTTTTGTCTTGGTTCATAGATTCCCGGGAGCTCAATTTTTATACTTTGGTCGGTTGTAAGGATTCCATGATACAATTATTCTAGATAAAGCAAATCAATAAATTCCCTGCGGGAGGAAAAGCGATGGGCAGGGAAGAAGTGACAAACGAAAGTAGTAAATCACTGCGAGAGACTCCATAAAATCACTCTCTCCCAACAAGGGAAGGGAAATCAAGGAACCATAGAGTAAGGGTGGGTCGGGTGGGACTCCCAACAAAGGAAGGGAAGTCGAGGACCATAGAAAAACGATGGGTTGGGTAGAAGAAGTGTAAGACGAAGGGCCCATCTGGAATGAGCAATTTGCGTGAGATAAAGATATTGGATATTTCCTCAGGTGGAAGAAGAAAATGTAAACGCTTTTTGGGAAGAAAAAAAATAGTAAAAGAGACGGAACACAATTAGTATTTTTAGTGCGAGATTGGGAATAACAGATGGGTGGGAAAGGAGCCAAACCAAATGAAACTAGTAAATTACTTTACCACCGCGCGAGATTGGGAAGGTAAAAGGAGTGGGCACACTATCCTTGTACTACCGGGAGCAAGAGGTTGTCATTGCTCTGTCAAGCTATCCTCATGCGGTCTCCTCCTCCTTAATATAAATGTTTGGTTGGCATCAGATGCCTAGTGAGACCTTTTTAAATTAATCCAGGGTTGTATTAATTGTGCAGGGGAAAGTTTCACACGGTCCAAATTAATTGCTCCCTTAATTAAAAAAAAGGAAGGTAGTAAGAGGCAATGTGTCATGGGCACGAATCCCTACAAATGATGGCATAGAATCATGCAATGCCCAAGACACACAAGAAGGCATACAATAGGAAAAGAAGAAACCTAAAAAATGATGATATAGGTTGTTTACAAATGTTTTTTTTCCAAATGTTGTTTTTTAAATATTTTCATTTTTTTCTAAAATACCCATTTTCATATTTTAACGTGTTTTTCCCTATTTTTTTCAAACGATGATAGAGGGTTGATTTTTTCTCCCAATGTTGTTTTTCAAATATTTTCATTTTTTTTCTAAAATACCCTTTTTCATTTTTTTAAGGTGCTTTTCCCTATTTTTTCATTTTTTATTTTCCATGTATATGAAAAATCCTTACAATTTGTCTTTTTTTCTCAATATTAAAAATATCATGTTATTATTTTTTCCAATTTCTCCGATTATGTATTATTAATTAATTTAGGATTTCATACATTTAAAATACAATGTAAAATATTGTTTGCTAATATTTTTTTAGCTTTACTTGGATTCATAGGTTGTAGTTGTAACTAAATAACACCACTTTTAAACCATTAGAAAAATCACATATACCTCTAAAAACTTGTCATAAGGAAAATCATGTATATTTTGAAAACATTTTGTTTAAAATGCCATGACAAATAAAACAATTATATATATATAATTGTTTTATTTGTCATGGCATTTTAAACAAAATGTTTTCAAAATATACATGATTTTCCTTATGACAAGTTTTTAGAGGTATATGTGATTTTTCTAATGGTTTAAAAGTGGTGTTATTTAGTTACAACTACAACCTATGAATCCAAGTAAAGCTAAAAAAATATTAGCAAACAATATTTTACATTGTATTTTAAATGTATGAAATCCTAAATTAATTAATAATACATAATCGGAGAAATTGGAAAAAATAATAACATGATATTTTTAATATTGAGAAAAAAAGACAAATTGTAAGGATTTTTCATATACATGGAAAATAAAAAATGAAAAAATAGGGAAAAGCACCTTAAAAAAATGAAAAAGGGTATTTTAGAAAAAAAATGAAAATATTTGAAAAACAACATTGGGAGAAAAAATCAACCCTCTATCATCGTTTGAAAAAAATAGGGAAAAACACGTTAAAATATGAAAATGGGTATTTTAGAAAAAAATGAAAATATTTAAAAAACAACATTTGGAAAAAAAACATTTGTAAACAACCTATATCATCATTTTTTAGGTTTCTTCTTTTCCTATTGTATGCCTTCTTGTGTGTCTTGGGCATTGCATGATTCTATGCCATCATTTGTAGGGATTCGTGCCCATGACACATTGCCTCTTACTACCTTCCTTTTTTTTAATTAAGGGAGCAATTAATTTGGACCGTGTGAAACTTTCCCCTGCACAATTAATACAACCCTGGATTAATTTAAAAAGGTCTCACTAGGCATCTGATGCCAACCAAACATTTATATTAAGGAGGAGGAGACCGCATGAGGATAGCTTGACAGAGCAATGACAACCTCTTGCTCCCGGTAGTACAAGGATAGTGTGCCCACTCCTTTTACCTTCCCAATCTCGCGCGGTGGTAAAGTAATTTACTAGTTTCATTTGGTTTGGCTCCTTTCCCACCCATCTGTTATTCCCAATCTCGCACTAAAAATACTAATTGTGTTCCGTCTCTTTTACTATTTTTTTTCTTCCCAAAAAGCGTTTACATTTTCTTCTTCCACCTGAGGAAATATCCAATATCTTTATCTCACGCAAATTGCTCATTCCAGATGGGCCCTTCGTCTTACACTTCTTCTACCCAACCCATCGTTTTTCTATGGTCCTCGACTTCCCTTCCTTTGTTGGGAGTCCCACCCGACCCACCCTTACTCTATGGTTCCTTGATTTCCCTTCCCTTGTTGGGAGAGAGTGATTTTATGGAGTCTCTCGCAGTGATTTACTACTTTCGTTTGTCACTTCTTCCCTGCCCATCGCTTTTCCTCCCGCAGGGAATTTATTGATTTGCTTTATCTAGAATAATTGTATCATGGAATCCTTACAACCGACCAAAGTATAAAAATTGAGCTCCCGGGAATCTATGAACCAAGACAAAAATCTCAAATAGATCTCACAAGCAATTTACTAATAATTGACATGAAACCATGCAAAAAATGGGTTGCAGCTGTATAATACTTTCATTAATAAAAAAAGTAAGTGGATACAATATGGATAATTGTTACAATGTAATACACTGGCATTAATATCCAGAAAATTTGAATACATGAGAGGAAATTTGAATTGGTTAACTCAGACTAACTAAATGGATAGTTAGACATGTCTAAATCATTATCGGAGCTTAGCTAGTTAGCTCCAGTTGTCTAAATCAGTGGCTCAATCAGTTAGAATCAGTTAAACTAGTCTAACTGATGTGGTAGGTGAGGAAATGCGCCTTACCATATGCATTTAATCAATGGTAGGTGCTAACTGAATATAACTGGATGTAACTGAATGTAACTGACTCCTAACTAGGCTTGACTAGTCACCAACTGAACTCAACTGAAGGAGGTTGGTGTCGACACTCCCGGTGGCTCCTAAATTGTAGGAATTGTTCTAGGAGGTTCCTAAACCGATGCATGCAAGTGAATTCAGTGGCATTTAGCCTCAATTAGTGTTCCCTGCACTCTAGTAACTGGTACATGTGGCAAAATTAGGCCATGTGGACCCAATGGAATTAGTGACTCAATCATGACTGAAAAGACTCCTATTTTAGGCATAATTGACCAATTTGGACAAGGGAGGATTATAATCCTAACACCCCCCCTAAATTCTAACTTGGAAAATTTTGAGCCCTGGTAACTAAGACCATAGTTCACCCATTATATCTAAATGCAAAAGTAACTGCTTAATACAAACAAGGAAACGGGGAAAACCTCATGGGAAAAATACCCCCCCTCAAACTAAGCAGGTAAAATCAGGATAAAGCTTGTTCTTTTGTGCCAAGTATCCTAGGGCATGGCATGTGAAATTATCCATCCAAACTAAATGATTATGTCTGGATTAATATTCCCCTTTGGAGGAAGAATAATGTGCTCAACTGAATCAGAAATATAGACAACTGCTGGATGAAAACTGGACCCATGTAGAGAAACTGAAATCAACTGATAAGAGAGAAAAAGTGCTTGAGAATTCGAACCATGTAAGGAACACCCAAGAATCTGATATATTGCAGCCTTGAACAGCAAACCATGTGAGGTAATATCAGCTCCAAGTGTTAGGAGCAAGTGTCTAGGCGAATGCAGAATGTCTTCCTCTTTACTAGTTTTGTGAGGAGATGAGCATGTGATAAAAGGTAGAGAAGCCTTCATTCTATGGAGAGCTTGAGATCCATAATCTGATATAGCTTCAGAAATAACCAATGAATCACAAAATACAATATCAGCAACTTCATAAGAGGAAACTAACATCAAATCCCCAACAACAAGTTTGAGGAAGACTTGCAGTACTTGATTTGTCGCCCAAAAATTGATTAGAGCAGCTACAAGCATGACTGAAGGCTCTTAGAACTTAAAATTTGAACCAAATAATATCATATTAGATACAAATAATATCATATCAGATCCAAATAATTTCATATCAGATCCAAAAGTGTGGTCCATTGAGATGGTAGATGCACAGTTTTCTCCTTCTTCAAAATTTTGAATATTGGTGCATGCAATCCTACAGGAATTTGCTGGAAGATATAGATCAAGGAGAGAGAATAGATCACTCCTACAATCTGATATTTTTTTCAAAATAACCAAGGTATTACTTATCTGCACACCATCAGCAGCATTAGAGGGAGAGAAATCAAATTCCTCTTTACTTGCGGAAGCAATCACTTGAAAATTTTGCACAGAATTTAAAGGAGAATCATTGGAGAATGTTTGCGTAGAAGTCAAGCAAAGTTTTTCTTCAATATCAGAGATTTGAATGTCTTCTTCTATATCATCCATATGAGAATATGAGATATCATAGATCTCATAAACTTCCAGAGCAGCAGGAGAAGGAGTCACTGCAAGAAGACTTTCTTCAACTCAAATTGACTGTGTAGAAGATTTTGTTTCTTCTTCATATTGAACAACTTCATCAGAGTGAGTATAGGCCAATACTTTTGAATAAAGAACTCTTGTGCTACTGGGTGTGATATCCAAGGTTCTATTATGATCCTCATTTTGCTTGCCAAAGTTTCTATCCAATTTTGTCCAGAGATCCTTTGGGTATTCAACAGTTTTAATGAGGTAGTGCAAGCTTGGAGAAAATCCCAGACATATTGTTCCAACGGATCCATCATTGTCATTTAGCCAGTCATTCTCATTCTCATAAGACTCTTTACCAAGTCCAATAGACACCTCATAGAGATCTTGTCTCTTTAGGGATGCAATCATCTTCAACTTCCATTCTGAATATCTTGTGGATGGAGTAAGAAGAGGAACAGATAATTTCGAATCCATCTGAAAGTGTACCTACTATTACACAAAAAAACAAAGTTCAAACAACCTGCAATTTTGGAGTTTGCTTCACACCTGGCTTAGTTAATCAAGCAAGCTTGATCGACAATTTCTTTGCCCAAGAATTATGTGGTAAACTCTCCGTTTCTAGTGCAGAGCTGGAATTTTTTGAGTTTTTTGCTCAAATTGCTTTGACCCACCATGAAATATGGAGAAGGAGAAATTCTGTGTCCTGCTGAGGCTCTGATACCATATAAAAATTGAGCTCACAAGAATCTATGAACAAAGAAAAAAATCACAAATATATATCACAAACAATTTACTCATAATTGACATGAAACAATGCAAAAAATGGGTTGTAGCTGTATAATGCTTTCATTAATAAAAAATAAGTAAATGGATACAATATTGATAATTGTTACAATGTAATACACTAGCATTAATAGCTAGACAATTCTAATACATGAGAGGAAAATCGAATTGGTTAACTCAGACTATTAGAATGGATAACTAGGCATGTCTAAATCACTATCGGAGCTTAGCTAGTTAGCTCCAGTTGTCTAAATCAGTGGCTCAATCAATTAGAATCGGTTAAACTAGTCCAACTAATGTGGTAGGTGAGGAAAGGCACCCTCCCACATGCATTTAATCAATGACTGGCACTAACTACATATAACTGGATGTAACTGAATGTAACTGAACTCAACTGAATGAGGTTGGTGCCGACACTCCCAATGGCTCCTAAATTGTAGGGAATTATCTAGGAGGATCCTAAACTGATGCATGCAAGTGCATTCAGTGGAAGTTGGCCTCAATTAGTGTTCCCTATAGTCTAGTAACTAGTACATGTGGCCCAATTAGGCCATGTGGACCCAATGGAACTAGTGACTCAATAATGACTGAAAAGACTCATATTTTAGGCACAACTGACCAATTTGGACAAGGGAGGATTATAAGCCTAACACAAAGATTTGTGTCACTTACCAACCCCATATAGAAAGGACATGCAATTCTGGAAACATGTCTAAATAAGCCAATTTCACTCGACAACCTTCATGGATGAAATCCTATTAAGTGGTAGCTCCCTCAAATGGATGGTCCAATGAGAGATCCATCTTCTCTAGTACACTGTTTCTTAGCATCCAATGCTATGTCTAAAAATGCACCACCTAGGTTTTCTATACGGATATACTACCATCCTCTCCAAATGAAGAGATTACTATCTATTGGCATATTTTCATTTTTGACACAACGAGGGCTTCATCGAGGCTTCACACTTGATATCCCATACAACGTGACAATTTTCGGTACCTTTTTTTAAACACAATGAATCATACTTAGACTATTGGATATGTTGTTCTTCAACAATTGGATATGTTGTTCTTCAACAACTAATTAACTTATAAAATGAGTTTATCCCACATTCATCTTGGGATATGTTTTCCTATCCCTCTCTGTATATAATGGAGGTGAAGGAGGCCCAATTGTATTAAGAAGTGTGATATGTTCATAGAAGTGTGATATGTTCATATGTGTGGAGCTCAAGCATTGTAATACTGGAGAGTTTAATTTAAGAATATATGACCAAATTTCGTGGAGATTTCCCTATCTTTGGGTTTTACCATGTAAACATCATCTCCTCTTGTCTCTCTTATTTCTTGCTTTAAATTTACTTTTTTTATTTGATGTTTTCCATAGGAGTTTAGACTGGTTAGATATTTGGTTATTTGTTATTGCATATTTTCATGATCTAACAATTTTAGCATGAGAAAATATGAAAATTATGAATATATTCTTAACACAAAAGACACAATTATAAAATTTCATACCATATATCATTGTATAATTAATGGAATGCTTCTGAACCTATGTTGTATGTAAGAGTTATTTACTTATACGATGGAAAGAGTGTCATGATAAGTCATTCTAAATTCTCAAGATTAGGCTTAATCCCATTTATTAGAACATATGTGAATATACCTTTCAAGGGATTTTTCCATTAATGAATTTATGCGGACCCTAATATATTAAAAAATACTACCTCCAATTAACACATACCAAGTTCCAATATTCCATGCATAATTATGTCATTTGCTTAAATTCATTAAAAGATATACAATGCTATATATACATAGATGGTTTTCCACTCATGCATGGGAAAATTATAGGATCCATTGTTAAATTCTGATCCACAACAAGGTCTAGAAGCTAAGAGAATCCTCACAACAAAATAATTTGACAATACATGAAGAAAACAATGAAAAGAGACAAAATTAACACATAGAGATGTTGCCAATAACTAAGTTTTGTATTATAGTACAACATGTAAATATGTATGGAACATGGTTATATTACATTAGGAGAAAATTGTTAGCCTTTGGAGGAAAATTGGTATCATACAAGTGGCAGGCTTACATTGGACCTCAAAACCCCCCTAGGTGGACCAATAGGCTCCCAAACCACCTCAAATAGTCACAAATTTCTATGTGAACGTTGGGGGAGGCATGCTTGGTCATAAATGAGGGTATCGTAGGTATGGTGGAGTGCATGGAGGAGTGGGAGTGGCTATAGGAAGTCATAAATGGTCCAAAATGGACAAAAACACTCAAATGCAATGCATGGGCGCCCCTGGTCAACCTAGACCCATGATTTAATTAGTGGGAGCACCCCAAAGGATGAAAACGTCATTAATGAGGATGTATTAGCTCTTGGTGGACCAAAATTAGGGCGTTGGGTGCAATTAATGGTCCAAAACCTCCAGCAACCTTAGGAAGACACCATAAACCAAGTTTGGACTATCTATCATAAGTGAAAATGAATGAGGTAATGGTGTTGGGCAGTATGATGACTATGGTACTATGTGGTATGATTTTATAACACCCCCATTTAATCATTACTTAGTGTAATCATATCAAAAGTTGACTCCTTGGCAACTAAGGCTCAAATCACCTCTTACAAAATTGTATTAGTCATATAACCAAGGTAAGAAGGAAAACCATATGGGAATAAAACCTCCCCTCTAAAATGGACATGGAGCCAAAATATGAAAGTGAATATGATTCATCACCATGTGTCACCCACCCTAAGGAGTGATATATTATAGGTGAATGTCTTATCTATGAAGCTCTTGGTGAAGATGTCAGCAATTTTCTCTACATATGGGAAATACTACAATGATATAATCACATGGTCATGCACCAACCTCCTGATGTAGTGCTTGTGAATATTAATGTGCTTGGTCATCTCTCTGTAATTTATTTGTGGATATCTTGATTTAAATTTTATCGTCACACCAAATGACAGTGGGTGAATCAATTTCAAAACCAAGTTCTCTAAGAATGCCTTGCAACCACACACATTGTGTACATGCATTCACTGCTCCTTTGTACTTGGCCTCGGCTGATGATAAGGAAATAGTGTGTTGTTTATTAATTGACCATAAAATTAAACCATGTGAAATCATGAATACATAACCTGAATTGGACTTTCTATTAGTGGAATCCCCATCCCAATCAGAATCAGTAAATCCAACTAGTTCTAGTGGAGAACTAGTTGCATAGTGTATCCCGAAGTGTTTGGTTCCTTGCACATAATTCAAGGTAATTTTAGAAGAATTACAATGGACCTCATGATGCTATTTCATATACATTGCAACATCACCTATTTCATAATCCAAATCAGGTCGAGAGTGTGTGATATACAACAATATCCCAACTAGTATATATAATGAGCTGTCCACCAACGGAGATGGACCAAAACCACCTAGTTTTAATTCTGAAAGGAAGGGACACTCAGAAGATTTACATTTTGCCATTTTGAAATTTAATAAAAGGTATGAATCATAATTTTATTGCATGACCTTAGTACCTGCATCATATTTCTCAATCTCCAAGCCAAGAAATTGTTTCAACAATCCTATGTTAGTCAAAGAAAATGCATTGTGCAATGAAGACTTAATTGAACCTATATCAGAAATGCAACTTCCAGTGATCAAAATATCCTCAGAATATAGTAATAATATATAAATAGAGTCATCTAAATGTTTCTCTTGATGTATTTGTAACTTCGGAATGTATTCACTTGTATATCTTATATTGTATTTCATTGTACCCGATGTTCCTCCAATCAGGAGAATCATTAATATAATAAAGTCATGTAAAGTCATAGAGGTTAACACTCCTTTGGAATTAGGGGAAATAGTCCCCACAGTTGAGGGGTACTAGGGTTATTAGACTCTCCTA
>LPNX011091963.1:16644-32758 GCA_001517045.1 Pseudotsuga menziesii | reverse complement strand
GAACGGGCATCCGCATTGGTGGTAGGTTATCTCTTTCTTGGACCATGCGGAATAATACGAGAAAGGATCACTCTCTTTTCTTCGGAATTGAGAAGAGTATTCTCAGATATAGGTTTATTACTTTTCCGGACCTGAGGGACTAAACTTACGGAAAAGGAACACCCGATTTGAGCTTAGTTTTCTCTTTTTCATGCTCTGGACCCAAACATGAAAAATATTCCGAGTGTAATTTGTGTCTTTTTCATGCTCGTTAAACACTCAAGAAAAAAGCAACGAGTTTATTGTTGTAAGCCCCATTTCTCGTAATCAAATGGATCTTTCCGAGTGATCTTGCTTTCCTTCACACTCGTAAAACTCAAGCTATTTTATGCTATTATGGAAGGAGCGTTTGGTAGGTGGTAATTTAACCTTTTTCGGACCTTCCCGACTAAGTACGAAAAAGGTTCACCTTTTCTTCTTCGGAAGTTAAGAGAGTTCTTTTGTGGTTTGTTTTATACTTTTTCGGCCTCAAGAGACTAAATTGGATGAAAAAGGACCCCCCTGGAGTCTTCTTTGGCATTTTCAGACTCTCTAAATGTGAAAATACCGCATGAGCATGTACTAGTTTGGGCTCATTAAATCCACGGATCAGTGTATCAAGCATTATTTTCCCATCTCTTCAAGCTTGCTAAAAAATGAAGAGGGAACCGAGTTGGCTTTCCTGGACTCGTTAAAACTTAACAGGGAAGGTAAGGAAGAAGTTTTCTCTTATTTTCAGTAATGGCAGCTTGTCATCCTTGAACATAGCACTCTTTTCCTTCCGATATCCATGTTTCAGTATACACTTGTGTTCAGCTATCACTTTGAGTTTTTGACTCCTCCTCTTGTCCATTATACCTAGCGAATCTGCTCATGTCTCCTACATGACAGATAAGTCTAGTTGTTCTATATATCCGTTGTATGTTGCCTTGGGTCATCTCTGTGTCATGCTCACTGTTCAAGGATTATACCTAATGTCTGATCTATCACCTGATCCCATCACTGTTATATATGTTATCCAGTTACTTGCGTCTCCCTTCTTTGGCCCAGTTCCTAGTCACTCTTGTGATCCGTTGGAGGATCTATTGCCTTCCCTATCACAGTATGGTTCCATTTCAGTACTTCCTGATGACGAAGACCTAGAGTTTTTGACGATGGTACCTCTGGATTCACTTTCATCATTGGTGAACTCCTTTGCTTCAGTTGTCAATTATCATCTATTGGTTGACAAACTGTTGAATCCTTTCCATGTTCGACTTCAGCTTACCCTTATTCACATGGATTGGATTGTACTGGTTCTTTGGGATCTTTTATGAAGACCTTAGTTCCTCACTCATGAACTAAGTTGCGCAAGACTATGTTCCATTTATATATCCAGCTTCCAGATCTTTGAAGACTCACCATTATTGTATTGTGGCTTCGATCCACCTTTGTAAATACGTGGTTTTACCTGTATCATATGATGTACTCAAATATTGTAAAGGAGCTAGTGTTTCAGTAAATTGAACATAGCATCCTCAGATGTAACTTTGTATCTGACATTACTATGTATTTGTTTCAGGTACTCCTTCTTCTCCACTGGATTTCTGAGTTTCTCCTGAGTTGAATATTATAATGTATTTCGGCCATCGTTTGCCTCTGACCTCACACATTAGGGGGCATCTGTTATACACCTGAATGGCACCTCTCCATCCGAGTGCTGATATCCCTCATGTCGGCACACAAAAGGACACTTATGTATTGAGGTTTCCCATATTCACTATACCTTGGCTTATGATGAAGTACATTCCCTATATACCCAGCTGGTTACTTTTCCATTTTGCCATGTTGAGTTGTATTCGCGACTCTCTATATTGACAACTCGTGCATCATTCGTGAGTCTCCTATACAGCAAGTCGCGAATCCTTGTATTCGCGGGTTGCTCTTCTATATAGTCGTGAATCATTCGCGGGTTGCTCTACTACAGACCCGCGAATGGTTTCCTCAACATTAAAACATAAAACCACACACTAATGGAAGATTAGTTTACCCATTTAACTTAATCTTCTTAACTGCCACAACCTCCCTACCTTCGAGAACTGCCTCATTTCATCCATATAAATAGAGGCCTTGGGGAAGGGGTTGGATAGTCATACTTGGAGAGAAAAGTTATGCTGGTGGATTGTCTACAAAAATATTTGGAGCAGAGAAACTCAGAGTCCTTTGGTGACAGAGGAGTCCTTGTTCAGACATTGGGTTGTAACCTAAACTCTTTCTATTATTGTTAATAAAGATATTACTTCTTCCATATGTGTTTCATATCTTGTATATTGGTAAATGTTTACATTTTAATATGATATATGATTTGCCTAATCTGCATCTATATATATGAATCATCTTGTATCTGGAAGAGTGTTTATTAGCAGGTGAAGGAGGAACTATCCTGGAGACTTTGGAAGTGGAGCAGAGAGGGAGAAGATAGCAAGGATCAACCTTTGTTTAATACAAGTAAGTCCTTCTACTTTCCTATTTCCTATTCTGTGCTTTTAGAGTCAAATTGTCTGCAAGTAATGAGTATGTTGGTAACCCCCCCAGACCTAGGTTATTAGGTGAATTATCCTGTACAACAATATATTTGTTACAAAGTGGACAAGAAACAATTTGTAGTTTTCCTAAATTAGGATTTTATCCTAGTTAACTTTTGAAATCATTTTTTTAAGTTTGTTTACTTCCCAAGTCTTATTAGGAACTAAAATTGGGTGATTGTTGTAATTGGACATGAAATTCTTTTCCTTGGATGCAATTTCTGACCTTTTCATAATGTCTCAACCTACATGAGGTTATCTTTTCCAATAATACCATTACACATGCATTACGAATCATTATAATCATCGTGGTCTAATTTTTTTTATAATAGAAAAGTACATGATCATGGATATATGTGTATGCCATCATAATAACATAAGTGCTCAAAATTACTATTAAGGAATTTTTAATTAAGTAAATACTCATTCCAATCATAATGTAAACACATGTTTCAAGGAAAAATGTTAGTTAAAATCAACATATAACAAGGAGATATTGAGTCCTAAACATAATATCCTAATAACCACTACAAGATGGATATATGTATATTACGTCATCATAATATAAGTGCTCAACATTACTATTAAGGAAGTTTTAATTAAGTGAATAATCATCACAATCATAATATAAACACATGTTTCAAGGAGAAATGTTAGTTAAAATCAACATATAACAAGGAGATATTGAATCCTAAACATCATCTCATAATAAGCACCACACGATGGATAATAACTAACCATTTATGAGAATCAAGATCCACATAGTGGTCATATACTAGGTTTTTCACAACCCCCCCATAAAAAAATGTCTACGACCTTGATATCGAATCATCATTTACAAAAACACATATGCAATATATCGCATATGCGATATTCAACATTTACAAAATGCATATGCGATATATCGCATATGCATTTTGTAAATGTTAAATATCGCATATGCGATATTTAACATTTAAAAAATGCATATGCAATATATCACATACGCGATACTTTTTTACGAACCTTAGCCTTGTGTTTGGACTCGGGTTATTCTGAGCGTACCATCAATAACGCATATGCGTTCTTGATTTGCACTTCGGAAGTGCATTTCTGATTTCTTAAGTGGCACCAAAAAGTGGAACCAACTTCGTGCGAGCGCCCATGTACATAGATGAAGATTATTGTAGATGAGTGGAGTTAAAAAGGTTGAAATAATGAATTCTTTATTGCAAAAATTGAAGTATTCCACATATATTTTGTTACAATATCTACTTGTTATGATCATTGCATTGATGTAATTTGAACTCTCAATTCGATTCATGATTGATGTTTATTGCTACGTTGTTGAATGAAGTTTAATTATTGAGGTGCACTAAATTGTTTGAGTATGATATGTGATTCAGAGTTACAATAACAAATCAAGACTTCCATTCACCCAACGTTGAAATTGATTCAACACCAGAGTGCAATAATAATAATAAGATGACCATGAACATGTTTCTATTAACACCCAACGTTGAAATTGATTCAGCATCAGAGTGCAATAATCATAATAACTTGAACATGAACATGTTTCTATTAACCTTGTAGACTTCAAATGGTTTTCGATTGAGTTCTTTTAACACTTCCTATTTGCAGTGAATAATAAGAAACTAATAAATCCAAAAATAGACTTGAAATGGTTTTCTATCGAGTTCTTTTAACAATTCCTATTTGTAGGGAATAATAAAAAACTAATAAATTCAAAACAATATTACATAGTAATGTTTATATTCATGCCAATAACTCTTGTTATTCACCTTTTCAAACCCTTTTCACTAAATCTAAGTAGTTAGCTACAACTTGTAAAAGAGAACAATGGAATGGAAAGAAACACTAGTGGCACATTGAATGCCTTCTCATTATTAAGAACAAATTAAATAGGAAATACAAAATAGCAATAATGATGGGAAAATACCATAGATTGGAAAATACCATGGGTCACCTAACTCACTAACTAACCACAGGTGAGATTACATTCTTCAACACACCCCCTTAATCTCAACTTGTAGTACATCATCAGCAGTGTCTATGCCTAAGTGCTCTCTCTGATATACAAATGTAGATGTTTCGAATGGTTTGGTGAACATGTCAGCCAACTACTCCTTAGAGCCACAAAACAGTAAAGAAATTTGTCCATCATTGACTAACTCACGAATGAAATGATAGCGTGTGTCAATGTGTTTTCTTTTTCTATGAAATACATTATGTTTAGACAATTGTATTGCAGAGCTATTATCATGCAAATTAGAAGTGGGATCTTTTGCAGTGTGTCCCATATCCTTTAATAGTCTTCTTAGCCAAACTCCATGGCAAGTTGTTGTGGTGGTTGCTACATATTATGAATCTACAGGAGACATTCTCACAATGGGCTGTTTCTGAGATGCCCAAGAGATTAGATTTGTACCCAAATGGAAAGTATAACAAGATGTTGTTTTCCTATCATCAAGATTACCTGCAAAATCGTTGTTAGTGTACCCTCTCAGAGTATTTTCTGGTGTATGAGTGTACTAGAGGCCATATCCAAGTGTGGCTACAACATATCTCGAAATTCATTTTCCAACTTTCCAGTGAGAGCCTTTGGGACTCCATAAATCTGGAAATAAGATAGACAACATACATCAAATGAGGTCTAGTTGCATCCAAGTACATTAAACTACCTACCATTTGTTTATAGAGTGTATTGTCTATTGTTGGTTCATCATCATTGTTGGTTAACTTGGTGCCAAGAGCTATGGGGGTTTTTGTTGGTTTACATTTATCCATTCTGAATCTATGCAAAATATCATTAGCATACTTATGCTGGCAGATAAAAATACCTTTATTAGTTTGAGTAACTTCCAGGCCAATGAAGTACTTCATTAGTCCTAGATGAGTCATTTACAATTGCTTTTTCATGACTGCCTCGAAATATTCAAGTATCAAATTACCAATGTAAATCGTGTCATCAACATAAAGACATACCATCAATATTTTACCTTGCTCTGTTTTCATATACAGAGTGGGCTCATTGTTGCTTCTGTCGAAACCATTGTTGATGAGGTAGGAGACAATCCTACTGTACCAAGCTCGTGGAGCTTGTTTTAGACCATATAAGGCATTTTTCATCTTATATACTTTATCTTTATGACCTTTGACAGTATAACCAAGTGGCTGGTCTACATAAACTTCTTCTTCAAGAATTCCATTAAGAAAGACAAATTTCACATCCATTTGATACACAAGCCATTGGTTTTGTGTTGCAATGGTAAGTACAGCTCTGATGGTATCCATCCTTTCTACATGAGCAAAGGTTTCATCATAATATACACCATACTTTTGTGCATATCCTTTGGAAATCAACCTTTCCTTGTGCTTTTCAAGCTGACCTCCTTTTCCATTCAGTTTGTTCTTATAGACCCATTTGACTCCAATACTATTTTTGTATGCAGGGATGTCAACAAGATCCTAAGTTTGGTTTTTTTCTATTGCATCAATCTCTTCATTCATGGCTTTTACCCACTATGCATCCTTCACTGCTTCATTAAAAATGTGGGTTGATAAGAAAGCATAACATACCATAGATGCTCATCACTAACAAGAGTCTGCTCATAGATCTCCCTCAAACTTTTGGTTTTGTGGTTTTGGGGTGGACTGCATGTTGATGTTTCTTTTGTGCTGTTATCAAGTGGTTGTTGCTCATTCTTAGCAACTGTTGCTTCTATGCTGCTATCAATGGTCTCTTTCTTAGAGAGACTATCACTCACATCAGTGAGTATTGCTACATTAGAAGGTTTGTTTTCACTATCATCAACAAAAAAAACAACATCAATGATATTTGTTGGGATTACATGATCACTGGATGCCTCATAGACACAGTCATCTTGACTATTTTCCACTTCACTGTGGGATTCCTCGTGCTTTGTGTGACTTGCAAAGTCATCTTCCTATACAGTTCGTTCCTCACTAAACACTTCTTTCAGTGTATCCCATGCTCTCTTTGGAGTATCAGCTTCTATAATGTAATGAAATAAGGAATAGTCTATACTGTCTTGTATGAGACATAAGGAAACAACTTGCCTTCTTTATTTTTCAAACTCTCTCAAAGCATTAAACTTTTCTATATCAATGGGATCCTCTTCAACGATGAAGTGCCACAAATCTTGTAATTTTAACAGATTAATTACTTTGATTTCCCATGCATCATACTTATCTCCATTGAATGTCTACCATAAACCTTCTGGTGTTAAGATATTTCTTACCTCTTCATATTCTTCTGGTAGTGCTTCTAGTAACACCATCTTCAAGAATCTAGATCACAACCTCCAATAAGATTGGATCTATTGGTGTGTGTGCTTTCAACTTTGTGAAAAGGCTTACCTAAGAGATAAAAATAAAGAAGAAAAAAAATACACCCGATTCTTCATGTGTGCTTTCCACTATGTGAAAAGGCGGATCTGGGCTTCTAATTGAAAGTGATTTCCACTCTATGAAAAGGCTTATCCTAGGATCAGGCCATAAGATATGATACCATGAAAAAGATAACAATGGAATGGATATAAGCACTATGGATAGATTGAATTCCTTCTCATTATTAAGAACAGATTAAATAGGAAATACAAAATAGCAATACTATGGGAGCATACCATAGATCGGAAAATACCATGGGTCACCTAACTCACTAACTAACCACAGGTGATATTACATTCTTCAACACACCTATGGTACATGGGAGTCAACATTTATCATGAGGAGTTCTCCCGTTTATACAATTTCCATATTATATTAATCATAGTAATAAGAGATATTTAGCTAATATTAACATGTATAATATTCAATAGAAACATAACTAGCACTTTCCCTAATTTTAAGAAGAGCTATTTCTGTAGCCTATCGAAGCAAACATAATTGTTGGAAGTGGTACCGCTGGCCGCATGAATTTTGAAGAGGCAACACCACCAAGAATTGTAATGGCTGAAACTATGAAGAGTCGCCACACCGTCTTATTCAAAAAGACATACATCAGATTATTTAATTTTGAAAAGTCATTTTTGATGCTACACGATCGGACGAGCAAGTGCATCTAATTTTCTGAAGGAGCAACACAGTTTTCCAATCTGTCAGTCTATAACACTGTACCATAGAATTCCGTTTTTGTATTACGAAGGATTAATTAGCAGTTAATGACCAACTAAGCTTAAACACTATAAATACCTACCTTGTAATCGTGATTCTAATATACAAAGATACACATAGAGAGATATAAAAATATAGATACAAAGTTGAAGTTAAACTCATAATTTCACTGTGTATTTTTTGTTGTTGTTATACTTAGTTTTTGAGTTTGAAAACTCGTAGTTATTTTGAAGTTAATTTGTTGTAGCAATTTGAGAATATTAGAGTATAATTTCTTTTAAATGTGTTTTTGCTGAAACATAGTATTAATATTAAGTTTATGAACATAGGGGTCATCAAAACGGAGTTAAAACAGACATTTGCAAGTCTAAACAGTCAACTGCAACTATCTTGTAGATTGTTGTTAGTTAAATAGTCAGCTGCAACTCCACCAGTAGATTACTATTAGCTGTAACTGTCAGTTTCAACAATCCTGTAGGCATTTATTTGGGTTTAAGTGATGTGTAAGTGTTGCTGAAACAAAGAGTAGCACTCCCCTACCTTCTCAAAGTGGTATGAGAGTTTGGTTGAGTTTTCTTTCTTAATTTTCTGTTTAGAATAATTTGTGATGGCTACTAAAAGCAGTGTAGTACAACCACAAATTTCTGTGTTGATTGAAAGAAGCTATGATACATCGTTTATTAAGACAAGAACTATTCTGCGTGATCAAGATCTTTGGGAGTTTTTTATGCTTGGGTACGCAGAACCAACTAATCAAGCTGCTAAATTGGCTCTCTCAAATGTTGAGCGGGTTTTGTTGAGAGAAAATAGGAAGACTGACAACAAATCTCTTGCCCATATTCAGCAAGGACTAAGTGAATCCATATTTCCGAAGATATCAAGTGCCGAGTCTTGAAAGAAATCTTCGGACACTCTTGAAACTTGTTATCAAGGTGTGACCAAAGTGAATAATGTTAAGTTGGAGAACTTGAGAAGGGACTTTGAGAATCTAAAGATAAAGGACAATGAGACTACTGATAATTCTATGACACAAGTTATGAACGTTTTAAACTGGCTAGGGAAGTATGGTGAAGGCCTCTTAGATCAGTGTGTGATTGAAAAATTGTTGAGATGTTTGCCAAAGAATTTTGAAGCAGTGGTTGTTCCAATTGAAGAGTTTAAATATCTCAGTCAAATGCACATTGATGAGCTGACTAGCTCTTTGATTGCTCATGAATCAAGAATGAACAAGTATGATGATAATCCATTAGAAAATGCTTTTAAATATTAGTTATATGTTACTAGAGGTAGAGGCAGAGGAAGAGCTAGTAGTAGAGGAAGAGGAGGTTGAAGTGATGATCATAGTGACAACATAAATGATTTAGAATATGAAGAGAAGTTACAGTAGAATACTCCTAGTGTAAGGGGGAGTAGAAACAGAACATGGCAGCCAAGAAATCAATGGTGTGATAGATCTAAAGTTCAATGTTTCTATTATTAGAAATTTTGGCATTTTTCTAACAAGTGCTTGAAGAAGCAAGCAGATACTAGTAAGTTGTCTACACACATCATAGAGGAGACTGAAAATGAAGAGAACCCTATGTTTCTAACTTGCAATGTCACCTAGGAAAGCTCAAGAGATATATGGTTCCTGGATAGCACATGTAGCAACCACATGACTAGAAACAAGTAATTATTTTCAAGTCTAGATACAAGCATTCAATCTGGAGTGAAGTTAGGCAATGACACTAAGGTAAAATTTAATGGTAAAGTTGTGATTGTTTTATATCCAAAGAATGGAAAAAGAAGAACAATTCATGATGTTTATTATGTTCCTAGTTTAATGTGTAATTTATTAAGTGTTGGACAATTGTTATAGAAAGAGTACAGAGTTTCCTTTAAAAGCAATGTATGCACTATTTATGACAAATATCCAAGTAAGCAGTTGATATCCAGAGTAGAGATGACAAAGAATAGAATGTTTCCACTGATTATGAGAAATGATAAATGATTTTTGTGACAATAAATCAACCATTGCACTATGAAGAAATCACGTCTTTCATAAAAGAAGTAAGCATATTGATAAAAGGTATCATTTTATTCAAGAATTTATAAACAACAATGAAATCAGTATGGAAATTTTCAGATCAGAAAATCGAATTGCAAACTATTTACAAAACCATTGGGAAAAGAGTTGTTTGAGCTTCATAGGAAAAATAATGGTGTTTGTAAGCTATAACAGAAATCTAGTGTTACAAAGTTGGAAGCGGTTAATTACTCCACCACTGGTCGCATGAATTTTGAAGAGGAAACACTACTAAGAATTGTAATGGTTGAAACTATGAAGAGTCACCACATGGTATTATTAAAAAATATAGACATCATATTATTTAATTTTGATTTAAGTCATTTTTTATGCTACACGGTCGGTCCAGCAAGCACATTTAATTTTCTGAAGGGGAAACACAGTTTTCAATTCTGTCATTCTACAACATTATAACAAAGAATTATGTTTTGGTATCACGAAGGGTCAATTAGCAGTTAATGACCAACTATGATGAAACACTATAAATACCTACCTTGCAATCGTGATTCTGATATATGGAGATACACAAACAAAGATATAAGAATATAAGTACAGAGTTGAAGTGAAACCGAGAATTTCACTGCGTATTTTTTTTGTTATACTCTGTTTTGAGTTTGAAAACACATAGTTATTTTGAAGTTAATTTGCTGTAGCAATTTTAGAAGATTAGAGTATATTTTATATTAAACGTGTTTTTGCTGAAACATAGTATTAGCATTAAGTTTATGAGCACAGGGGTCATCAAAATGGAGTTAAAATAGTCAGCTACAACTCAACTGCACTGTCATGTAGTTTGTTGTTACTTAAACAGTCAGTTGCAACTCAGTTACAACTCCACTAGTAGATTATTGTTAGCTGCAACTGTCAGTTGTAACAGTCTTGTAGGTGTTGATTTGGGTTTAAGTGATGTGTAAATGTTGCTGAAATAGATAGTAACACTCCCCTGCCTTCCCACAAAAAACTAGATGCTATTTTTTTCTTCTTGAAATTTAATTTATTTAAACACTATTAAAACATACTCAATGGCAAGGAATTACAGCTTTGTTTCTCATAACTTATTTTTTAGGTTTAAAAAATGATATAACATCGTCACACTCACATGACTTATCTAGATGGAGCAAATGGGTTTTCTGCTTCTTTGCATGCATATAGATTTTGGGTGAGAGTTCGAAGCAGATTACATTGCAAGTTGATATTTTATTCATTGATAAATCATATTATTCATGATGTCATTCTTATAAAACTATAACATTTATAATCATTATTTGTAATGTGTGATGTGATGTTGTTGTCATTATTTACATAAATTGTATCTCTTTGTAAGGTGTGATGTGTGTGGTTGTCATTTTTTATATAAATTATATGGGTGGGTGAGTGTTTAATTCTTGTAAGTGACATGACGCTCTTGTTGAACCCTTATGTAATGATTGAGTGGATAATATAATCTAGCCATAACTTTGTCTAAAATTGCAGATGTTAGCATATTTCCTTGTGAAAAAGAATGATAAACATTGCACAAGACACTCTCCAAATGCAAGTGATTCCATATAAATATCTTCACTCAACCAAAAATATTCAAGCATTGCATTTGCATTTGCATTACATCGATCAAAGATTCAATTGATTAACCCACCTAAAATATATATATGTGTGCACATGTGTGTCAAAGTATAGTTGTCAAAGATCAACTAATACAGATTCCCACCATGGATTGATTCTCATGCTATCTGGGATTTCTGATATTCTTGATATCATTTGGTTTTGTCCTGAATGGGGATGGGTATTTTTCCATAGACTTCGCAAATGGCTATGTATTAAAGGGATTGTTGGAATCACAATATACTGATTTAATATAGTGAATAAAAAAGGCCTCGATGTTGCAAAAACTAAAGAAGGAAGTGGCTCGCCAAAATGTGACTATTTTTGTACGGTAGAATTCCTTCTTAGAAGGATCATCGTAAGAGAGATTTAGGACGTTCCTTTGAGAGGAAGAGAACTCAATTCTTCTGCAAATATTGGTTCATATCCATGTGATTCCCCCATGGGTCACAGTGGAAAAGTGGCTAGTGATGATGAGTTTCCTCATGTCCCTCTCCACTGATTTCATGTAGCTATGGACATCATAAAACATGCTCAAGGTTTGATTTACAATTATAATTCTTTGAATGTTATATGAACTCCTGTTTTTGCAATATTTAAATTCTAAGTGGGGTGGAACAGATATAGTACTACGCAATTTATTTAATGTGTCTTGCTGATAAGTCTCCTACAATTCTTCACTAATACCATGATTTATGGCCCTAGTTCCTTAAAAATATGTAGATCCAATCCAACAAGAATATCTTTCCTTTTCCTGCTCCTGCTCCAGAAGTTCCGTCCCACTTCTGCCCCTTAGGGTCTAGGGATGTGATTATTCCATCATAAAATTCATGGGGGGCACTGAACCCAATGTCCAACAATATCCCCCCAACCCGAGCCAAGTGATTTTCTAACCCCTGAATTGCCACTCTAATACCATTTGTTGGACCCACGGTTGTCATTAGACCAAAACCTGTAGGTGTTAATATCCACCATAATTGCTAGAGTTAGGATCTCGAGAGGTGATTAGTCCATGTCAAAAAAATAATGGGGAGTGTTGAACCCAATGTCCAATAGTTATAGCCTATCTCAAACTAGCAAATCCTTTGCGACAACAAAGTCCCATGAAAATAGATCGAAGGATTCTTTTAAAGAAAAGAAGGTGGGTGATCATAAGGTGTTTCTTCCTTACATTCAAGGGATCAAAGAAAAAATAGCTAAACACTTGAAAAAGAAAAAACATCGACTTTGTGTTCTCACCCCCAAATAACATCAAAAATATCCTTAGGTCAGTGAAATACCTGATAGACCGAAGCCTAAAAAAGGTGGTTTACCTAATTCCTTTTGAATGGGAGAAAACCTACATCGTTGAAACATGACGGTCTATTTGTACTAGGGTTAAAGAACATTGCGCTGAAATCCATCTAGATAGAACTCATAAACCAACATTGTCAGAACAATCTCATAACACAAAGCACCTAATAAAAATAAAGGATATGAAGGTGCTAGTGTAGGTTGATAATTGGTTGAGGAGAAGAATCTGAGAGGCAATTGACAACCCAAGTTGCTTGAATAAGGATGAGGGCCTAACCATTAGTAGATCCTGTCTACCAAACCTAACCAAATAAAATAAAATTAATATTAAACCTAAGGAAAAATTAAATTAATATTAAACCTAGGGGAATAATTCAAATTAATTAATAAGTTAACAATATTTTAAATTCAAACTAATCAATATAATTAAAAACTACCTATTAACTTAGAATTAAGCCAAATCAAATAAAAATTAGAATAGAAATTATATATAAAAAACTAAATTATAGTATATTAAAATTAAATTATTAACTTATTATTAAAACAAGTCAAATAAAAATTATAATTATAATTATAATCATAATCATAATTAAAACAAAAATAAATTTAAAATACTAAGTTAGAGTACATTTTAAAATTAAATAATTAACTATTACTCTAATTAAATAATAATAATTAGATTGAATTAAAACTTAAATAATTAAATTTTAAATGACCTATAAAATAAATCCCAAAAATCCTAGTCGACACCATCCTAAAAGGTTGTTCTGTATTAATATATCATTGAAAAATGAACATCGATCCTAAAGATGAGCCACACATAGCTCGAAACATTGACATTAACTCTTCACTCAGCACAGACTCTCCACAAGATGCTATGAAACTTTACTAAGGAATCTTAACAAACTTAATATCTAACTAGAGTTGATTGTTTGCAAGGCTGTAACAAGGGATTTACTACATTTTAACTGAGCATGAGGATGCATGGCAAGGAATGCTAGTCCTAGCATGGCCATCCTCTCCTACACAAAGTTGGCTAATTGAGAAAAGCGTTGAAAGGGAAACATCATGTTGAGCTTTTCTCATTACCCATGCTCTTACGACCACGATATAGGTTAAGTTTGCTCCTCTCTCTCAACCTCAGTATTCTTATGTAAAAAGAGAAGGTAGATGCTCAATCACAAAATCACTCTATAATGAGGTTTGCTTGATTATCCAACTCTTGACTGGTGTATTTGAGCACTCAGGTGGAAGTAGATCCTTCTCCACAGTTATGCCTAGTTATTTCTCCACAGTAATGATTAGTTACTTTCTCTTGTTTCGCTTGTCAATACCATTAAGAATTGTAATCTCAAGGGTCCACTATGTTCAAAAGTGCATTAATTCTAGTTGGTTATTTGAGTAGTTGACTTCGTCACCATACATAGAATTAGTGACTCATGTTATTCTCTCACCCATGGTATTAACCAATGGTTTTTCTATTATGTATTCCTATAAATATTTGTGTTAATAATGAGAAGTAATTCCACTTACGAGGCAATCAATATGCCCATTGTGTATTCCTTCACATTTATACATCATCTCTTTGTTTGTTAAACTTTAACATGGTATCAGAGTGTATGGCGTGATCCATTCCTTTTTGTTTTTAGGTAAGCCTTTTGACAAAGTGGAAAGCACACACAAATTAGATTGGAGAAGATTGAATCTTGAAGATGGAGCTACCCGAAGAGCTTGAAGAGGTAAGAAATATGTTAACACCAGTAGGACTATGGAAGAAATTTGATGGAAATAATTATGATCTATGGGACATGGAAGTAAAAGGTTTGTTAAGGGAAAAATGATTGTGGAATTTTGTAGTTGAACATGAGCCTATTGATGCAGAAGCATTTAAGGCTTTGACAGAATTCCAGAAAGACAAAAGACAAGTTGTTTCCTTAAGTCTCATACAAGAAAGTATATATTATTGAATTTGTCATTACATTGTAGAAGCTTATACTCCAAAATGATCATGTGATATATTGAAAGAAGTGTTTAGTGAAGAAGAACCAACTGTTTAAGAAAGTGACTTTGCAAGTCACAGAAAGCACCAAGAAATCTACAAAGAATTAGAAGACAGTTAGGAAGACCATGTTTTTGAGGCAGTTAACTTGATCAAGTAAGCCCAACAAATATTTTTTATCCTCTTTTGTTTGCTGATAATAATGAAAACAAAACTTGTCATTGTATCCATACCAAGTGATGTGATTGATAGTCTCAATGAGCAAGAGACAGTTGACAACAACATAGAAGCTACAACACTAGCTGAGAATGAGCAACGAACAATTAATAGAAACATAGAAGCTTCAACATTTGTTGAGAATGAGAAACAGATAGTTGATATCAACATAGAAGAAACACTAGCATAGAAGAACAACAAAATCAAAAGTTTGAGGGAGATATATGAGCAAACTCCTATTATTGATGTAAAACTACAGTATGATCTATTTTCTCGTCATCCCACATTTTTTGAAGAAGCATTGAAGGATGTATAGTGGGTACAAGCAAATGAAGAATTCAATGCAAATGATAAAGTAATTGTCATTAATGAGGAACACAAAGATGTGAATGCTCTCCAAGAAGAGATGAAATCTATCATATTTTTTCCTACGAAAAAAAAGTGTGCATGTAAAAAGGACACCAAGAAAAACCATATTGAAATAGAAAACGAAGACTTGCACTATGTTCTAGAAGCGAAAGAAGATGCTGAAGAAAACCTCCTTAGCATCAAGATCCAGACGACAAAGAAGATGTCGTTTGAGTACACATCAAGGAAGAAAGTAAAGCTCAAGTTTTTGAATCAAATGTAAGCGTAGCATAGACCACCATGTATCCTTACGCATTAATAGTGCTAAAAATATTGTCCTACTTGAGATTAAGAGGGTGTGACCACAATTGTAATCTCAACAGTCCACTATGGTTAAAAGTGCATTAATTAGTTGGTTACTTGAGTAGTTGGTTTAGTAAGGTTACCTAAAATTAGTGACGCATGGTGGTACTCTGTATCCCATGATGTTGACCCATGGTTTTGCTATTATATATTCTTATAAATACTTTTGTTGATAATGAGACGGAATTCTGAAATGCCCATTGTGTGTTCTCTCCCATTCCTTCTTCATCTCTTTGTTTGTTAACTTTAACAAATACATTATATTCGGGGTAGTGATTTCCATGTATTCATTTTGTAATATATTTTTGCAGGTTTGCACTTAAAACAGTTAACTTAGTGATGGTTGTTGGAGATCACGTTCCTTTGCACATCACTAGAGTTCATTTGTGGTAAGTCATTTCGGTTTTCCTAGAATCGATTGCACATATAATTTTGTTTCAAGTTGGTTCATTCCTCAAAGATTCAATATGCATGTACAATTTTCTTGGGGCCTACTAACCTATAGGAAATTGA
>LPNX011091963.1:0-14405 GCA_001517045.1 Pseudotsuga menziesii | reverse complement strand
TCTAGTGGAAGGTCACTTTTCCTTTACTCCAAAGGATGGACCTTAAACGTGCTCTTAACTGCAATCACTTCCTATTAGGCGCACAGACAACTAAGTATGGAAGGGAAGAAACCAATGCAGAACCTAGCAGTACCAATTTCTTAGCTTTGGTGCAAGATTTCCTTGTTGCATTTAATGAACGAAAATTGTTTTGATGGCCTTAGAATCTAAACGGTTGCTCTTTATTTTATCATTTTATTTTCTATGCTTGTGTGAATGATGGTGAGCTCCAGTAACTGACGCTCACCCTCTAACCTCGAGTGAACGTCTAAGTTTTCAATGCACAATTTTAAAGATGAAGCGTTGTGAGCACGTATTTTTTCATTTATTTGACTTTCCCACATAGTTGAAGTTGAATGGTAGTTTGGCTAGAAAGATTTTTCCATGAACTCTACTGTCATTAACTTTCTCACAACCATACTGTATATAACTTCTCTCTGACTTGATCCTTCAACAATTATATCAAATTGATATAAAATGCATCATGACTATAAATTTCTAAAAGTTTAGTTAAGAAGATGAAGGCCCGTTTTGGCATAACTCATGTGATGTGCTATCTCGGAATTAATTTTTAGGCCACTTCCCAGCTGTTTATTTTTTTTATTTTTTTCATATAATTCTTTGGTCTCATAGCCAAGTTGACCAGGGAGCTTTTTGTTGTGGAGTGTTACCACCAAAGCATTCAAGTGGGAAATGAAATGACACGCATAATAAAACTGTTATATGGCGTGATACATTACTCAGTCATATCCGGCTTTGAAATAAAGTTTCCAATCTCCGTCACGAAATGAGTATAACCTTGCCTACCACAATTTTAGTGTCTCTGCGACTACATTACAAATCTATTCATGAATCTGAATGATGGTTGTTGGTAATGTGAACTCACTGAGGCCGCTTGCAAAACATAGTACAAAACGATAGGTTGACTAAGAATTGATCATGTTAAAACTCTATTATGTCCTCCATTTGTCATAGTTGCACATCGTTGCTTTTCTCGTCGAACGTTTTCTTAGGCGCGTTTTCATTTGCATTTTACTTTTTTCTTTGTTATATTTTTTCATGACTTGTGGATTCCTGTGTCTCTTGCATGGTGTGATAATTCCCCTTCTTTGTTTGTTGTTAGCAGGTGTGCCAATGCTTGAGCTCTGTAATGCCTAATTGTATGATATTTTTGTTAGATATAAGGCCTAATTGTATGATATTTTTGTTAAATATAATGCAAAAATACATTAGTAATGTTTTTCTATATTTAGATATTTTGTTTGAACGGCTCGCTTCTATGCTATAGGATCTGATCCATATTCATTGGATCTAGCTTAAGTTATCTTTTTGCTATATATGTAACCTTTAATCCTTAATACAATTGAGTTGAGTGTTTCTCTTTGTGTCTCTTGGTATCAGAGCCAACTTAAAGGTTGTGTGAGGAAACCATAAATTAGTTAAAAAGTGTGTTGTGTGAGATCCACTGTCTTGGAGAAGCTGAAATTTAAAAGCCTGAGTGTTGGGCATGAGTGGATGTCAGATACCATTTTCATCAGCTTTCTCAATTTTTTTTTGAAACTGCTGATAAATCAAGTGGAGAAATCGCTCGGCATGATATAATCAAGTGGAGAAATTGCTGGGCGTGATATATGAGAAATCACAGCTAAATATTATTTATTTTCTCCATCATGTGTGCTGAATCTGATCTGGTATCTTTTCCTCTCATGTGGAGAAATCCCTGCATGAGTGTAGCTGACGGAGAGAACGCTAAGGCATATCGCACATAATTGTTTTTATTTTGTTCCCTCACGTGTAAATCTTTTGTCTTTCTTTTCCCCACGTAAATTGACTATCATAGGTCATATCACGTGTGTGCTGCTGAGGAAAGCTCAGCCTCTGAATTCTTTTTTTTAACGGCCGACGCACTTCTTGAGAGAGGAGTGTGTGCTGTAGGCGCCTCCACTCTGGAGAGACAGAGCTCTGACAACGCTTCTGCAAAAGTGACTTGTGCGCCGACAGCGTCTAGGAGAAGGAGGGAAGCAGCGCCGGTGAGCCCTCCCTTGCATCAATTTTTGCCGGCGCTGGATCAGGGCCATGCAGTGAGCGGCGGGTTATTTGGTTGATTTGAAAGTGAAGAGGTGAGCCAGTGTTTCTTTTCCCCTGTCTGGTTAAAAATATTTTCCTTTTTATGTATTACTGAAGCATCAAAATTGACTAGGGAGAACTGTGTAAATTGAAAATTCAAGTTAATTATTGTACTTGAAGCTCTCGATTTATGGCCAATATGAAAGGGGATGAACAGAAGCCCGTAGATCCTTTGTGAATCTCAGATTGGAATTCGCACGAAACGCAAGTAAATGTGTTGATTCGTATGATTGTAAAAGACAATATAATACCTCACATCAGAAATAGCAAGATGTCCAAAGATACATGCAAGACAAACTGAAAGATTTGTATGAGACGTCTGACTCTAATAGAATCTTGTTTTTAAAGACCAAATTATTGTCTATTAAGATCGATGTGAATGAAACTATGAATAAATACCTCTCCTGCATGAAAGACCTCAGAATAAATCTCGGTGACATAAGTGAAGAAATATCTAGTTTTGATCTGGTATCTAGCACATTAAAAGGTCTTTTTCCAAATTACAAAGTTTGTCTCATCTCTTGCAGAAAGACAGGCCCCTCCTACATTTACAGAGCTCGATGAAATCCTGATACAAGAATAAGATCAGGTGAAGATTTATGAGCCGGAATCTTAGTCTTCTAATCAGGCACTGATGGCAAGAGGCAAATACCCACATAGAGGGAATCACCGGAATCCACACAAAGAAAAGTTTTGTGCAAGACACAGAGGTATGTCACACGAATGACACTAGTGTTAATAAAGATGTTGTATGCCATTATTGTGGAAAATTAGGTCATATAGCTAGAGATTGTTTTAAAAAGATAAACAATTACTCATACAATAGATACATGAAACATAATGGAAATTATGTTAGAAAAGACACCCCTGATGTCAATGGATTTAAAAACCTAAGACTGTTTATATCTGAACATGCTTTGTTTGCTGAGACGGATGATGAAAATGCATATTTCATAGATTCAAGTGCATCTACCCATATATAATATAATAGAGATTGGTATGATGAGTATTATGAAAAGTCTAATGGCACACACATCTATATAGGTGATAACAAGTCTCACAAAGTTTTATGTTATGGAGTGATAAGTGTTAACCTACCCAATGGACAATTTAAACAGATACATAATGTGATATATGTCCCGGGCATCAAAAATAACTTAATATATGTTTATGCTATCACCGATAACGATATGAAAGTTGAATTTGATAAATATAAGTGCCATGGCAAAGATGTCCAATATCATTATAGGGTTATAGCGATACGATCTAGACTTGGTGGATTGTACAAGCTGGATGCAATCAAGGGCAACACTCAGGCACTAGCAGCATCAACTATTTCAAATGTCAAATTATGGCATCGAAAGTATGGACACCTCAGTCATAATGATCTCATGTTATTATAGAAAACGTCGATGGTTGAGTGTCTTCCTGTTATTAAAAATGATCATACTGAATGTGTTGCATGTGCAGTTGGAAAACAACACAAAAATCAATTTCCTAACCATGAAGAGAAGAGACAGACTGAACTCCTTGAACTAATACACACTGATGTATGTGGACCTATGCAGACCAAATCACTTGGTGGTGCATGTTATTTTCTTATATTTGTTGATGACAGATCCAGGTTGACATGGGCTTACTTCATTAGAAGGAAAAACGATGTCTTCGAATACTTCAAGGAATTTAGAATCAAAGTTGAGAAGCAGACAAGTAAATACATTAAAATCCTTAGATTGGATCAAGGTGGTGAGTATGCATCTGGTGCCTTTAAAAGATATTGTACAAAAAAAGGAATCCAACAATAATTCACATTCACTGATACACCTCACCAAAATGGTATTGCTAAGAGGAGAAACATAACACTGGTGGAATGTTCTCACATCATGCTCCAAGGCAAAAACATTTCTAATGGATTTTGGGTTGAAGCAATTAACACTGTTGTGTACCTAAAGAATAGGAGTCCAACAAAGAAATTAGAACTTCAAACCCCCTTTTAAGTCTTTTATGGCTATAAATCTAAAATTAGTCATTTAAGAATATTTGGTTCTAGAGATTTTGCATACATACCTAAAGATGACAGAAGAAAATTGGATGCAAAATCCATTGAATGTGTCTTTGTTGGCTAGTGTGATGATTAGAAAACATACAAATTATTTCATCCTAGTTTACACAAATTGATTGCTAGTGGAGATGTTGTATTTCATGAAAATACATATATGTGTAACATGATGAATAATGTTGATGAAGAACTGATCCCAGATGAGCATGTTAGAATCGATAAAATTATTCAAAAAGTGCAAAATCAACAATAGGTGCAAGAACAACAGCAAGTTCAGTAACATGAATCAAGCATGAGTGATACTACCTTAGATGATGAAACAACAGAAGACATAAGAATCATGGATGGAACTCCAGCAGGTATTGTAGTAACTAGAAGGTCAACTCGTCAAACTTATCCTCTAGTAAAGTTTAGAGATTATGCCTTGATGACTAGTATAATGAATGTCATAGAATCATTAAATTATGAACAGGGCAAAGATAAGGAATGGGTAACTGCAATGAATGAAGAATATAATTCTATTATGAGAAACAAAACTTGGGATTTAGTAGAATTACCCAAAGATAAAGTATCCATAGGATCAAAATGGCTATTGAAATCTAAACTTAAAGCGGATGGTAGTATTGACAAGTTTGAGGCAATATTGGTTGCAAAGGGTTATTCTCAGCAAGAGGGGATTCACTTTGAAGAGACATATGCACCAATAGCTAAGTTAAACACTATTAGATTGCTAGTTGCATTAGCTACTAAACATAACTGGAGAATACTCCAGTTAGTTGTCAAATCTGCTTTTCTAAATGGTGATTTAAAAGAGGAAGTATACTTAGTGCAGCCTGAAGGTTTTGTTCAGAAAGGACAAGAGCATCTTGTTTGCGGGTTAAAGAAAGATATCTATGGACTGAAACAGGTTCCTAGATCGTGGTATATCAAGATTGACACATTCTTTAAACAGCAAGGGTTTCTCAAAAGTAAAAATGATTCAAGTTTATAAATTAAAGAAGATAAACATGGAAATGTTTGCTTGATATCCCTATATGTGGATGATCTTATCATTACTGGTGGAGCATATAAATTAGTTGTAGATATTAAAAGTAATTTGTCATGGGAATTTGAAATGAAAGAACTTGGTGACTTACATTATTGTTTAGGCATTACTTTTTGGAGAGAATCTGGTAAAACATTAATCACTCAAAGCAAACATGCAAGGGACATACTTGATAGATTTCAAATGGGTGAATGCAAATCTGTGTCCACTCCTTTGGATCAAAATGCCAAATTATACAACAGTGATGGATCTAAAGAAGTTGATGGTACTTTGTACCGTCAACTAGTGGGTAGTATGAACTACCTCACTACTACAAGGCCAGACTATCATATTCTATTAGCATCCTTAGTCAGTTCTTGGCTAAGCCATGCGAAACACATTAGAAAGCTTCAAAGCAGGTTCTAAGATATTTAAAAGGAACTGTTAATTATGGTCTTTTATATACTGATATATCTGATGTTCTGTTGGCAATTTACTCTGATTCTGTCTGGGCAGGAAATCCCGATGATAGAAAATCCACTTCTAGATATGCAATTAACATTGGTTCATGAATCATATCATGGAGCACTAAGAAACAACCAACTATTTCTTTATCATCCACACAAGCTAAATACAAATATTTAACCAATGATACTTGTGAAGCCATTTGATTGAGTCACATTCTTGAAGATGTTGGAATACAACAAAAACAAGGTACTAGAATCCAATGTGACAATCAAAGCTCAATTAAGCTAGCACACAATACAGTCTACAATGCTAGATCCAAACATATTGAGTTGCAACATCATTTTGTTAGAGAAAATATTAAGTCTCAAGAAATTTGACTCATCTATTGTAATACAAGTGAGAATGTTATTGATATTTTTACTAAACCAGTTGAAAGGATCCATTTTGAGGATCCGAGGAGGAAAATATGTGTTTTCAATAATCCATTTTTGCATTAAGGGATATTGTTAGATATCATGCAGAAATATATTCATAATGTTTTTCTATATCTAGATATATTGTTTGAACAACAGCTATGCTGTAGGATCTGATCCACATTTATTGGATCTAGCTTGGGTTATGTCTTTTTTATATATAAAATCTTTAATCCTTAACACAATTGAGTTGAGTGTTTCTCCTCCTGTTTGTCTAAGCGAGCCTTTGTGCTCTACTTGTTTCCTCATTGGTTTCTCTAATTATTTTGTTCCTGCTAATTAATGGCTAATGTATCTTTTCTATCCATCTTTGCTATGACTGAGTTCTCATGCATTGTTGTATTGGTAATTTCTTTTAAGTGGCAACTTATTCATGATGGAACCATGTTAAGTCTACTAATATTCTAACCCGAGTCTATTTTCATGGTATTCATTATTTCCTCCATATATTTGGGTTGATTTAACGGTTCTCCCTCCAACAATTCCTTCCGTGTATTCATGCCAAACAAAGCAATCTGCATGTAGTTTTCAGGTTTTGCTTAAACGCCTCGTGGATTCCATCATGACATTTTGACGCCCTTTCTAGTAGTGTGTGTTTTTTATTCGCAAGGGTTACGTAACAACATGCGTTGTTGTATTGGTAATTTCTTTTATGTGGCAACTTATTCATGATGGAACCATGTTAAGTCTACTAATATTCTAACCCAAGTCTATTTTCATGGCATTTATTATTTCCTCCTTATATTTGGGTTGAATTAACGTCTCTCCCTCCAACAATTCCTTCCGTGTATTCATGCCAAACAAAGCAATCTGCATGTAGTTTTCAGGTTTTGTTTAAACGCCTCGTGGATTCCATCATGACATTTTGACGCCCTTTCTAGTAGTGTGTGTTTTTTATTCGCAAGGGTTACCTAACAACTTTTCGAGTGTATTGGTTTGTAATGCTACATTAACTCTGTACATGCAGAGTGTATGCTGCAGTTAGGGCTTTGCACTCTTAGTTTTCCTTTTCTTAATCCACACAAAATGGTTCATGAAAATGAAGTTCTCCTTCCAACAAGTCCACACAGTAATCCTACCAATCAAATTGCCAATATTCCTATCAACCAACATGAAATATTGTTATTAATAAAACTTGAGCAATTTCCTTCTTACGGCTGGTGCTAAGAACCTACATTGCTCACAGTCTATACAGCCTATGTGGATAGGGAATTTTCAAATCATGCCCAAAATGGACCTTGATAATATTCTCATATGTATATCAAATGCTTAGTTCCTTCCCTTCAATTGTACATTTTCTTGAAATTCCATATTTCATATTTTTAATTCTTTCTCTTCACTTATTTTTTTGTTTTTTCAATTTAGAATTTTGTTTCTTTTCTTTATTGTGTTAGATCCTATTTTTTTTCCTGTTCATTTTCATTCTTGTTTCTTCAACAAGAATCTCTTGGGATTTTTTTTTCATTTATTTTGTATAGGAAGTTTCTACTATTTTTAGCTAGTCTTATAGGAGGTGACACATATTCAAGAGTTTCATTTTCTATAGTTGTCTATTCATATTTTAGGTTGCTTATTTTCTATTTTTCTTTGTTTATTTAGATTTTTTTTAATATTTTATTCTTTGTTTATTATTATCTTCCCTTATAGAGATAAGGATCCCTCTTTAATTGGGTTTTCCCACAACACCCAAGAAAAAATCTAATTTTAGCAAAGAATTCAACATATCCAAATATGTAGTACATACAACTCATAATGTTCATGTTTTCACATAACACATACCTGAAATACTTGGGAAAACATTCTGTGGTATTAGAACAAACCTCATGTTCCTTTCCTCTTTCTCACCCAAGACTTACAAATTCTCAAGGAGGGGATCATCTTTATACTTACTTTTTCATTAGCAACTTGACATAAATTTTCTAACTTATAAATATGTTCATCTTTATAAGGATTCACCTAGTTTAATGAATCCATATCCATATTCACCTAGTTTAAGGATTCACTTTTATTTTATCGTTCCTTCTTTTTTCTTGTTTATCCTCTTACACCTTCTTCCTTCTTAGTCACCCCCGTCTCTTTCTTCACCTCCCAATCGGTTGCTATCTTCATGCATCAACATTTCAAAGCAATACCATACATGAGATCATTTCATTTTGGTGTGATTAACCATAATGAAATATCCCTATAAGACATGGTGCTTCATCCTATAGACTATATCTATGAGATTACCTTACCAACCATACTACTCACATTTCTAACCTTCCTCTCTTTCCTTCATTAGGACTTTCTTGATATCGCCACCCTTGTTACCATCCTTTTAATAAAATATCCTTAGCATAATCACATTGTACCATTTCCTTTACGTCTATCATTTGTCTTTTACACAAGAGTTGATGTCACTGTCCTATTTGACATCCCTTAAGAGACATGTCATAAATCCATGGAACACTTAAGAGTCATCTATATGCCCACATCAGGTAAGCATCATATATATGATTAATTCATTTAACCTCATTTAGCACACAAACCATGCAAAACACTAGACCATGAAGCCACATTGTGCATAGAGTTTAATTTCATTAATAATTTTTAAGTTTTCTTTGTCTTTATATTTAGTGTCATAATGATTGGTTTTTTGTATTTTTTTTGAGATAGAGAACAATGTAAAGTAATCCTATATAGTTTTTTAGTTTATTTGAATAAAGTGATGTTGTATAATTTATTCTCAATTCTATATTCAGTGCCACTGTGAATCATTCTCCTAATGTAAGAAATTATTTTGCATCTACTAGGAATGGTGATAAAACATCTAGTAAGAATCATGAAATTGATGATGGGAAGTTTGATGTACCTTATACCTAATGAAAATGAATAAGGGAGAAATATTTTTTAATCAACAACTAGGAAACATTGCTTAGAACCTAGAACTTGGAAAGCTAAAAATATCGCCTCATGCAGATAAGACCTTGAACATATTTTTTATCATTTTTCAATAGTTTTATTGATTTTCTATTTTGATACTAATTGCAATTACTTTATCATAATCATTACAAAGACAAGCTCAAAAGTGCTTACAATTCCACATCCTACAATTCACAATAGAGATCATGAGTGTGATTGTAATGTCCCAAAAAATTGAAAAAATAAAATAAAATTATTAGGCTAGTTAAATACTACCTGAACCGGACATTATCTTAACATATGCGGAATGTGTTGTATTTTGTTTCAGTGCATTGTATTGTCACAAGTTGTTCTTACTTCCTTCTCTATGTTTTCCCGATGTGGTTATTAGTGTAATGCTATGTTGTCGTTATGTTTCTTAATATCTGAGTTTGATGGTTTATGTATTTAGATGTATGTATGTTATTATGATTGCTTACTTATTGGTTATAAAGTTCGATTACTTGTTTTATGAATAATTTCAACTTAACTTGTATTGTCAAGGGGTGGACTGGCGGGACTTGTTTCCCTTGTAAACACACCTGGAAGGTAACTATTTTAACTTGCCTCTACATGGCTTACTTAGTTCTTATGGAAGTAATGCATTTTTTTCTTGTCATGTGCAGGTGCACTTGACGACAAAAACTGACAATAAAAGCGAAGCAAATACATACTGCCCCTGCGTCACTAGCACACAGCTTAGATGATGAATAGACTTACAGTCATATCCTAGTTATTATTATTACAGTCATTAGTTATTATTTATGCAATGCTAGGTTACTAGGCCTGTGTTTGCACTGGTTACCATTATGGTTTTATGGTCTTATGACCTTGATTTAATTGCTTCTGTACTTTAACATTCACATGGTATGCAATGTATAGGCTTATCATATTATAACATAGCCCTTGGTTTATTAAAGTCTTGTCTATAAGTTTGAAAACATAACATTATCCATTCATGGCATATTACAAATGCCATGAATTATGGCTATACCCTAAGTATTTGATACACATGTTGGGTTTTATATGTTGCATGGTGATTAAACATTGCATTGTGTTGTGGGGTGACATGAACTATATACTTTGGGTTTTCATTTTTGGTAATGGAGGCCAAGGTGGCGAATTCAATGTGCTTTGGAAAGCATGGGTCTCAAGATTAGGGCTTGGACTAGCACGATGGTTTGGTTCATTTGCGAAATGGTTGCATGAGCTTTGTCTCTGGTCTACACTGTGGCATGGAGCTTTGGAGGTTGGATGCATTGGAAGGAATGTTTTCCAATATGGTTTAGCAACAATTGTATTGTTGTTCAGTTTGGTATTTTCAACATACTCCTCATCTTGGCTTTGGTTTTGTTGTGGGTTGCAGGGTTTGGATAGCATGGGTCGTGGGTCTCCCTGATGGTCAGCACATTACCCATTACGGGTAAGACCTGCTGTAATCAAGTCGAAAATTGCTCCTTTTCTTTTGTGGGTGTTTGTGACAGAGGGTGAAGCTCGTCGTTTGTTGAATGCTTGGTTTGGGTTTTAATGGTTACGATTTGGAAAGGGACTTTCTGTAAAAATTATTTAAAGCATCCAGAGATGCATTTATGACTTGGGATTTTTTGTTTGGGTTTAGCACCTTCGGCCAAGACTAAATGTATTTTGGTTTTGTAAAAGAATACTCTATTCAGTAATGTTGGCCATGGTGAATGCTTATTGCTCTTCATTTTGTTAATATGTTTAAGTTTTGGTAATGGTGACAGCACCATTGCTTGCAATGGTGCAAGGCCTTGGATACACGACTGTGTAAATTCTTATATTGGTTTATAATGGTTATTTGTACAACATTTACATACTGTGTGTATCGTGGTTATGCTTCTTAGTTTGGGTGCTAGTTTAACTCTGTGTAGATTTGTAATTATTGTTTAAGTTCTTTATATAGATTGTTAAAAATGTTATTTTTGGCCTTTGGAGCCATGCCATTGATGGAAATGGCATTCCCGCTTTAGCATAGCGACTGTGTAGGAGATGAATTAAAATGTCGATTTATGGATGAAGTTGTGGGCTGTAATTCCTACCTTTGTATTTATAAAAGAGGTTATAACTCTGGGTTTTACCCTACGGATGAATGTTGTTGCTATTTGCTTAGCGTTGACAGAGGCTTTAATGGGTTAATGATAGGGTTTATTGTTGTTGCATAACTGGCCGTGAGCCATGTAATAGATATAGCGTGTAATTTTAACTTGGGGTTCTTATTAGTGTATGTGGTTATAATGTGTTACATCATGTATGATTGATTTGGTAGAGAATTGAGAAACATTGACAGAGCAACAATTTCAGGAGGTGTTTTATTATTTATGGCAATTGATTTTATTAGCGTTGTCTATGTAGAATATAAATGAATTATTACAACATTGGTAAGGCTGATAGAGAATCCTACAAGATTCGATGTGGTGATTTTTAATTGTATTATGGGTGAACTCCATAGGATTCGATCCACAAAATTCGATCTTGGGTCATGATGGTTGTAAAGTATATGTGTGCGAAATAACTTGTTTGGGCATTCATGCCCACAGGATTCGATCATGTCACCTCTTTTCATTTATACGATATTTTAATGAGTTCTTGAAATTTCCTTATGATATACGATTTGGATAGATGTATTTTGTGTAATAATTATATGGTTTGGTTATTAAGATTTTTGCAATGGTGCTCAGATACCTTAGAGGTCATCGATAGTTGACTATATATTTGGTTTATTGCTTTCTTAAATGGATGATAATGAGTGGTTTATAAAATTGTTTATTTATGATGTAACTTCAGACCATTAGAGGTCTTGATGGCTTTAGTTTGGTTATGTTTATAATAAAACAATGGAACATATTTGTTTTAGGTTTTGTTTTAATATATTCTAATGTAATGTGTTATATAATTAGGTTCTAATGTTTTGTTTAGAGCTACATAAACTAGTTAGTCTATTTACTTCTAATTATAGGTTTGCTGGCAATATGAAATCTGCAAGTAGAATCCATATATAAATATATATATGCTCTGTTTTAAGTAGTTCTAGGCCTTGGAAAATAAATTTAACAACATGAAGTAAATTGTAGACAACAACTTATAAATAAAACATAAGCCCTTAAATTATAAAACAAGAAATGAATTGCAGAGATAAACTAGAAAACAAAACCCTTAAATACTTAGTTAGGAAAATGAATTTCAGAAAAGAACTATGGAACAAAATTTTTACATTCATAGATAGGTTAAGAACTATAGAGAAGATGACCTAGTTTATAGTAGACAACTCCTACATAACCATAATAATTTAACCTACTTAAAATGGTAAAACTTGTATAGTTTACAGGTAAAAATAAAGAACCTCATACCTACAAGATGAAGCTATTTCAATGGCTGAAAACCTGCACACTCAAATACCCAACATTAACAAATTCATAGAGAGATATGACCTCTATATAGATAACCGAATCACTTGGGAACTACCACATTACACCCAACCATGACATGGAACCATTCCTAGTTTCAATCCGGATCCCCTCGAGCTGGTTCCAACATGCAAGTATCTTAGAGCTCCTAAGGTAAGGCTTCCCTAACTTGGATATCAATTTTTGAATTAGTTCTCCTCTTTCCTCTCAGGAAAATGTTCTCCAAGAACTCTCTTGAGAATAATCAGCCAGAATATGAATCACCAAAAAGATGGATCCCCAAGCCTCTCTTTGGCTTAGGTCTTTGTAGGCAGACTTTTCAATCAAAGGGGGAAATTAAATCAAGAATCATTTGATTTCTTGATTTAACCCTTTTATTTAATTTAGGCACTTTTAATATTTAACTTAGGAACTTTTAACTAGTTCCTATTTGGACTCTTGTAGGTATTATATTATTTAGTTATCTTTTAGTAATAATAATAACAATAGATGGAGCCTTTCTTTATTGCTTATACTATTAATATTATTGCTATTCTTACTATTTATACATGCCATGTATAAAATATATACTTATATATATTATTTGTTAACATTTGTCTTTAGGTATCATATAACATGATCCCTAAACTTAGAACACTTTCTTCATCAAGGCCGTCGGGTAGGTGGTTAGGTCTACTAGGCTAGGAAACTCTAAACATCCTTGAATGTTGGATTCCCTCGTATAACATGGTAGTTCTTCAATACTTGATGAGATACAGAAATTTGAAATTTCATTTAATAACTTGAAATAAGTCAAATGAGATCAATATTTTACTCGAGTCGTTTTCACTTGACATAATTAATTCTTTTCAGTAACTCCTAGCGCTTATCCATATCCCATACTCAATGCTAAAAATAGGGAGTTACAAACTTAGTGCAATTCCATAGATCCTCGCTCAACACTAATGCTAGGATGTACTTGTAGGATACACCTAGGGATACAATGGCCAAGGATCTGATGTTCCAGAGCTTATGCTCAACATCAACTTGGAAGGCTCCAAGGCTTATGCCCAACACTTACAATTTATCTTTTTCATTTGATTTAGAACTTCTTGCTCAACACAACGGTTTTCATAACTCATGTATTCTAGAGCTTCTCACTCAACACAACATAAACACTCATGTGTTGCAAACCTTTTCTCTCAACACAACATAACACTCATGTGCTCCAGAGCTTCTTGCTCAACACAACATAAACACTTATGTGTTCCAGAGCTTCTCACTCAACAAAAACATTTTAAATATTCATGTGCTCCATAGATCCTCACTCAACACAAAACATCTCATCAATCATGTGCTTCAGGGTCCATGCCCAACACATAAAATCATACATAAAACATATGTAATTGGCTTACGCCCAATATATCAAAAAAATCATCATGTTCATATGCAGTGTGGTTCTAGACCCAATATACCAAAATAGAACGTCAAAGTAGCATCATAATCAATGGGGATTATGCCCATAAGTGTTAGGTAAGAATTCAGGATATTACAGTGATGAAATAAAATTTGATACTATGGAAGAAAATAACCCTAATATTATTGAGAATGAAGGAATAAATAGGTTGATACATGAAACATTTTTTTCCATAGATGATAATGCACTCATACATCACTAGATGTATGCAGATATTTATGATGTACCTCGTATTGATAAACCATGAAAAACCTTATAGACAGACTAAAATAAAAGTATTCTTTTTGCTCATTTGTTTCTAGTCAACTTGAAGGTAATGAATGTGTAATGAGTCTAAATTATATAATTTTTTATTGATTAGTAATTATTAGATAAATGGGTCATATCACTTCAT
>LPNX011091943.1:53506-80817 GCA_001517045.1 Pseudotsuga menziesii | reverse complement strand
ATTTCCTATTTGTGCTTTTATAATCAAATTGTCTGCAAGGTCATAGTATGTTGGTAACCCCCAGACCTAGGTTATTAGGTGAATTATCCATTACAACACCAGCATTAGTAGGCATCAATATCCTTAGACAAGGAAAGGATAAAACTAAAAGGGAATGGACAAAAAGTCATAGTACCTATCCATCCATCCCAAGGAGAACCTTGGATAGAACCTATGGACGAAGAAGTCGACATTCGACAACTATATCATATTCAAAACAATGAGGACTACACAGAACCTAATGCTTATGGTGAACTTCACTTAGGGAATCAAGAGTTAGTAGGATACAACTCAGACGCAGAATTATACGATTGGGAAGTCAAGAATTATGAAACATAAGAAAGGGGATGCTGGACCATTCAAAAAGTACAAAAGAAACCAGTCTGAAAATGCCTTGTGGTGTCCATCATCCCAAAAATATATGAAAAAAAAACAGAGAATATCCTACCCTGAAACCAACAAATGTAAATATCACACAAGTCCCAAGATATAAAGAAAGAGAATCACTAGCTATGCACATTGAACAAGTATCTAGGAACATTGGTGAACATGGCCGACTCCAAATCCTAGTGGAAACTTTCATGGGACAAGCTGCAAGATGGTGGGATACCCATCAATCAAGATTGCAGACATGGACAACAGCTTCAACCTTCTTCATAGAAAGATTTGGGGGGGGGGGGGGGGGGAATTAACCAATCAAGCCCAAATACCTATGTTCATCCAAGGGAAGGATCCAGAAAACCACATAAAAACATGTGAGAAAGAATGGAAAAGACTTGGGTATAAGGATGAACGTACATGGCCACACCTATTTCCATCGAAGCTATCCGACTTACTAAACAAATGGTACAAAATGGAAGAAGATCGAGGTGAAAAATTCTTATGGCATGAACTAAGAGAGAATTTTATCAAAGATTTTAGCTTTATACCATAAGATGAAAACTTGATCGAAACTGTAAAACAAATCAAGGCATTTTTAGAACCGACAAAGAACTAAACCCTAAAATACAATCGACCAACAATAAAATGCAATAATATACAAACCGGGACAATACCATAGTCAACAAGATTACAGATGGAAAATGAAAATCCGGGAGGGAAAAGCTTTAGATGGAAATCAAACCATGCTGAAACGACAAAACCAATTCACATAGTGCTCAAAGTCGAGACAACCGACAAAGAAGACACCGACCGAATGACTCTAGTAGAATTTCCTGCTACATTTTCACAGTTTGAAGAAGGGATTCAACCAATCAATGAAACAAAAGCACCTGAATGGCTAGACGGTAAAGTAAAAACTAAAGAAGTCGACATATCAACTGATGATCGACCAAAAATAACAAAAATCAGAGACTACTGGAGTGAGGAACAAACAACGGAAATAGTAAACCTACTAAAATGATTCCAGGATGTATTTGCTAGAGACTAGAAGGATATTAAAGGTCTAGTACATGAGATATGTGAAATGAAGATTGACATTAAACCCAATGTCCGACCAGTAAAGAAAGACCATATAAACTAGCTCATAAATACAAAGAGATAGTAAAAAAGGATATTGATAATATGCTTGCACCAGGAATTATCTACCCTATTGACCAATCAGAATGGGCAAGTCCAATGGTTTTAAAGCCAAAGAAACATGATCCAACCAAGCTAAGGATCTGTGTTGACTTCAGAGAACTTAATAAAGTTACACTAACAGACCCATTTCCAACACCTTATGCAGATGAAATCTTAAATCAGGTCACAGGACATGAATGCTACTTGTTTGCAAATGGATTCTTAGGTTATAACCAAGTACCAATAGCCAAAGAAGACCAGAAAAAGACAACATTCGTATGTGAATTTGGCTCATTTTCTTACAGGGTTATGCCTTTTGGGCTTAAAAACGCACCTGCAGTATTTTCAAGAATTGTGGTCAAAACATTTCAGGAATACATTTACAAAACGATGGTAGTATATTTCGACGATTGGAAAATATACTCTACATCGTTGATTGATCATTGTAAATGGCTAAGGCTCATGTTGGAACGATGGCAACAACTCCAACTATCTCTGAACATCAAGAAGTGCATATTTCTAACCCCTATAGGGATACTATTAGGACACATTGTCTGTAAAGAGGGTATCAAGGTCGACTTCACAAAAATAAAAATCATTCTCGACTTAAAACCACCAGTGAACCCAAAAAAAGTCAGGGTACTACTCAGTCATACAGGATATTACAGAAAATTCATAAGATACTATTTAGATATGACATACCCACTAGAATAACTGTTAAGAGAAGATCAGGAGTTTGACTAGATAGAAGAATGCAACATATCATTTGAAATGATAAAAATAAAACTAGTCGAAGCACCCATTCTAAGATTTCCAAACTGGTCGACCAAATTCCATGTACACATTGATGCATCAGGTCTGGCAATAGGAGCAATCCTAACTCAACCAGGAGAGAACGAAATGGACTACCCTATAGTTTACACCAGCAAAAAATTAAATAAAGAAGAAAGAAACTATTCAACAACAAAGAGAGAAGCATTAGGAATGGTCTTCGCACTACAGAAGTATCAACACTACCTACTAGCTAATTCGTTTATCTTTTATACCGACCACCAAGCAATAAAATACCTCATAAATAAACCCTTACACCATGGGAGAATTTGTCGATGGCTACTTCTATTCCAAGAATTCGAATTCGAAGTCGTTGTCAGACCAGGGAAGTTAAATGTTGGACCTGACCACTTATCACGAATCAACATAGGAGAGGAACCGGCATGAGTCGAAGACGACTTACCAGATGCACATTTATTTAGAATAGAAGCAATCCCAGCAGAATTAGAGGAAATAACTCGGTTTTTAGAAGATGGACAAGCACTAGAAGGCATGATTACGAAGAAGAAACAAATCTTAGCCATGAAAGCTACACCATATAGCCTCATAAATGGATTCTTATATAAAATGGGCTTGAACGACATCCTCAGAAGGTGTGTATTAGAACATGAAAGAAATAATATTATGTATGAAGCACATTATGGACTTGCGGGAGGACATTTTCAAGCAGACACAACTGCCAAGAAAATCCAACAATCAGGGTTGTGGTGGCCGACACTTCACAAAGATTGTAAAAAGTTTGTAAGCCAATGTGATAGATGTCAACGTCTGGGTAGACCTTTGCCTAGTACAGAAATTCCCTTGATATCAGTAAACCCAAGTTTGACATTTGAAATTTGGTCTATTGACTTCATAGGACCATTTCCCATACCAACAAAAAGAATAGGATCAAGGTACATAGTAACTGCAGTTGAGTATGTAACCAAGTGGGCAGAGGCAGAACCAGTCGACACATGTTCCAGCAAGATAGCTACTAAATTTATCTATGAAAATATCATTACCAGGTTTGGATGTCCAATAACCCTAATCAACGACCAAGGGTCACACTTTATTAACAAAACTATTAAAACACTAACAGACCAGTTCCAAATTGACCACCGACGGAGTACAGCTTACCATCCTCAGTCGAATGGACACTAGTATAAAATGAGGAATTAGATACTACGTGACTAAAAATTCTAGTCACCACAGGTTTTTCAAGTGATTTACTACTAAATATGAGCAATTTTTATTGACCCAACTATAAACGACTAAAATTAACGACTAATTTAGTCACCAGTTAACAAATATGACTAGATAATAAGTGACAGAGTTAAAAATGACTAAGATAAATGACTAATGTAGTCACGACATAAAAATGACTGGCTAGAAGAATATGAATTAGTCATTTATGTTAGTCATTTTTAATTGTGTCATGGAGAATTGCAATTTTGACAATGAAGTGTAAATTTTGTAAATTGTCTACCTTCTATTAGTAATATGGGTGCCATGCACCTCGATCTTTAGAGATCCAACAAAGTAATTGGATGAATTTTCTTTTGACCATCTTTATCCCTGCTGTACCATTGAAGAAACCTTGTTAAGCGCGTTCCAAAGCAAAATTAGGTTCCTTATATTACATCAATTACAAATTAGGTACTAGAACCAATACCATATCAATAGCTAGAAGCATCATAGCTAATTGTTAGTCATATGTGTCATCCACAACCCTTTTCCACTAATCACATCCTTTGGGTCGATGATAGTTCTTATGCCAAAGGTAATTATCAAAAACTGATGACAATGTCAATAATCATTATGATGACGATAATGAAGACAATCATGATGATGCCATGAATGACGATTATGATGATAATGACAATGATGATGACAACAACAACAATGGTTATGATGGCAATGATGCCATTGTTGATAATGTGATTATATGATGAGAGTGAGTGATCACAATTGCAAGAGATGATTTTCCTCTTGTAGTGAGCATTATAGATCTCAGTTGCAGATTATAAGTTTTTCCAGGGAAGAGTCACTTCTTTTTTGTCTATTGGATCCAAGATGGATCTAGGGTTTGTCTATCTAGTTTGCAAAGAGAATTTGAATAATTTTCATTGGTGTTTTGGTCTAGATCCAAAGGGTTTATCCGAAGGATTATTGTAGTGTTGTTGTAATCAAATCCAACAAGAAGAAGAAGACAAACATTTGTTGGTTTTCCCCAGTTGGGGTTTCCAAGGTAAATCCTTGTGTCTATTTTGTGTGGTTGCATTTTGTTGTTCTATTGTGCATTTATGGTTTCTTATGCAGTTGTATTCTCAGTCATTAATGTTTAGTAGTTAACTGAAGAACACATTAATAGTTGTTTCTAATCAAGAACTTTATAAGGGTATAAAAGTTAAGATTGAGCATAAATTGAACTCGGGTTTTTATATGAAGAGTTTAACAAACTTTTGTTTAGAAAACATTTCTTTTAACACTTTGCATGCAAGTATGTTGTCAAACACTTGGATTGAATCTCAAATTTATGGACATAAACAACTCGAGAATTTACCCATTTTGAACACAACATTCATAAATAGGTCTTAGAGGGTTGATTTCCCTTAACAAATTCCAACTTCTCTCATCACTACAAGGGTTGTCTCTCAAAAGAGAATTAGTAGGATCACTCCTACCAATAATCCAAAGATCATATTCACTATAAAGGCACTTGACAACAAAGACAAGATCCTCAAAACAACCATCTCTCTCATCTATGGTTAAGCGCCAATACAAAGCACCCATTATTTATGCTCTAACATACTACTAATTAGAAGCATATAAAGCATGATCCATTCAATTAGCCATCTTTACTAGGTCAATTCATTTTGGAGTCTTAATCTTACAATTCTAATTGAGATATTTGGAAAAAGATATCATGAAATTGCCGAAAAAATCATCTTTAACTACACACCCCACTACCATCATTCAAACCTAAAGAACCTTAACATGAAGCCACCTCAATACTCATGTCTTTTTTCAATCCTTCCAATAAATTGATAATTTGTTCTCTTTAAATAGTATTCCTTAAGAATATTTATCTCTAAACAAAACCTAATCTTAAAGGTTGCATTGTCATACCCACACCATTCAATCTTTAAAACTTATAATATATATTAAAAAAAAAGAAATAACATTAATCTAAATTCGATATATAAAATAATGATATAAAAATGAAATAAAACTATTCTAATTCATTTCATTTTATTTTTATATGGTTCAAGAACAATGTGTAAGTACAATTTTTACACCTTTTCAAGGTTTTATTGTCATACCCACACCATTCAATCTTTAAAACTTATATATAAAATAATATATTAAAAAAAATAACATTAATCTAAATTCGATATATAAAATAATGATATAAAAATGAAATATATATAAAATAATGATATAAAAATGAAATAAAACTATTCTAATTCATTTCATTTTATTTTTATATGGTTCAAGAACACTATGTAAGTACAATTTTTACACCTTTTCAAAAGATTCCTCATGCGGTTTCCATGTATGTGAAGGCTTTCCGAGATTGTATGAAAAAGAAAAAGTAAAGTTTGATGAGGCCAAAAGAAATAATAAAGCAAACCCACTTTTTATTCATCCCTCTACATAGTGGTATACATGTGAAGAGCGGGAAGGTGTAGGATCTGGATTCATTTCTTTGACAGTTCTTCCCAGAAGGCACGCAGAAACCAAAAAGAGATCAGTTTGTTGTTTGGCATGTTTATTATTCTATGCATTCGTCCCAAAGAGGAACTAGAGGAGGCTTTAGCAGTTTTGAATCCCAAAGAAGTCATATCAACCACTCCCAGCAGCAGAGCAACTGGGCTACCCTATATTAGAGATAAAATTAGCAATGCTAGAATTTGGTTAGAAAATGATTTGGGTTTTCAATTCAGGGCTAGGAAATCCTGGTCCTGAGCTGGTTCAATGTCAAGGATCAGTCATGATATGGTCATTCATTCAGCCATGTCTCGTGTTGCAGAAAAGGGAAAGGGTTTATGGTTTTAGAAATATACATCATCTTAGTGTTAAGAGGATCTAAATTCATCTTAATTAAATGAATTTGTAAAGATTTGATCCCGCTTTGTTGATTGCACTTTGTTGAGTCTAAAGAACCCTAACGTAGAGTACATAAATTACACAGACACAACCCTAGATAGCATAGGAAAACAAAGACACCCACAATTGTGCAGGACGTGAAATACTGAAACGCGACAACAAACTGAAGGAGTCCCTGACAAATCAAAGGAGTCGTGAATAATTAATGAGCAAAAGAATAGAATCTCTCATGAACACCCAATCTCCCAGCTAGCGAGGATGTCTAGTCATTTTTCATTTTGATAAAGGTACGCCATTTTTTTCTTATCTCCTATTTGAATTATTATCAAGAAACGGTAGATAGAGCCCTATATTTAACAAACAGAGACAATTTTTAGGAAGAATTTATTCTTTAAAATAAATTTTAAATTTCTGTAGAAAGGGGAAGATTATTTTTAATATATTTGGAAACTTTGTAATTTTCATCAGCTTCATAAATCCTTAACGTAGACAGAGAAAACCATTTATCTATGAAAAATACTCTTTAGGAACTCATGGCAAATATACCTATGTATTTTTAGCATGTGTATGATTAGGTTGTTCCACCTGTAGTGTATGGATAAGCCACCTAGGATTCCACTGTATTGTGTAGTAAATCATGCTGTCTCTGCATTGAAACTTTGCTAATCTGAATTTGATTTCCATGAAACCTGTGGATCAACATTTGGGACAAGAAGCTTCTCTCCCTTCTCAACGTCTTGAAAATAAGTTTGTGGATTTCCTACTTGCTCCTTTTCCACTTGTAGTGTATGGATAAGCCACCTAGGCTTCCACTGTAATGTGTGGTAAAACATGCTCTGTCTCTGCATTGAAACTGTGCTAATCTAAACTTGATTTCACAGAAACCTATGGATCAACATTTGGGACAAGAAGCTTCTCTCCCTTCTCAACATCCCTCTGGGACAAGAATCTTCTCTCCCTTCTCAATTTCCCTTGGAGGCTCTTGAGACATAGAGGATCTAGCCTTCTCAATGAACTTCACATCTTGGTTCACTACAATCTTCAGCTATGACAAAACATAGATCTTGTACAATTTGGAAGATTCACTGAAACTAACAAAATTACACTAATTATAAGGTTATGACTTAGTTATTTTCTCCACAACCACATGAATACACATAGTAGTAATGAAAATATGATACCTATGGTTTCTCACTAGTTAAAGCTTCTTCAAAGTGTCTTGTCCTTCAATATCTTGTAAGGACACCTATACATTTTGTATAGGTGTGTAGTGCATCCTTTTTCCCAAAGAAACACGGGAAAATCAATATCATGTATCATAACCTTGTCTGTTTTATGGCTAGATCTTTATCATGCATCATAACCTTGTCTCTTTCTATGATGGACCCATTCTTTTTCTATAACCTCATTCTGCTGTAGGTGTAAGGCATTATTAACTCCCTTTTGATCCTTGTTTCCCTACCAAATGCATCAAAGTCATTGGAGGTGTACTTTCCTTGATTGTTATATCTCATCTCATTGATCTTCTTACCTATTTGATTCTACACAAAAGCCTTGGACTCTTGAAACTTGCAAGAGACTGCAATAACTAGGTTATACATGGTGTATGCTTTGAAATATAATTGTTTTATCTGATAATGTGGGAGAGAAAATAAGATAAAACTAGAGATAACATAATTGTTTATACCCTGGATACTGCAGGTAGGGTTGCTGTATAATGAGACCTCACTTCAGTCAGTATTGGACCTCACAAAGGACTAGACATTAGAAGAAATGCATATGCTAAGGAATAAGGTTGGAGATGTTTTATCAATGAAATGTTATGTTTTTTCTTAATATATCACTTTTTTGAGTTTTTTGATTCAATGCAGATGTCTGTGTATGACGTATGGGATTTAAGGTTGTTTGCACTTACACATTTTACTGTTAAAATTATCTAACTTTTTGTCCATGAGGAATTACATGATGGGTGCTAATTATACACAAAAGAGGATTTTCCTGGCTATAATTTACAGATGCATAGACCATTGTATTTTCTTACAAATGGCCTTTGTTTGTGCTGAAGGAAGAGATTAATGCTATGAAAACACTTGGAATATGATTCTTTCTCTTGGCTATTATTCTCATATTTGATCAGTTTTTCAAGTTTTAGGTGTACTTGTCATTGGAGGTGTACTTTTCTTGATTGTTAGATCTCATCTCATTGATCTTCTTACCTGTTTGATTCTACACAAAAGCCTTGGACTCTTGAAACTTACAAGAGACTGCAGTAACTAGGTTATACATGGTGTATGCTTTGAAATATAATTGTTTTATTTGAGAAAGTGGGAGAGAAAATAAGATAAAACTAGAGATAACATAATTGTTGATACCCTGGACTCTCCAGGTAGGGTTGCTGTATAATGAGACCTCACTTCAGTCAATATTGGACCTCACAAAGGACTAGACATTAGAAGAAATGCATATGTTAAGGAATAAGGTTGGAGATGTTTTATCAATGAAATGTTATGTTTTTTCTTAATAGATCACTTTTTTGAGTTTTTTGATTCAGTGCAGATGTCTGTGTATGACGTATGGGCTTTAAGGTTGTTTTCAATTACACATTTTACTATTAAAATTATCTAACTTTTTGTCCATGAGGAACTACATGATGGGTGTTAATTATACACAAAAGATGATTTTCCTGGCTATAATTACAGATGCACATACCATTGTATTTTCTTACAAATCGCCCTTGTTTGTGCTGAAGGAAGAGATTAATGCTATGAAAACACTTGGAATATGATTCTTTCTCTTGGTTGTTATTCTCATAGTTGATCAGTTTGTCTAGTTTTAGGTGTACTTGTCATTGGAGGTGTACTTTCCTTGTTTGTTAGATCTCATCCCATTGATCTTCTTACCCGTTTGATTCTACACAAAATCCTTGGACTCTTGAAACTTGCAAGAGACTGTAGTAACTAGGTTATACATGGTGTATGCTTTGAAATATAATTGTTTTATTTGAGAATGTGGGAGAGAAAATAAGATAAAACTAGAGATAACATAATTGTTGATACCCTGGATTCTCCAGGTAGGGTTGCTGTATAATGAGACCTCACTTCAGTCAGTATTGGACCTCATAAAGAACTGGACATTTGAAGAAATGCGGATGTTAAGGAATAAGGTTGGAGATGTTTTATCAATGAAATGTTATGTTTTTTCTTAATAGATCACTTTTTTGAGTTTTTTTTTTTCAGTGCAGATGTCTGTGTATGATGTATGGGATTTAAGGTTGTTTGCAATTACGCATTTTACTGTTAAAATTATCTAACTTTTTCTCCATGAGGAACTGCATGATGGGTTCTAATTATACACAAAAGAGGATTTTGCTGCCTATAATTTACAGATACACAGACCATTGTATTTTCTTACAAATCGCCTTTGTTTGTGCTGAAGGAAGAGATTAATGCTATGAAAACACTTGGAATATGATTCTTTCTCTTGGCTGTTATTCTCATATTTGATCAGTTTGTCTAGTTTTAGAAATTGTTTCCAATTATTTACATTTAAAAGACTTACACAAGTTTGCTTCTATCACCTAGATTTTTTTCCTTGTTTTGAAACGTAACAAAAATGTGAATTTTTTATTAAATTCATCTTATGCCTCTTCATAGATGCAATAGGATATTAGCTCCTTGAAGAATGGAAAACACAACATTAGATGAGTTAAATCTATTTTATTCTTATAACTCAATCAATATTACCATCTCTAACTTGATGAGGCAAAAGAGCCAATAATTTGACTTGTACAAAAATATAAAAGATTACACATTTTGGGGTTTTATAGACTTCGGTTTCCAGTCAACTCGATTCCTGTTATGCTAAAGTCAATAATGTGAGTTCTATGTGATGATAGTTGCAGGTCAAACTTTTTCAAACTTAGTTTGAATCACCACAAGTTAGAAATTCTCTTTTGGTAGAAGTTCCAAGTCAGAATCATGAGTCTAAGAGTATAACTCCTCATTCCTGTTTCTGGTACCATAGAAATACAGTAATCTGTTTCTATTTTTATATGTTGTGAAATTTTTGCTTTCACATCTTTGAAAAAGGCACCAGTGTGTAGTTGCAAAAGTTTACAAATTTTAAATAATGAGCCTTTCTCTTATTGTTTTTAAATCATGAGGATCTAGTTCTTATCTAATGTTAAAAAGTGCAATTTTAATTTTAAAACTTTCATTTTAACTAGAAATAGGAAGCTAGAGCTAAGAGGGTGGATTCAGCTATGGTAGTACAAGCAAGACCTGTTCTACCAGAATTTTCTTATGTCAGTAATGATGGCAGGCCGCCGTCAAGTGTTGATTTTGAAGGTAATTTTGAGTTCCATTTTGAAAGAGAACAATTTTGAAGTATATTTGATGTTAAGTGGTACGAGAAATTGATTTGAATGTTGAGGATAACATATATGATACCTTTGGTAAAAATACTTGCTTTTGAATGATTGATTATTGACCACAAATTGGCATTTTATTGATTGAGTAATGTGTCTTTCATGGAAAACCGAAAAAGAAGCATTAGGGGAATCAAAAATTGCATCTGGGAGTTCTCCAATATTGAATGAGCGGAAGTTGTTTTCACATGTCACACGGCTTGGACTTGCTGTTGGGTATGATTCTCCAGCTCTTAAAGAAGGCCTATCTAGAGAGTTGTCCCTAGGTTTAATGGCTTCTACTTCAAATAGCATTAATACAGAAATAGCTGGTGTTTCTGCAGATACTGGTATGTGAGCGAAACTATTTTATGTATTTTATGTGTCTCAAAATCAGTCAATGTCATACTGCTATTTGTCATTGAGTAGTTGTCCAATTAATTTTTGATGTTATTAGCATCCTTGATATTTTCCTTTCCTCTTAACACTGCAAAACATTTTTTTATGTAGTTGTGCCATGCATTGGATCTATCTTGTGTTGATTACTTTGTACTTGTCTTAACAGTTTCAACTAGGGGGGAGCACAAGGAAACATACAAAATGTGATTGTTGTTGGGAATGATCACAGTTTACAAGGATGTAGGGCTACATGAATTTCTTCTAAGATCCCTCTATATTTGATTTCTTATGTTAATCGAGTCTAAAATCCTTGTTCACTTGCTATTTTTAGGCTAGACAAATTAAAGAATTTATTTATTTATTAAACTTGCGTAACTGTGATGACATGCAACTGTAGGAATTTTGTTGATTGCCAGCATCATTTGCTGGTCAAAGTAAAGAAGTTTGTAAGCATTATTTTTACAGTGCACATTATTAGAACTTCTAATGGTTTAGTGTTGCAGACTTGTGACCAATTGTGAAAATTACTTTTCCTCACCACATACAAACATTTCTTTGGTATGATTTCATGGAGACTACCAGAAAAAAATCATAAACGACCAGATGTTGATGATTGAAGATCGTTAGTGGTTGGTGTGGACCTACCGAGCATGGGTGAGATTGTGTGCCTAATAAGCATAGAGTTGCATTTGAGTGCTGAGCTGAGCCCTGAATATTCATCACTGCACCCATGATATCATGGTCTACTGACCACTTTGGGTTGACAACTGGCTCCATATGGGGACTTGTACATTGTTGGAAGGTGCAGGAGAAACTCCAGACAGTCTAATAGTTGCTGGAATGCATGATCTACCTATCAATAAAAAAGAATGGCGGGAAACATGTTATGTGATGGATCCAAAACTTCACATCTCAATCACACCTAGCATAGAATCCAAAATATTCTTGTCCAATATACAATGTTTTCAAAAATGGCTCCACAAAAAAGGAATGAGCCAAGATGCCAAAGGGAACATAAATGAAATCTATTGTTCATGAACATTGAGCTTATTCTCCAATGCAACCACTTTATCATCTCATCAACACCATGAGATATTTCCTTGTGTTTGGTAATAAACCAAATCAAAGCTATGTCAAGCATGATGTCTTGGTTGGAATCTTCATCAATGCATGGCTGAAAACTGAAGTGAGCTCCAAAATATGGAAGTGAACATCAAACTTATCCAATAGTAAGTGTGTCCTACATGCTTGCTCTATCCAATATAGGGTAGGGCTAACATAACCTCCGACATGAGAATATGGAATCCCATTACAAGCCATGAAATAGCTCCATGGATCACCATATGCTTCTCCAAACCCCTATCTACATGATCCAACAGTCAACTTCCTAGATTTGACATGAAAATCATTTGCCATGCCCTCAAGCAACCAAGGTTTCAAAGACAGCTACAATATAATCCTACATATAATTTGTTGTCCTTCTTTGTTACCCTTTATCAAATATGCACATGAAGTAGGACACAAAAAATCAAATCTAAAAATCATCAACTATAAAAATCATGTACAGATATAAGATAAAAGCATATTCATGCCATAATATCTCCCTAATGCTTTAATTGTTTCCTAACTATATTCCTTGGGTTTCGCAATTAAACGACTTCTATAATATATGACTTCTATATGCATTACGGTCCAAATGTTCTTTATTGTTCACAATGTTCCCTTTTGCAGTGTAAGGGTCTGCAATGAACTTGGTGTTGGGAATGCTAAGGATGCATGCTTTTCAATTTGTTTCAGTGGCCACATATTCAATCATCAGCATAATCTTTGCAATAGTTTTTATTCTTTGCAAAAATGTCTTGGGTTATCTCTTCACAAGTATCCCAAGTGTCGTAGAAAGAATATCAGAGTTGGTTCCATTTCTTACTGCATCTATCCTTCTTAATGGAATACAGACAGTGCTCTCAGGTAAGTACTTAACATATCCACTACTGATGAATTTTTTTATTTTAATTAACTATTTGTTCCTTGGTTAATTAAATTACCATGCACATTAGAGGAAAATTACATAACAAAATGTAATCTAACATCTAAACCCATATTTGATCAGGTGTGGATATAGGATCTGGTTCACAATACTATGTTGCTAATGTGAACTTAATATCTTGTTATATGGTTTGATTGCTACTAGGAATACTCATATGTTTCAAGTTCTCATTGGGGATAACTATAAGTATTCATGGTCCGTTGCTATAGATGAATTCAGTCATTTGTAATTTCTCTGGATTGTTTGGTCTATGAGAATAGTTGCTTGACTGATATTTTTTATTTTTGACAAAGGTTTTATATATTCATGCTTGGATTGTTTTTAAACATTTTTTCTATGTTTGCAATTGCTATGGTGAGATAGTTGGAATGTATCAAAAGTCAAATCAAGAACATTAAACAACAGTTTACATAATTGTAGTTTGAATACCTCTGCAGTTTTGTACAGAAGACTACTGAAACTTTTAGTTCTGACCTTTTCCTTTAATCATATCGATTTTTCCATCAATACTTCTCTTTTGGCAATACGATTTAAGAGTTCTATGGCCTGTTGTTTGTTTATTCTCTTTCTGGTTTTTGTGTTCATCGTACTTTAGTTAGAGTTCTAAAATGGTGTGAGAGAAGATATATTTCCTAACATAAATGGTACACTTAAGTTCTACATGGAACTAGGTACATGGAAAGACCAGAATAAAGATATACTGGGAAGAAAACCTGGTTAATTAAAAATTACTTTAAACCCAAAGTTCTGACTGCCTCAATTGGAAGATTACAAAAACAAAGGTCAAAAAGATGTTCCATAGAAGAGAATAATTTTCTCAACAAGCTCTCCATTCAAAACCTAATGATGCTTACATAGCTTTCTTATTATGCCATTCAGGAACAAGGATGTTTGCAAGGTGGAAGCTAAAACTTCCCATTGTTTTATGTTATATTATCTCAATTGTGGGATTTTAAAAAACTTAATTGCTTCTACTTACTTTTATCTATTTCTTTACAAACAATGTCTCTTTCTAGGAAAACAAAATATTTGTGCCTTTAATTCACATTATTAGAGGACAACCCAACATATGTAGACAAATAAAGGCTGGGAATGTTTCTTATCAGAGATCAGCATGGCAACATATTGCTTTAATCGGTGACATTTGGAACCTGAAATAGAGCATAATAATACTTACATCATCCTCTATCATTTCAAGATCATTTGAATTGTCTTCAAGTACTGGTTCAAACTTCAGATGCAACCAAAGGCTCTTTCATTCAGATGGCCCAATGTCCACATTTTCTGCATTCGTGAGTCTGTCAAGATCCATTTGATTGACTGCATCTGCAGACAAAAAATTCTTATCAATAACCAACTGGGATGGTTGTTCAATTGCTGCCTTAGAATATGGAGTGACTTCAGTTGAAGCTTGGTTACTAGCTATACTAGGCTTTTACGATGGGTGTGAACTTTTCATGCCTAGGAAACCATTCTTGGAACTAGTTTTTGGACGTCCATCTTTAGGGTTTTTTGGACTTTGCAAATTAGTTAAAAGATTAGCCATAGCATTTATGTTTTCCTGTAATGTAGTAACTATTGGCTTGTTAGATGAAGGGAACCTCGTTTGGCTAGATGAACATGAAGGAAGAGGATCTTTCCCTTGCTGACATCTTGGGTCTTATTTGGTCACATTTGTTGTCTTAATGTAATTTTCACTAAAATGATCTTGTGTTACAGAAATAGAGGATGATGAAACCACTTCCTACGATATGTTTCCTTCAACAATATATATGTTTTGAGTTTCCTTTTGCAGAGGTGAACCAGCCGGAGGGAGCTCTACTGGGCTAGACCTGACTGTGAACTTCATGGATTCTGTATAAGGTATGTTTGACAATTTTTCCAGATGAGAATCTATACATACATCTACAGATTGGATTTTAGAATTTGTAGATATCCTAGAAATATCAGTAGCATGATCTTACAGATCCAATGTTCCCTGCTCCGAGGAAAATTTGACCTCATCAATGACATCTATAGTTCCAGACGAGTCCACCTGCTTAACAACCATGCCAGGTATTCCTTCCAAACATGCAGAATTTGTATCTAATAAATTCTCAATAAATTTCAAAATATTATTTAGATTGCATACCTTTTCTTGTGTACTCTGATTACCCATGACAAAGTTAATTTTCTCACATTTAATATTGCATGAATCATCATTGTTTTTCATTTTTGATATATTTTCTTTGTTCTCACTGGAAATAACATGTATATCTAGACTAGAATCTGGCACCAAATCAGGTAAGATGTAAACAGTTTCTCCCAACTGTTCATTTGATTTAATTTTTGTTTGACTTGTATGGCATACTATAATTGTTATTAGGAGGTAGATTTTAGCTCAGTTTTACCAGTTTATGTCTTCAAAAGGCATGTCCTCAAGGATGCAAAAGAGTGAGGAAAGTAATCTACATAACCCGTATTATGGATGACATGTCACAACAGAAGAAATGTTGCTTCAAATCAACTATGATTCTCTGTAAATTTAGGGTTATATTAAGTTTCATGTTGAGCAAGGTCCAGCACTGGAGGGACATGGTATTTTCTCAAAATGGTAGTGGGGAGAGCAGGGAAAATATGTTTTAAAACTACTGTTAAGAATTCACAAGGACATGCAAGCACATTTGTAATGTCAATGTATAATGATCCAATACCAACAAGATCAGTTGGTTTAACAACTGGAGGATCAATTATTAAACAAACTAAAAGGAAGTTGCAAAACATTGTGTGCAAGTTCAACGTGTGGGAAAGAAGGTGATTAATAACATAAAATTTAAATCAAATCTTTAGGATTTGTGAAACAAACGACTTGAGAATATTTGAATAGCTTGTGTATTTGCTTCATAGTTCAATTCTTATTATATATCTTCTAAATATTTTCTACAATCACCCCTGGAATTCCTTGGCCATTTGGAGGAACCTAATATTCTTGTGGGTTGTAGCTACCAGCACAGAACCAGATGAACATAACATCTAGAGTTCCATAGCCAAGTATGAATATGGTATTTAACACTTACTCAGGTCAAGTTGCAAGGTTGATAGGAAGCTTGGTTGCAGGTGTTGTATATTTCTTCTAGACTCTACAAATTTTCCAATAGACTCTTCATTTTCGTATGTTGGACTAAAAGGATAAACTTGATTCTTTGTGAATGTAGCACCTAAGAAGGAGCTGCAAATTTCCTCAGTCACCTTTCACAATCGGCTACAACATATTGGATACAGTGTTGGGAATTTGTAGATGCCAAAAGGGGATGAATTTCATTGTTTACTAGCAACTATCAACCACAACAATCTATAGGTCATAATATTGTTGTATTTCCACTTGGTTGGAAACAAATCATTTGTTGTTTAATTAGCTGAGAAGTTAGTCATTTACAGTGTATCTACACTTTTGTATGTTGTTGAAACTTGTTTACTATGCCATATAGGGAAAATTGTACATAACTCTCAGGAATTAGTTTATCATAAATACTAGTTATTGGTAAGTTGTAATAGTAATAATTATGTAGTTTGTATATTTCTATCTATCATAAATTTGTTTGAATATCATCATTGTCAAACAATAACAATTTCTTAAAGGGTGCTAGCTCAATGGTAGAGCGCCTGCCTAATTATAAGCAAGAGGTTGGTGGTTCGATTCCTCTGTGCCCTATCATAAATTTGTGACTACAAAAACAACTAAATTCGCATATATACGACTATTAGTAGCTAATTTCCCGTATCTTAGTCATATTTAGATTAGTCATTAATATGTTATCATCTAGTAGTTTATTTAGTTGTATATTTGGCCATTAATTGTTGCAATTGGTGTCTAAATCGATGACTAAATCAATGACTAATAAGTCAAAGCTATTAATGACTACGTGAAATATGACTAGCTATAAGATAGTGGAAATTAGCTACTACTAGTCGTCGACTCAAAAATAGTCGTTTATAGCCTGATTTTAGTCATTTTTTAGTCATTAATTTCTCCTTTTGTACTAGTGGGAGCAATTGAGGCATTCAACAAAACACTAACAAAAGGATTAACAAAAATATGTAACACCAACAAAGACGACTGGGATGAAAAGATACCTATAGTACTATGGGCGTACAGAACAACATACAAGCGCTCAACCGACCAAACACCGTTTTGACTAGTTTATGGACAAGAAGCAGTAGTTCCACTACATTTTCGACAACAGAAACCTATTATCGCAGAGATTTTACATGTCAATGTCGAACAAGGAAGGAAGGACCGATTGATGCAATTAAGTAAGCTTGAAGAACATCGACTGATCGCTTTATAACATCAAGAAATCCAGACACAACAACAAAAGGCATGGCATAACCGCAACATCAAAAACAAAAACTTGTCGGTAGGGGACCTTGCATTACTATACAACAGTCGAGTAAAAGGGAAACCCAAAAAGATACATACAGAATGGATGGGACCCTACATAGTCAAGAAAATTCATGCCAACGGATCAATCCGACTAAGGATGTTACAAGGCATAGTATTTCGGAAACTTGTTAATGGTGCCTGACTAAAGCGGTACAAAAACTAAAACAAAATCTAAAAAAAACAAAAAGCATATAACGACCATAACGGTTAGACAAAAACTACAAAAATGTGAAAAGAAAAATCCAAAAAGCAAAACAGAACCAATATCCATCAAACAGGATGACAGGAAATCAACGCTTCGATAGCTGACATTACAACCACCAACAGACCACCAACGACCCAGCAAGTCACATCACACCTTCATGACTACGAGCACCAAAATCAAATCACCATTAACGCAAACTCAAGTGCTCATGCTAGACCATCACTTCCGCCATTAATACACTCATCGACAAATATGTCAAACACATCACCTATAAATACTGGACTGCAAGAGGATCATTTACAGTATTTCAAATAGAAAGAGAAACTTCGCAAACAGAAAACTGAGAACCAAGAACCCTGTAGTAAAGTCAAACATAAATCCTAGAAGATGGCACCAAAACAAACCAAAGCTGCAGCCAAGACTAAGGAACTACAAACTGTTGAGACCCCATTATTAAGGAGAATAAAAAACATAAAGAATGCTAAGGTTCAAGAGACCTCATGGGAAAAAACATGGGCTGAGATCAAGGAATGGGCCTATGACGACAAGAAACCAACTCCATCTGCAGAAAAGGTAAACCACAGTACTATCATGAACTACATGAACACACTGTTCATGGAAATTTTTGGAGGTACAAAGGAAACAACAGTTAAATTCATCATAAGCCGATACCACAACAACAGATTCTACTTTGACAAGCCAGTCAAGATCTCTAGCAAAGTAATATACAAATTGACTGGGTTATCCAACCAAGGTGACCTAGTACCAGTCAGCATAAAAGAAGGGCTGGTAGAGCAACTAAATGGATCACCATCGGTAAAGATCTCAAAGGGGCTAATGATTAGCCAGATACAAGCCCAAATGCCACAAATTGTGGCTAAAATCATAGCAACGGGGCTTACACCTATAGGTCGAGGAAGCGACCTAAAATTAGATATGATAGAGGCAGTGGATACCATTGCTGACACAGGGAAAATCTACAGATGGGCTGAGTATGTCGCCGACATGCTCAAAGGCATCTACGAAAAATGTTAGGAGTCAGGAGGGATTATAAGGTTCCCATCCCTTATAATATGGACATTGATGTACTATTTGTGCCCTGTCCGGGACAAGTATTTTCAAGAACCCACAAGATTCCATATGTGGAGATTCAAACCATTCTCCCAGACTAGAACAATGAAGGAACTGGCAAACGACAAGGTGATGTTGGAAAACTGGTTCCAATAGCTTGAAATCCAGACGACCAGATGGAGGGCGCCCTAGAACATCCGACGAAGTCTACCCAAAACTATGCACATACAGCTAGAACTTGACCATACAACGGTTTGGTACATGCAATGCTCCAAGGAAAACGCAAAGACTCTCGACTACTATCCAACAGTCGAAGAGATCTTTTGGGAGCTAGCCCGACAGTCTGGCACAAAACTGTCGATACCAGCAAAAGCCAAGGAGACAAACCTAGCAATAGAGGAGCCACTAATAGACCAAGAACAAGAAGAATATTATGAACTCTAGTTATACATCGACACATTTTTTTCAGAGGAAACACTAGTAGAAGACACTAATCGACTGCAAATTACAATCATACCGCCGACAGCCCAAAGGGAAGGGGCACAGACAGAACAACAGGTAACCAATCCAGCTGAAGAAAGCATTGGCCCAACTCAACAACAAGGGGGAGGAAAAGGACCAAGGGATGACATGGAAATTGAAAACCCTGAGTATGCTATAACAAAAGAAAACATCTGTAAGCTATCAAAGGAAATAACAGCTTCAAGGAAAAGGAAAAAAATTCAGGAGCAAAAACAAGGGAAGGGGAAGTGCAAGATTATCATCGAAGAATCATCAGAAGATGAAGACAAATTAGTAGCCACGGCAGTCAACATCATACAAGACGCCGCAACAAGCAAAATTCCGGTGGAGGCACAATTCCAAAAATTTGTCGAAGTAGGAGCATAGCAAGGTCGGCCGAAAAAGGTAAAGAGCACAAATACCTCAATTATCGAAAATGTTGTCGATCTAGTGTCTACACTCCCACCCCCATCCCTGACCGAAATCATGCAGGAAACACTTCCAGAGCTCCCCTCAATAAGATCGGTCGACATATGCAAGAATGCTATGCTGGACACCCTAAAGGAGAGGTTCGACCGAGACAGAGACTTCCAGGAATACATTGAAAAACTACTTGAGTTACTCACCTGTGTGCAAAATATCACCACCAAAATTCCTTTGTTTGAAACTAGTGGGTCATGAAAGCCTACTCCTTCACAACCTAGCAAAATACCCCAAAAAATGAGGTCTATGGGGGTAATAACATCCACATTTGTGAGGAACCCCGACACAACAGCTCAAGTTGTCGCAAGTCAGACCTCATCCTTCATCCCAACTGACCCTGAACCTCCTCCACCAGCCAATGAACCAACAGGAAATGAGGAAGAAGAGAACATGGAAGAAATAAATCTAGAAATTGATGAACTATTCTTCGACATTTCGGAAGGTTCACCCCCAAAAATCAACGATCTAACACCTAAACACATACCCACCACTCCAATCACATCTGACCATTCACCATCACCATCACCACCACCAGACCCCAACCCAGAACCCGCAACCGAACCAGTTGCACCTGAACCACCTCTGCAGCAATCATCAGTACCAACATCTATATCTAGACCCTCTGTACAAAATCCACCAGATGCACACCCACCTGCAGCACTCATCCCGCAACCCCAACTAGAAGTTCCCATAACCATTGCAAACCGGCAACCAGACAACCCATTGCCAAAAAATCTAACTCTCATAGGTACATAAGTATAGCAGTAAGCAGAGAAAAAGCATAAGAGAAAGAGAGATAGAAAGAAGAAGGACCATCAACCACAAGTGACCATCAACCACTGCAGTTGACGCAACAAAGCTAAGGGATGGAGAGTCAGGACAACTCTTGGAGACCTTGGCCATTGAAGCAAAGACAAGGAGCTAGAATAGATGCAAGGAGCTCGACGACAATTAAAAGGAACAAGTCGACTTCCTAAACAAATGTCGAAACCTTGCGCAATCTATGATACCAGGACCAGCAGAGGTCGACACCGACAAGCTGCTAGAGAAAGTGTATCAGTTGTTTGAAAGCGTGGTGTCAGCACTCCAAACACAGATGCAAAACACAAGAGAAGAGGAAAAAGAAGAAACAGCTTGAATACTGATGCATCAGCACACATCCTTCTTTGAAGCTTACAAAGTGCTTCAAGATCACATGGAGGAGTCGGTCATCACAAAAGGAGTACTACAAGACTGGCCTGCTTATTATGGGCAAGTCTTCCAGCAGACACGATAGGACATCCAAGCACTAGAGAAGAGGAAGAGCATGGAGGAAGCACTCAAAAGCAATATAGAGGATCAAAACGTGCTTGAAATAAACAAACTACAGAAGCTCGAGTGACAAGCACACCAATGGGTGCAGCAGGAAATTCCGAGCTTAGACATGTTAGACATCATCCATCCACAAATGAAACAACTTCTAGAGATAGCAGAAGAAAAAGACCAGTTTTTGGGTCCCGACATGGAAAGGATAGCAGAACTTTCCATTCAAGAGAAGATGTCGACACTGTCAAGCCTTACAACATTAACAATCGACATCCAAAAAATATTGCAAAATTGGACAGAATTCCAGCATCAGCTTGCAGTGACAGCAGAAGCAATTGTGGAAGTCTGTGTACAGAAAAGACCAACTATCAGACTTCACATCCCATGAAAGTAAAAACACAGAAAAATAACTACTTAAGACAAGCAATGCATTTTTTTTAGGTACCTCCCTATTTCTTCGGGACAAAGAACAATTTTGTTTGTGGGAGAGACGCTGGAGGAGCTAGCCGACTAGCCGACTAAGTCGATCGACCGACTAATTAGAGATTAGGTCGGCCACTTAAGGTCATGTTGGTTGATAGAACTGACATGTAGTTATTTGTAATTGTTTTGTAAATCATATATATTAGGTTGTTGAGCCAGATGAGAACGGGGTTTAGTTCTGTGTATTGTATGGATTCTTCTATTATAATATAATCTTTTATTCTTACATCTGTGCTCTTGTCTCTTGTTCTGATATGTCTGTATGCTTTTAAATGTGTATTATTGGTAACCCTTTGTGATCTATGATATTACAACAAGACTCAAGTCTAAGCTCTGGCAACAATGGACTATAGTTTTCTTGCTCTCCAATTCCTCCCCTTTCAATGTATCCAAAGGGTTCCTTATATAGTGCTTCAATGGGGTAATGGAAGGTCAAATCCGAGCTATCTTAAGGCATATGGAAGGTCAAATCCGAGCGATCTTAAGGCATATGGAAGGCCAAGAGACAAGTGCCTCGGATCCACATCAAGGAAAAATCCAAAATTATTTGGCCTTTTGCACACATCCCGATGTACGCGGGTTTAAGGGTCAAATCCACGTATATACGATAGAATAGGTTTAAAAGTCGCATATAGCAAATAATGCATGTTTTTAGGGATGATCTTGGAAACATCAAAGGTACAAAAATGGTCCATGGGGTCTAAAGAGTCTGCAGAGGGACAAGGAAGGCCATAAACGTGTGATCCACCATGTGTGGTAAAATCAGTTGTAACACCAGTAGTTCTTGCACCATCAGTTCCAACACCAACATTTCCTGCATCAATAGTTCCTGTACCAACAATTCCTGCACCATTTTTTGCATAGTCAAATATTTTAGTTACAACTCATTTCATTATTCCAGGAAGCTGATTTCGGGGATGATTTCCATATAAACTGTGAAGAATATTAAAAAATGGTTAAAACCCCACTTCAAAAATGGTATTAATTAGCTAGATCCCTACCTGTTTCTCAAATTTCATAACAGATTAAAAGATAAATACAACTTTTTTGACATGAATCCGCTAAAGGGGAGAAACTCTTGGATTTTCTGGAAACATAATTTATGTATCTTACAATTATTAAAATGACTTGGATAAAGCTCTTTTCTATCTATTGTTTATAAATAGATTTTGGGGATGAACCATGAGAATTATTATTCTCGTGAAGCTTTACATTTGATAGATTTGTTCTTGTGAAGCACCAAGGAATTGGTTGTTTCCTTATGTTGTAACCAGAACATAGATTAATGAAGATTGAGCTTTGATTTGTTGCATAACAATTTAACTTGATCTCTTCTTTTCAGGTGTGTTTCCCAGAGTGAGAAGGGCTCCTCCATCTAGGTAACATCCTTCTTATTATTTTCTTGGTAAATAATTTATTTATTTATTTGCAATCTAGTTTATGTTTTTCTTATGAACCTAATTTATGTTGTTTGGGTTTATGTTAAATATCTCTTGTGTTGCAGATTTGCATGCCACAAATTTTGGATAAATTTTTCTTTTATTTGTGAGTTGTTGCAATCATTCTTATCTTTATTTCTATTACGTTTTACGCGTCCATGCACTGTGCGGTTTGGCACATGTAATTAAACTTATGCATTGTGTTATGTTCCTGAACCTGGATTTTAACTCTGTTTTATTCCCACACTAGATTTCCTTCTCTGTTTTATTCCTGCACGATATTTTCCTGTGCACAGATTTCAAATTTTAATTAGTTTATTGTACTCTGGAATCTTTTAATTCGAAGTTATGATTTGATAATGGTTTGATCACTACATGAAAGCCACTCAAAATAAGACTAAAGATCTAGTCCTTTAGTATTAATTTCCTAAATTGATTTCTCTATTGGATTAATGACAATAAAACTTCAAGAGAACAATATGGATCTAGCAGTTGATTAAAAACAAAGATCAAATCCATAAAACCAAAGCTTCCACAAATTTATTCATAAAAATTAGATCAATGAATTAATATAGGTAGACACAGCCATTAAAAGATTTTATAAGTCCATATTAATCATCACAAATATAAGAATGTTTATCTATAAGATATTGCGTTAAACATTTTACGGTAATCTTAAATTCTATAGTTTGATGTTTGGTTTTTGTTCATAACCTTGATCTTTAAAAAATAGATCATTTGGTGTAATCGTGTAAAGTTTACATTTATTGCTTTTATATTTTTGTGTGTTTCTTAGTGTAGATTCATTTCCACAATGAGTGACTTTATTATGAGATGTTAAGTTAAGATTTAAAGCTTTCAATAGTTTGTTCTTTATTATTGATTATTTAACTGTCATATTACATAGTGTTACTTCGTAGCGATTTGGATTTCATTTAAATAGTCTTTTCATTTTAAAATTAAGTAGTTTTAATCACCAAAGGAAATATTAGAGGCCTAATTCGTGAGATATGGCTTTCCCGTAATGGGTTTTCAACCCAAGGTGCTGGATTATTTCCAGTTAATTGAGTTCATGTTTGTTTTCTTGTTTTATTTATCAATTGAAGTGTGTTTGCTGGAATTAGGCATTAGATTATGCTATATTAGTCTCTAGTCTTTCACATATTGTGATTGCACCTCTAAGCTTACGACCTCCCTAGTTGACAATTTATATGTGAAATTATTAATACATATAATTTTTACCGACAACAAGAAACTGTAACATGATTGGGGCCACATGACATTAGAATAATTAAGAATACGAGAAGATATGAAAAGGATGCTCTGGTAATGATCTCTTCTTCACAAATCTTGAACTCTCAAGCAATAATTCAAACCAAGATTGAGATCAGATCTAAAATATAATTGTAATTCCTATAATGAACTTAATGATAGAGGTTGAATTCCTTCCTCCTCAAAATTTAGTTGATTCCTCAATGAGATTGATCATAGTAGGGGCACATATCCCAACTGATGTCAAGGGGCACATCACCCAAGTTTGGACAAGCTTCAGAGATCATCAATTCAATTCTTAGACTAAAACAATATGTGATAGGATGACCACCACCTTTAATAGAAATAGTAACTTATTGGACAAGATACCTAATGTATAAGATGCATTGCATCTCATCTAATGCATCATCCTTATCTAGATTTGGAATGATAGCTATATTCTGATTTTATCTTGATTTTTGTTCTTTCCTTCTTTTCTTTGGCTTTCTGCTTTTCCTAGCACTTTCCTTCTTTTGTCTTCTTTTTTCATTTACTGCCACTTTGTTGCTTTCTTTCTTTTCCCTTGGCATCTTCTTACTTTTGAATACTTTTTTCTTTTCACTGCTTTATGCTTTAACATTTTTTTTTCCAAATTTTGTCTTTAGAAACATATTGCAAGGTCCAACTAATCTCTTATGCATCCTCATGGGCCCTCCTATACATGTTATGACTCATAAATAAAATATTAATAATAATTTATTCAAATGTGGACTTTTATACTTCTATTGGACCTAACTTTATTAATTCAAAATAACCATAGTCAAATTTATTCCTAACTAAGTTATTTTATTTCCTCTTGAACCCATGGAACTTTATGGGTTAGAGGCTTTCTCCATGGTGATAACCAAAGTGGGGAAATTACATAAACACAATTTGTATAATATTCAAAATTTGTCTTTACAAAATTACATGAGACCTTTGTTGCAGAAAACATAGTTGAAGTACAAATAGGAAGCATGTTGATTTTTATCAACAAGTTAAGTACAAGAAAATGAAAGGATCCTAATTGAATAAAATTGGAAGAATTAAATCATTTCGGATCCATGGCTCAAGATCCAACTTTGCATCATGATTAGCAGGATGCTGTGAAAAATGAAGCTCTAGATCCACTGAAGTTGGCTTGATGAACTTTGTTGGGTGCAACAATGGATAAAGTTGCAGAGTAAAAGACAATGGATTGGCATTGGATTGTTCATCCCAAATTAGGTTCACGAGTTCAAGGTTTTGTTATTGTTTCCACTCCAAGAAATCGACTCTCTTACTCAGACTAGACAACTCCTTAGTAGTTCTATGGTTGACCTGTGATTGCTTGTACCAATGCATGAACTCAGACTCCTTCATATGGGACTAACAAATTCTCATGTCCACTCCCAGTCTTCCAAATTACACCTGCTGCGACTGAATATCCAAGTGAATATTGTCAATTGAGTTGTTGAATATATGAGAGTAGGAAGACGTTATGATAGAAGAAGAAAAACTCAAAGGCCACAATAATCAGAACAATCTTGACGGGGAATGAACGAGGGTGATGAACCAGGCAATACGTAGCTCATTTATAGAACTAGAAGGTGGTTCCCCATGCAGTCGAAAATAAATTGAAGAGACGTTGAAGTTAATGTATTCATCTCGGCATGATTCAAAGGTGGTTATGGAGATGTGTTGGCCCCGACAACACCCCTTTAATTTTGTAAAATAAAGAGACCCCATTATAATTTTGTAAATACTTAGTTTTTAGTTTTCTTTCATCTTATCTTGTTTGGATGGATTGTTTTAATGTCTTTATTTCCTTGATCTTTTACTATTTTTGTTTTTTGTTCTTTGACTTTCATTTTATGATATTTTGGTGATTTTGTTTGTCCTCTTGGTTGCTAATCAATGCTTTTATGCCTTTATTTGATCTTATTTGAATTGACTCTATGCTTCAATTTACAAAAATAGATTAATTTTATGTTTGGACGATTTCACAATTTTTCATCTTCAATGCGCAAGTGAATTTTGAGTTATTTTGGCAAATCAAAATACTTAAATTAAACATTTTAAACTAAAGTTTCCACTCATGTCTCAAGAGATTATATATTTATTAATGAAATTGCTCTCGATATTGATTGTGAATGATCTATCACATTTTTTTCCAAACTTTAAACTTTTGATTATAATTTTGTCTTTTGTACAATTCCATAAGTTTGGGAAAAATCTAGATAATTCAATTAAAGCTCATTTCATCGATAATTTTATCTACAAATATAGAGAAGATTGAATTGATGATTCTCATTTCAAAGGTTAATATTATATAGAGAAGATTGAATTGATGATTCTCATTTCAAAGGTTAATATTATTGTGGTGGTAACTTTATCTTAACATTTTAAATTGGATCCCATGTATTAATTCCTTATTGTACCTTCCGTGAGGCAGTGTACAATTGTAATTGATCTTTAGTCAACCCTTATTAGTTGATAGGTTGACCAAAAAATTATCTCAAATTTTCAAAAGTCTTACACACCTCAACTAGTTTTTTTATTTTTTGTATTTGTTTTAAGTCATTTTTCTGGCATGCCACTCGCTTTTCAATTCAAAGTCTTATTTCCTGGCCAGCGGTGGAGCATTGAATTAACATTTAATTCATATAATTTTTTTTGTGAAGTCTCTGCATCCAATGCACCACCCTCCCTACCTCCAATGCACCTCCTGTGTTGTTGGAAAATGTAATTACTTGCAGATC
>LPNX011091943.1:28911-47956 GCA_001517045.1 Pseudotsuga menziesii | reverse complement strand
ATTGATTTGTGTCGAAGCTCACAAACTTGGTCGAAGGTTGAAGCTTCCAATTCTGGTCGAAGTAAAAAGGTGGTCGCAGTAAAACTCCGTCGGAGTAAAGAGTGCAAAAGTGAAAAGTGAAATTATTTTTTTTAAATATTGACTGAGCGCTAAACCCAAGTTTAGTTGGCTCGGTTTTGGCTATCATGTGTGACCTCCAATGCACCGCCATCGCTCGTGTGACCTCAATGCACCGCCATTCATTGTCTCCAATGCACCGCCTGTGTGAACGTCTTCATAGCTCTATGAAAACCGTGTCTAAAATTTGGATCCAAACTGAACCATGAAGAATGGGTTGTGTTGTTGATTCAACTACTCGCTCCTCTCTCCATGCTTCAACTACTTCACAGTCAGTCATCCATGCTACAGATCGCCTGCATTTCCTCATGCAAACTGCAACAATATGTTCACCTCCAGGTTTTTTTAATTATATCATATATGTCTCTATGTTTACACACATATGTCTACGTGGATTTCAGATTTTCAATTCGGATACCAATGTTGTAGTAAGTCCATCTTCAAACAGGCGTCAATTGCTTATGGATGACATGAAAATATTGAAATAGTTGCAAAACAAAGAACCAGATACCTTTGTCCTGCGGAGGAGTAAAACTCGTATTCAACAGAACCCTCCTGTCCTTGGCCTTCCCAAACCAATTTGAACTAAAATTGTGCAGCAATCCACCTCTGCAAATACTCATGTAAATATAAAATCAGCTTCCTGCTAAGAGGCATTAATCAACTCACTATCTCAATCAATTGTCCCATAGATATTAAATTAATACGATTTAAAACAACAGAACTAGAAAGCATACAGTAGGAATCTTTATAGCCAGCATTTACTTACCTTATTGATCCATCATACTCTTCGCATCATCCCTTTTCGTTATATAGTTCTGTAGAATGTTTGAGTTCCCTTCCTGTCACAACTTCTATGGTAATGTCATTTATTTACTTTGTCCAGCATATTTGACTCTATGAAATAAATTATCAAACCCATTTGCATCCAATCAGTAAACACCCAATACAATACAAAAAAATACCCAACAAAAAAACTGTTAAAAAATAGAGCTTATTTACATTTTGTTTCTTTGAGGAACTTAAAGAATCCATTTACAATTTACGAAAACCTTCTTGCAATTTAAAACATCATTCTATTGTCAAAATCTACAAAGAAATTATAACCAAATATTTTTACCTTGTTTTACAGTATTGATTTGAATGATGTTGTGCATTTACCTTTTCACCAAGGGTGTGTGGTCTCCGTCCTGAATGATGAGGATATCATTGTAAACATTGTTATAGGTACAATTGTTAGCCTCCTCAGCAATATGTGCGCTTCTCTTATCCAAATATCCAGTGTCCTCCCTGAGAACAACTCTCTGCAAATACCTTCTTTGATGCCGAGAACATCTCTATGAATACCTTCTTTGATGTAGGTGACGCTTTTGTTCCGGGCTGATCTTTGACCCGACCAATCTAAGCTTTGATGCAGGTATTACATTCAAGCCTGCAGAGATCCGATCACTATCGACCCCGATCACTACCCATCTAACTTCGAATTCGAATTTTATATGAAGCAAGAAATTCAAAACCTTAAATGTGGCGTATATAGGTTTTAGAAGTCGCTAATGCTTTTAGAGTAAGAGAAATTTTCTCTGGCCATGCTTCATTTGGCTGATCTTTTTCTTTTCCTTGACTTCTCTATACATAAGCACCAATTTTCTACCGCCTAGGTATGCTCTACGTCACCTTTCCTGCAAACGTCCAACCTTCAAAGGATAATTCCAGGGAAATTAACCCGAATACCCGCTTTATGGCTTCATGAAGTATGGTGGCATGGGGTGGGAAAGTAAGCCTTCCTATACAATTACATCTGCATTGTAACTAAATAGCTTTCATTGCAAAAAATATTGCCATCTTTAATATTTGCTGCAGAGAAGCCACGATTTAATATTTGTTGCGTTTGTGGCGCCTTCTAATTAGCCATGATAATCTTAAGAGTCTCCAAACTTATGGTTTAAACTAATTATAAGGTTTTAGTTTACCTGGGACATTGGTTTTGTATTCGTAAGATGGTATGATATGTATGTATGAAAAATGCAACGAGATGCACATGATACAGGCCTAAAAGAAGATTCGGCCCGCTCATTTTCAGCTCTACAGTAATGACAGAGATAGCTATGATTTTGTATAAAAAAATAAGAATTGTAGCTTACCAATAAAATTCCACAACATGAAAGCTACCAGCGTTGGGCCTTTTGTTCTTGATTTCAGCATTATGCTGATGCACTCCATTCTAGGTAATTATGGATTGATTTCAACATTATGTTGATGCACTCGATTCAGAAATGTGGCTGCGACGAGTGAATGGCGCATTGATGAGCTCTCCTTTCTTCCAAAGGGTTTCTGGTTTGAGAATTGAGCTAAGCTGCTTCAACTCATTCATACAGTCCATATTTCATGCTCTCTACAAATCCCTTGAATCTACATACACTGGTTGGGAGGGTACGTTGCTGGTGCATTAAATTGAAAGCTACTAGAACATGAACTATTGAGTAGTCCAAACACACAAATGAAATCATTTGTCCAACACTTGTTTCACACCATGAGCCACTTGGCCAGAACATACTACCAGTTGTTATATATCTTAATGGCATGCAACGACTGCTTGTCAGATGAATAAATATTTAGTCTCGGGACACATAACCAGGAGCATAGAGTTGTAGGCGTGGCCTAAAAAGTATCGCTTAGCCAGTTGCAAGTTGTCGACATAATTTTCTTTGTTACTGATCAATTTAAAGCAAATTTCTCTATGGCATGCAATGACTCCTTGTCAGATGAATAAATATTTAGTCTCGGGACACATAACAAGGAGCATAGAGTTGTAGGCGTGGCCTAAAAAGTATGGCTTAGCTAGTTGCAAGGTGTCGACATAATTTTGTTTGTTACTCATAAGTTCAAAGCAGATTTGATAGAATTTTGATAATGTTGTTTCTTAGTTTTTTTTTGCCAAAAGACTCAATTGTAAAAATTGAGTCAGATCAGTTACAAGACCGGCAATTTATTTAGCTTTGGATATGAACTGTTTGCATAACTGCCTGCACCCATGCAAACTACTAAACAACATATGAATAATCAAGCTTCCAATTAAAAGGAATAAATGAGCGGCATTGGTATCTAAATCACCTCCTTTCCTTTTCAATCTATTTAAACATGAAACGTTTGTTTGCTTTTACGGATAGAAATCTAGTAACTGCATTATACAAGGCTACCCAGTAAATATGGTTAACTACACTATCTATATGAGAGGTTCACTAAGTAAATCCCTTCAGCATCAGCTCTTACTTGTGTCATAAAGAAATATTGCTAGCAAATTGAACAGTATGCATTGTGTAAGAGGAGGAGATTCGCTTGCCAAGGGGGTGTTGCATCTACAGGAATTTGAGGAAATTTATTAATGGAGAACTTGTGGTAAGAGTAGCAAGACTTCAATCCATGTGTAGATTTAGCATGTTAAAATACTCTGCTTAAAAAGAATAAGAGTATGGTAGAAGAGACAAAACCTCATTTATCCTTTTAAAAGTTGTAAATGGCAAGGAGGTAGGACAACGCCTTCTTTGTAAGAACAGAGTCCTCCACTGAGTATTCTTCATGACTAAATCAACTTTGTGTTTTGATATTACATTTCCACCTTACTTTGAATGCTGACAATGAAAACTCAAGTTCAGGTAAAGAATGTTTTATTTCCTTTCTATTATATTTTGTATACTTCATTAGACTGTGAACTGGATGATCATTTGTTTTAATTAATTTTAAACCTATTTGGGCTAGAGGTGGCCTTTCGGTTATGAGAGCCATCCCTGTTGACAATGTTGGCTCAGCTTTAGCTTATTAACCCATCAGCTGTGGCCTCAAATGATTATCTTTATGGATTCAGTCACCCACTCTGTTTACGGCTTTTTCTTTTTCTGTGTTACTAGGTTGTATAAATGGCTAATGTACAAGAAACATCCTTCTAATAACCATATTTAGTGACTTTATTCCTTTCTTTCAAGAAATAGAGCGTAGCTCTATTGGCGTGCACTACACTCAGTGAAAGCATAGAGCATGACTATATTGATCTATGAATTTTAAAACATGGACTTAAGGATGGTGGTTATATAGATAAGCTTGTCCTTAACGCTATTAAGTTTTAATCAACTTTCGTCAATCTTAAATAGCAGCCTTTGTGAAGGCCCAACCTGTGCACAATGTAATTACATAGTCCTTGTGGTAACAAATATTCTAAAATCTATTTGCATCAAACAATAACCTAGCTTTATAAGGAAGAAAAAAAAAGCATACATTGGATCATGAAAAACAAAAACCAAATTTCACAAGACAAGCAAAGCAACTCCTTAAAGCAACCCAAGCAACAAATCCAGCTCTCATTGCAAAGCAATAAATCTACACAAATCCATAAGGCAGGGACTTGTTGCTTTGCAACTACAAAGCAACAAATCCAACTCTCATTGCAAAGCAACAAATCTACACAAATCCATAAGGCAGGGACTTGTTAAATGGAAGAGACACATTCATATAATCAGACAATTAATAACAGCATTAGGACATATTTCATGTGGTAAAACCCCAACATAGGGAAACATCCATGGGCAAAGTATTGAAGCTCATTAATAGAGAAAGAGAGATTACAAGACGGTCTCAACCTCACAGACAACTCTTTACATTGTGCATCCCAACCATGCACTATATACTTCATGAATTTAGTTACATGATTAAACCGTTGCCGGTTATGCCAGTTATGAGAAACTTCCCGTAAACATCCTAAATGAGAAAATTCCCATAAACAAATTAGATTAGTTGTCATTTAACAATCTCCACCTTGACAACAAAACTTACAAGTACTTTATCCAAGACTATTTATCACATTTTCTTCAAACCAAAAGAAGCTACACACCAACTTAACTTCTCTAACAATACAGGTTTTGTGAACATATCTGCACTATTTTCTTTAGTATGGACCTTTTTCAGATCTACTCCACCTTCACTAATTGCTTGTCTTACAAAATTATATTTTACATCAATATGTTTAGTCTTACTATGATAAACAAGATTTGTAGCCAAATGAATAGCACAGGCACACTGTTTTGCAACATTCCAATTTCTCCAAGTAGACCTTTCAGCCAAATTGCTTCTTTGCAAGCATGTGAGGCAGCAATGTACTCAGCCTCTGTAGTGGATAAAGCAACTGTTTCCTGAAGCTTTGACATCCAACTTATAGCTCCACCTACAAGAATAAAGACATAACCTGAAGTAGACCTTCTCTTGTCCAAATCACCTGCAAAATCTGAATCAACAAAACGGCATATTGAATCACGATTAAAAGTGATACAATAGTCACTACTTGTCCAACCGCACGCAGCAACTAGCAATGAGAAAAACATGTCAGGCTTTTCTTCAGGCTGCCCATACCCTTCCATGATCCAAGGTAGATTTTTCCACAATCCATCCTGAGATTCTTTAACGCAGCTTTACACTATTTATCACGTCCAGGAAGAGGCCAGCTCCACGCAGTCCGGCAGGATGCAGACTCACAGCAGGTCATCTCCACGCAGTCAGGTAGTCACCTCCACGCTCAACAATCAGGCAGCAGGTCAGCTCCACGCTGTCACCTCCATGCAGTCAGGTCTACGTTGGCTCTTCAACCTCCAGGCTTGTTCTCAAATCTAAACCTTCGATCCTCCAGCATGTGATCTCTTATAGCAAACAGCTAAATCTTTTTCTCTTTTCCAGAAGCTTTGATACCACTTGTTAAATTCAAGAGACACATTCATATAATCAGACAATTAATAACAGCATTAGAACACAAGTATTTCATGTGGTAAAACCCCAACATGGGGAAACATCCACGGGCAAAGTATTGAAGCCCATTAATAAAGAAAAAGAGATTACAAGACGGTCTCAACCTCACAGACAACTCTCTACATTGTGCATCCCAACCATGCACTATATACTTCATGAATTTAGACTTTGTTGAGAAAATTCCCATAAACAAATTAGATTAGTTGTCATTTAACAGACTTGTTGCTTTGCAACCACTCTTGTTATACTATACACTGTATTTGACATGCGGACTCTTCTAGCCCAGGTAAACAAAGGGTACACAACTCAGCCCTCGGAAGTACAAACTGTTAGACAGTCGTCCTAAATAAAAAAATAGAACTTTCCTAGCAACACTAACCTTCTTTGCATTCACAAAACAATGATTCTTCCATGTTCATATATAAACATTTTTTACTAGCCTGAGACAAGATGATATTATCAGTCGCTTGCACTCTCTGACATCCCAAATTCCACTTTTACCACTTTAAAGTTTAAACAGATATGAAATAAAAAAATTTCATATAAGATTCCAATACCCATTTTCCACGATGAGCAGCCAAGAATAAATCCAAAAGGGGTCACAGGCATCAAAGAATTTATTACAAACTTGATGCTCAGAAATTGTGCATGTAATATATAATGTTCCAAGACCCACTTTTTCACCATGAGCAGCCAAGAACATTGGAGGACTTTTTATAAACTTAATGTTCAGAAATTGTGTGAGAGAGAGGAATCCAAAAACCCACTTTTCACCAAAACACTCAAACAGTAAGAAATCCAAATAGGTAACAGGCATTACAGAATTTATCATACCTTGATGTCCAGAAATTGCTCCCAACCGAGAGGCAAGTCTGGCTGACAGTTCAAGTCGATTCCTCTGGATAGCGCTTGTCCATTACCGTCATTGAACGGAGGCTTTCAAACACTGATAGAAACACTGCTACTTTAAACATATAATAGGACCTTCCTGAATCTAGTTTCCTGCTTTATTTTATTATTTCATTCCTCTTGCTACGCACAATAAAAAAGGATCGCCAATTTGCACAGTTTTGCACATGTATTCACCATTGCAAAATTGCTCATTGCTCTAACCGTATACTGTGCACAATGTGCAGAAGCAACTACATGCATCAAGCTACAACAAAAGGAAGCGAAAATTGTGTCTTTTTCATACATAAAAAAAACCAGACAACATGTTACAACTCGTTTTTTGGCCCTATGTTGTGGCAGTTTGGATAATGTGCATTCTTCAAAAGACTTTTTTGTGAATGGAAAAATTTGTTGCTCAGCTATACCTTTTTTTCCTGGTTAAGAAAACAAATACTGGCACGGAGCTTCAGACAATATACGCTGATTATACAACATTTGACTCCATGCATAAAATCACTTCTAATGCAATTTTCAAATTCTAACTAGCCTCAAAATAGCCTATGTATTTCTCCACTGGAATGCAATTGCGTGGACTGTGCAAATTATTCAAAATCTTTGACAAAATTTCCTGTAGAGACTCTCGCAGTATCTATAGATCCTTATCTTCCGACTTGAATTCTCTAGTACCAAGTATGGGAGCTAAATCGGGCAAGTATGGAAGCTTAAGACATTGAGCTCAGCTGGGTCGTGAGCTTATTGGACAACTGATTATTGAGCACCGATAGTATTTTTAGCTGACATGAGCTTGATGTTCCCTACGAGATTAATGTCATCGAGATTTATACCTGTAACAAGACCATCGAAACTAGGGAAACCATTTGGAGAGCGAGGTGTGATTCTAGGAACCGAGCACAAGCCCTAACTTGTCCTTTTGGTTGTCTTTCTTGAACTCAATAAGCCCTAAAGTGTCCTTGGATGAATGTTGCAAGAAGCACCCAACTGACCATGACCATCAAGAGCTAATAGAAATATCAAAGTAACCAGTGTAACAAACTGGGTAGCTGTTGCATTCTTCTCCCATGTGAGCGGGTGGCATTATAAAGCTTTAAAAATATAGGTCGAGGTTATTCTCTAATGAGTAAATGGCATAAGAAACCAAATTCAAAAAACCAGCGTTGTTCTTGCATTTTTTACATCTATGGATTCAACATTATTCCAGGCGATTCGATAAGTTTCAGGTGTGTTGACTGCATGTTACAAGATACTGTCACATTGTGTAATATCTCATGTTGCACTGTGGAATATTTCCTGCCACCTGCCAAGGTATTGAAATGTTTTTGTTGATGCTACCCTATCGCTTCCAGGGTTGGAATTTCAAATGGCAGACACCCGTCAAAATTCTGGTAACAATCAAAATCTGAAATGTTTTTTTAATTCTAAGCCAGATTTTGACGGTCTCCATAAAATCTTAGCTGTATTTGACGGGTAAATTGACCAATAACGGGCATTTACCCGTCAAATTCTATCCTAACCTATGCGCCATCAATTTTTTATTTTCATTTCGTGGAGGGATCAACATGGCAACTTGTTCCTGCATGTCTTTCCTTTTCAACGTTCTCTCTTGCACTGCCCTATGTATTATATAGAATACAGATAATATCCAACTTTGCCAGCTATGTGTTTGTCCTTGCGTGCATCGGTGGTTGCCAACCTGTATGCGAACATGCTTCACTAATTATTACGAAGGAGATGTTTTTGGAGGTTATATATTTGTCGATCCTTCAAATCCAGTGAACCTTTTTATTTTCATGATTATCTTTTTATAACATATTCTCTAATATATTTATTATATATTCTATTATTAGATTATTTGATTGCTTATCCTATGTACAAAACCCTTGTACTCTTAGTTAAATTATTTGATTGCTTATCGGATGTAAACAGTCCACGGTTGTGCAAGTCCGATTTATGTGGTGAATTTCAAAAATAACTTTTTATATCCAACAAAAAATTTAATAAAAATTTTACAATAGTTAATGGTAAAGTAATTGTTGGTGTTCAAAAATCTAGATTTCAAAATAACTTTTTATATCAAATAAAAAAATTTCATAAATTTTCTTATAGTGAATGGGAAAGTAATTGTCCGTACCTATTAAGAATGTTTAGATGCTCGCAGTTACAAAAAATTAGAACCTGATCAGCAAAGTAAATCTACAATTTTAAATAGCAAAACTGATTTTAAAAATCCATGGAGGATTCTACCTGAGAAATAGAAAAATACTAAGGGAAAGAAATTTTAAATGAAAACAATATAAACCAATTCATTCGAATCATCTATTATTATTATTATTGTACTCCATTGAATAAATAAGCACTAGCACAGTCCGTTTAAGCAATTGATCCATAAATAGCTAAGGTAGTAGATACCAATCCAAAATTGTAGAAAATTTAGAGCCCAGCCAACCAAGAGACAGAGGCTTTGCATCAGAGACAAGAGTAACCGTGGGAGCAGCAATTCTCTATGGTTTGAATGGGTCTATCTCCAATTAGGTTAGTTCACTTGAAACATTGTTTTAAAGTAATTCTTCTTATTCCTTTCCCTGTGCTCCTAGAACCGCTCGATCCACCAGGATTCAATTTTAATATCCACCAGGATTCAATTTTAATTTATATGTGCATTAATATGTTATCCCAGTTCCAACTAAAAAATATGCATACCATGCATACTGTTACAGTTCAGCACGAAAACATGATTCGATTCAGTTCGTTAATAACATGACAAGAAGTCCCTAAAAACCATTTCAGTTTGGATCTAGAAGTATCACCAGAATATGATTTCATTTTTATAAATTTCACAAGCTTCGGTGGTAGCAACATCATCATGAGCATTGCAGAAGGATAAGTCCGACCTGAGACTAGCGGGGCTTTAGGCAGCAGGTTCAACGTCTCTATGATGATATCATAAATGTATGAACAACTCTGAGATGATCCTTATCATTAGCATTATTCCCTAAGTACATCACTTGAATTTAATTTGTAATCTTTAACACCAGCTTTGAATTCGACACTAATTGTAGTCTGTTTTTTTTGGTGACATAAGTCCCTCTTTTATTAATAATTATTTCTCGCAAGGATAATTTCTAGCGGGGCTTTAGGCAGTAGGTTCAATGTTTCTATGTAGATATCATAAATGTATGAACAACTTTGAGATGATCTTTATTATTAGCACTATTCCTTAAGTACATCACTTGAATTTAATTTGTAATCTTTGACACCAGCTTTGAATCTAACACTAGCTTTAGTCTCTGTTTTTGGTGACCATAAGTCTCTCTTTTATTAATAATTATTTATCGAACTCAAACAATCCATTTTGACAAAAATAACTTACAAAACAGTAAATACTTTATTGGACAATAAGATCTACTAGATATACTCTCATTGTATAATGTTTTTTTATGTATAACCCAACCCAATCTTTGCTTTTGAAGTTCTTCATTAACTCGAGCATCTATCGTTTTTCAAACGGATACCAAACATAAACTACACGCGGCAGGTTGCAACCTACCACCCTGGGCCAACCACGACAGGTATTGCTGCCATGCAATACTAGTTTTAAAGGACAAGTAACTTGCTAGTCAACGATTTAAAGCACTTTTACCTTGTATTATTTCTTCTTTTCTAAAGTTGATTATTTTCAAGAATGAAGAGATTTGCAAGATAAAAGTAATATATTCTATTTATGATTATTTTAGTTAAATTATTATTTTGTATTCAAAAGTAAGTACATCTTTTCACCTTACCACAATGTTACTTCTAAACTAGAATCAACTTTTTCTTCCATTTAATATAAGTATCTTGGATGGGATGAGTTAAATTTGATATAATGAATTAAAAAAAAATCATATAATTATAATGTAAAGGATTCAATATATCAAATATTATTCACATCTTTTTAATAAAAACAACTGCTTCAAATATTTTCTCTACTCATTCAAAGTTGATTTATTAGAAAATCCATTAATGTTACTTCTAAACTAGAATCATTTGTTTTTCTTACATTTAATATTTTGGATTGGATGAGTTAAATTTGATACAATGAATTAAAAAAAAAATATTTCATTGGAGATACCGTTAAATAGTTGTTTGTAAATAGAAGGCACTTGAGGATTTTTTTCACCAAAACGCAGAAAATTGTGGGCTCCTTCAATACTACCATATTAATCCTTAAGGTTACTTCATTTACCAAGGAGATTCCACGGGGGCTTCATATTGGGGGCTTAAAAATAGTCAGAAATTCAAAAATTATTTTGGGATTATATTTGGTGTTAATGGGGATTTTATGTTAATAAAAAATATGTAATATAATGGGATTTTGTTTATCCCAACTAAAGAAGAAATGGGCATGAAAAACATGGGTAGGAAGATCTAAATTCTGGGTGTGTCTGTGTTTCGGATTTGTGATTCACTCAGCAAGAGAGAATAGCCCCTTACCCAGCTCAAAAAATAAAGCACAGGTTTGTTCCATTCCATGAGTATGGAATTTATTCATATTTTACTAATCCCTTGAGCCTAATATGGAACTTACTATAGCTGAATTTGTAGTTTTGGGATTGACTGGGTGTGATTCTATTCTGAGATGATGTCATTAGAAGCTCAATTGAGCACCCTTTTGGGTTGTTCAACACCTAGACCTAGTATGTTTTGAATTATATGTGCAATTAATTTGAAGGTGAGCTCATTAAACAACCTTCTGGGTTTCCTTTTGTAGTCAGTCTCATATGCCAAGAAAAGCTTGTGGGAGAAATGTTGGCATAGGTAAGCAGAAGATAAGTGTGTGTTTGTTGTATTCAAAATCTGTTGAAACCGTCACGACTACCAAATTTTAGCACTCCCCAATTCCAAAAGCCAAAATGTTTTCCACGGTAAGGGTAATTTGCTTGTAACTATTAGTTGCAATCACTGGATTCTATGTCAAATATGAAATAAAGACAATTTTATGTTTAAGATTTTTTTTTGGTACTTTTGAGTACAGGAATACAACCTCCATAGGAACATTGTTTTCAATCCAGATGCTACAACAAAGGGTAAGTGGGTATCTTGAAAACTTCCAGTAGTTTTAAATGCGAGATTATATTTCGTGGGTAGTGTTTATTGATAATTGTGTATGCAAATGGCAGATCCTGCAATGGCAGCACCAAACAAGAAGACACTGGCAGCCATCGACAACAATAGGAGGGCCTTGGGTGATATTGGCAATTTGGTGGGAGCTCTAAACGTCAACTGCAATATCAACAAAGATGGTGTCACAGAGTATGTTGTTTGATGGTATTTATTATTTATATGTCATATAATAAATCAACTCCTTGCAAATGGCCTTGTCTTTCTGCAATTGGATTTCTATTTTTGCGGTTATGTTGTTCTATTTGGTGTTTTCTGCCTCAAATATCCTCTCCTCAACTTGTGGACTAACTATTGTTTCATGAGGTATCAAGTAAACATGGTTATCAATGTCAACAAGGTAGAGAGTTCTAGTACTCAAGTAAGTTTAAACAGAGCCAGTTAGCAACCCTACATATTGTTTTCTAGTATAATTGTTGAAAAGGGTCTAGGTTATTTTTTTAAGGACAACCTTCATGGTAATTGAACTAGCAACTAGACAAAGCCTCTGTGCTATCAACCTGTTTCCTAATCTTCCTATATAGTATTCTATTTTATGGGCTTGTTTAGTTTGTTTCCTTTCTTTTATTCCAAGGATCTCATTATGTTCTCTATTTTCTGTGAGCGTGAACAGGAGACCTCACAAAATCTCTCTCATTTTATTACAACAATCCTAGGAAGAGATTGTTGTTAAGGAAGAAGAAAAATCAGAGGCGAGAGCAGTCTAGGGAAACAAATAGAGGCATAGTATGCCACAACTATGTAGAAGGATACTATCATTTCTGTTAGTGATAAGAAGGACTCAACTACATAAGATGGTGGATTTAAAAGTCCTAGCCAACTGAAAACGAGGAAAACCCGAGTACAATCACTGACTGCAATGCTAACAACTCAAAGAGAGGTCTGTCGCATTGCTTTAATTGCTATTAATTCTCTCATACTTTTCTTCTTTAGCCCTGGTTCAAATCCAAATATGCATGAGCCAAAGGCACCCACATCCACACCCAATTACTAGCAGGTTTTATAGACTTAAGATATCTCTGTGTTTATTATGATGTAATTGGGATAAAGATGATCAATAATTTTGATAAGGGTAATTTCAGGATGCATGCAGGGACTTCCATGAGGTTCTCCCTAGTATTGATGATGGATACCTTGAAAACTAATTATAAGTTGTTGAATATGTTAAAGATATATATAAATTATACCTGAAGCTTGAGGTGCGTTTCTCTGTCAATGATTGTAGTATTTGGGGAATCCTAAGGTTAAATATATTTTTTTCAGTAAATATTCATAGCACTATATGTCCAGATAATGAGTTGCATACATCTAGATTATATGAAAAGGCAGTTTGAAATCAATGAGAGCATGAGGGAAATCCTAATTGATTGGTTGATAGAGGTACAAATTTGTTCCCATGCTAGTTTCATTTACTATCAAGACCAGGACTAGAACACGTTTATATGGGCTATTTCTTAGGCTTGATATCAAAATCATAAATTTTCCAAGTGCATCTGAAATTTGAATTGATGCCAGAAACATTGTATCTCACTCTCATGAACATTATTGATAGATACCTTTCTATTCACATTACTACAAGGAGGAAATTACCATTAGTGGGTATCACTGCAATGCTTATAGCTTGCAAATATGAATAAATATGGCCTCCAAAGGTAAAACGACTTACAGAGATCCATAAGGATGGGTGTAAGGAAAACTTTAGTGCATAGATCTAGTTAATAGAGGACATGGTTGGTTCTTGAAAGGTATATACTATATACACACTTACACACAATTAATGGGGTAAACACCAATCTCCTTTCCTATAGAACAAAATTTTTTGTGCCAACAACACTTCTAAACATTTTGCATAATGATTTACAAATTATTGACATAAAAAGGATTGTTTCGTACTTGGCTATAGGTGAATGAATTCATGTGCATCTTGCCAACATAATGCACATTGGAACAGATAGTGGCAATGGTAGTTGTCTCTAACTGAAAATTTAGTTTTCATTGGATTATGGCATAATTTCCAATGATGCATTTTGACAAATAAATTGATGATAATACTTGGTAAGAGCATTCAATACTAAATCAATTGAAATTCAATATTACAAATCCCACTCCATAGGTATTCCTCACCAGGTTTCTGAAGGCACCTGGTCCTGATAAAATGGTGAATGTTTATTTTATATTGTTGGAACAATCCTCTACTGCATTGATCAAATTTGCTTTCAAAATGCTTCGGAAAATCTTCTTGGTTTAAACTTTTCCTCTGGTATAATATTTATTTGTTGTATTATTAAGTGCTTCAAAAGGAAAATATGTCATTCTTCTTGGTTGAGATGTGTTTTCTTCATCATATAATGATCAAATACAGTCCATATAACCTTTTTGATGTTGTTGTCTACACTGCTCAATGCACTTTGAAGAAGGATCCATGTTGGAGTAAAACACTTTCCCTTTTCATAGGATAATCTGAAGCAGACCTCAAGTAAGTCTTCTAGCTTATAAGACATCCTTCTTTTAAAGACTGTGTAGACAACTTAGATTATTTCAACAATTATAGGTAGGCAATCTGTAGATTATAACACCCAAACATAGTTGATCAGTTACAGTCATTACATTGTGCATTGATCTACTATATGTTGGAACTTGGAAATAATCTACTCACATTCTATCTATCTAATACAAGCTATAGTAAAGATTGACTTATGTGCACATCGAACTGTCTAGGGTGTGTGCACATTTATTCAACTATGTACATATTGAGATAATAACATTTATTTGACTTGTCCCAGGGAATGTGCACACTTGATGGTCAACATCCACCTCAATTCAATAGGGAATGAGCTGAGAGTTGTTCATAAGAAGTATTCATTTCCAATTTTTGGCTGTGTTTCTTTCCTACACCCTGCCAACTTACCTATTGAAGATAATTACAACTCCAACATCCATACTGTCATTTCTATTAGTGTTTGCATAGATTCATGTACACAAGAAAGCAGATTAAAAACATCTATCAAAATGAAAGCAAGGAAACCAAGAACACAATCATTGACTGCAATGCTAGAAACAAAAAGTGAGGTCTGTCTTAACACTTAAGTTGTATTGTCTTACTGATATTTTCTAGAACTGGTTCAAATACAAACATACACATACCAAATGCACCCACACCCACATAAATTTACTATTGGAATTTATAGTCTTAATCTTGCTTTGTGTTTATTTATGTCATTAAGTGGGATGAAAATGATTAATAATATTGATAAGGGTATTTCAGGATGCATGCAGGGACTTCCATGAGGTTCTCCCTAGCATTGATGATGGAGATCTTGAAGACCAATTGGAAGTTGTTGAATATGTTGAAGATATTTACAAGTTCTACTGGAAGATTGAGATATGTTTCTCTGTCAATAAATGTAGTTTTTTTGTGAATTGAAAGGTAAATTTATATTTTCCTTAAGTAAAAATTCGTAGCCCCATATTTCAAACTGTTAGTTGTGTACCTCAGGATTATATGACAAGGAAGGTTGAAATCAATGAGAAGATGAGGGAAGTCTTAATTGATTGGTTGATAGAGGTATAAATATGTTCCTATGATAGTTCCATTTCCTTTTAAGATTAGATCTAGAAGAGATTTATATGGGTTATTTCTTAGTCTTGAATTCAAAATCTTAAATTTTCAGGTGCATGTGAAATCTGGAGTAATTCTAGAGACATTGTATCTCACTCTGAACATCATTGATAGATATCTTTCTACTGAGAGTGTTACAAGAAGGAAATTACAATTAGTAGGGATCACTTCAACGCTTATAGCTTGCAAATATGAATAAATATGGCCTCCAAAGGTAGGATGACATACTGGCATCCATAGAGAAATAGTTAGTAGTTAATAGAAGACCTGTTGGGGTCTTGAAAAATACATACACACTTGCACATGCTCTCTATTGAAGAGAACTCTCTACTCCTAGAGAAGTATCCATTTGTTCTGATATCAGTACAAAAACTAGTGCATTAATGACTCACAAAATATTGACGTAAAATAACTAGTTCATACTTGGCCACATGTTAATGACTTGCTCCACTTCTTTCCAGAAAGATACACATCATAACATATAGTAGCCATGGTAATTAGATCTAACTGATATTATGTTTTTCATTGGATTACAATATAGTCTCCAAAGACGCATTTTAACTGATAAATTGATGATAATACTCCTCAAGAGCATACAATATTAAATCAACTAAGATTCAATCTTACAGTTCCCAATCCATATGTATTCCTCGTCATGTTTTTGAAGGCAGCTGGCCCTAACAAAGTGGTAAAGATCTAAACCCTGCCGCTTTTTTTATATTGTCGAAACAATCTTGTGCTGCATTGATCAAATATTCTTTCAGAATGCCTCGAAAATATTGAATTCTTCTTGGTTAAAATGTCTTTCCTTCATTGTTATTCTTACAATCCTCTTATGCATTTATGAGTTCTAATATCTTTTATGAAAATGCTTCAGATGGAAAATCTGGTGTGTTTGCTTCATTACATAATGATCAAATATAGTCCATCAATGCTTGTTGTTGCTGCCGTATACACTACTCAATGAACTTTAAAGAAGGATCCATGTTGGAGTAAAACACTCATCCTTCACACAGGATACTTTGAAGAAGACCTCAAGTAAGTCTTATTGGTTTTAGTAAGTTATCCTTCTAAAGATAGCATATATATCTAATGTTTCTTCAACAATTACAAGTATGCAACCTGTAGATTATAATAACCAAAACATAGATGATCAGCTACAACCACACAATTGTGTATTGATCAACTATATGTTGGCACCAGCCTACTCATATACTATCTGAATTATATCTAATAGTAGATATAGTAAAGGTTGACTAATGCGCAGACAACACATGTAATATTTTAGGATGTGTGCACATTTAGTCAACTACGTATATTGTGAGGTAATTACATTTATTTGAATTTTTGCAGGGAATGTTCCCACTTCATGGTTAACTTCCACCTGAATGCAAGAAGAACTAAACTGAGAGTTGTTCATAAAAAATATTCAGCTCCATCTTTTGGTTGTGTTTCTTTTTTAAGCCCTACCAACTTAACACCTGGTGACACTTGCAGCTCCAACAACTGACTGTGCACACTAGATTTACCTTAGAAAGCCTAATTTAGGATTTCAATTATTCTAAGTGTGATAAAAACCTACCAGGCTACCACTGGTGGTGTTGCTAACAAAAAATTGTGTTATATTCATGTAGATAGCCCTCAGCAATATTTATGTAAATTTCTAGTTGAGTTTTTCCATACCTTGAAAAGCTCTCTGATACTGAACAATTATTTTCACTAGCAGGATGAATGGTATATATTTTTAATTGCCCCTTCTAACTGACATAGACTGGTAACACATCTTTAGATTTATGAATTTCTAAGCATGCTTTATTTATTACGCTAGATTTGGATTTTAAGTTAGGAGATCATCAAACTTTTGTAATCGTATTTTTCCACATTATTTTTCCATGGCCATGTCTTGATATATTTATGTTCACAACATATCTAGAGAAGCCAATGTATGTATGCAAGTAGAGAGGCCAATAGACCAATAGTTTACATGTAATTTGGGAAAAGAACTAATGCTAAAAATAAGCCTTTGCTTCAACCTTCAAGGCATAACTAGTACTTTAATGTGAATTTTCAAAGACCAGGAAGCATGAATGAAAGTTAGATGCAATTTTTCCTATAGTTTAACTTGGAACAAGATCTAGAAAAATCTTATTTGAACCAAGTCCCCCAACATTTTGTAGGTGATAATAATCTTTATCATAAGATTGGCTTTAGGACATTTTGTTGCATTATACCTGAGTGTGATATGTCTCTTTAGTGGACATGATATGCTATGGAAAATCTCATTAAGTCTCCATTGTTGTAATCCAAGACATGAGAATTAAAATCTATATTTAGAAACACTTATTCCTATCCTTTCTAAAAATTGCATATAACATTAAAAAAATGGTTAGCATTCTCAAAGGACTTGTATAATTGCACCAGAGAAGCATATTGTATTAGGTGAAAAAGATATATCATGGATGTAATGTTGATAAACAAAATTGGTAATATGGCATTAGGTGAAAAATATGTATCATGGATGAAATGTTGATAAACAAAATTGGTAAAATTTTTGATGTGGCAAGTTTAATATAAAAATACCAGAAAAATAAAAGTTTAAAGTAGAAAAATAAAAATAAAAATAAAAATTTTAAACAGAGAGATTTACATGAGTAATTTTATGAATATTTTTATCCTCGTGCTTAATGGTTTATGCTGGTTTTAATGCAAAATTAAAAGTTCTAACTTGAATAACTAACATCTCTTTCAATGTCTTAACAAATATAAAAATTAAAATGTTAGCTAATTTATTTGGATACCTAATTTTCCACCTTAAGCATGATGCTACCATTTTAAAAAATAGATGAATAGAGTTTATATGGTAAATGAACATTCATTTTTTTAAATTTAATTTATATATTATGTTTACTAGTTGTTAAATACTATGAATGGGATTAGAAGATCCAAATCCTAGGCTCTATCAAGCATCGAGATGGATCAAATCTCTCGAAACCTCTTCTTAGGTATCCATTGATTTGATTCAAACCAAAAGACACATCTTTTTATTTAAGGTCCACATATAATTTTATTGTTATTAATATTTAATATTATTTATGGTCGATATATAATATTAAATATAATGTTAGGAACGAACATTGCATCATTTCCCTGCACATGGTTTTAAAACCATATGCAAGGCCCTCCTACAATCATGGGTTGTTTAGGAGACCTTGCACATGGTCTTAAAACCATTTGCAAGGCCCTCCTAAACCATGTACAATAAAACCATGGGTTGTTTAGGAGGCCTTGCACATGGTTTAAAAACCATGTGCAAAGCCTCCTAAACCATGTACAATAAAACCAAGGGTTTTTTAGAATGCATTGCACAGGGTTTTAAAACCATGTGCAAGGCCAACATTTTTTTGCCAATAATTCAATTTTCTCTTGACCCACATATTTTTTATTAGATTGTTT
>LPNX011091943.1:4985-23129 GCA_001517045.1 Pseudotsuga menziesii | reverse complement strand
ATATATATATATATATATATATATATCCTTCTAGTTCATGATGCTTTGTCCTCAAAGCATACTTTATAAAAATCCTTTATAATTTAAATATCGTAAGTAAAACCATGGGCTATTTCATAAAACCATGCATGGTTTTATGAATTATATTCTTTAACTTTTTCCTTTTTTTTCTTTCTCTTACTGATAATTTTTTTTTTCATTCTTCATTTTTCTCTCTTGGTCTCTACTTCATATTTGGAGTGGAATTAATACTTGTTCAATGAAATTCGAATGGCCAAGACCATTTTTTTGTCAAAAACCATTTTTTACTAGAGGAACTTTTAATATGGATGGATAAAATCCATTGTGAGGTCAAAGACTTAAATTCAAGGAAACCTTGACAATTTTGGCCACAAGTCAAAGATCAGCAAAATCTCGAGGAAGGGTTGGCTCCGATACTAATGTAACATCAGTATCCAAATATTCTCAATGATTACTCAATTGAATAATCAACCAATGGAAAATAACTCCATATTGAAAATATAAATTAAATATTGAAGATGAATGATGATGATTTACAATTACATTGATAGGGATTTATAGAAGCCTTGTCGTGCATTTTCAAATGAAAGGGTACATTGTTAGATTTTTATCATTTAAGCGATATGATCTAGGATCTTATCTGAGAGAATAACATGCACAACAAAAATCACAAGAGACAAGAGACACAAAGAATTTTTCTCGGGGAAACCATAAAGGAGAAAACCCCGCAACTTCCTCAGAGATAGAATGAGCACCAATGGCAGCAGTAAAACCCGAAAACATAAAGATGATCTCCAACAGCTTGTTCTCTCTCTCTCACTTGAGAGAGCTTCTCCTCTCTCACTCATGCGCCCCAGTGAGTGAGTGTGTGTGTGTTAAATAGAGAGTCTCACTCTCTATTTATATTCATTTGGTCACTTAATATTTGACTATGTTATTGAGGCTTGAGTAATCCTAACTCAGTTATGTAGGCTCGAGTAACCACAACTAGGGTACTAATGACTTGACTTACATTAACTCACCTAGGGCCGACTTCTCTAGGAGAGTCTAATAACCCTAGGGCCCCGAAACTGTGGGGACTTTAACCCTTGAACAATAAGGAGGGTTACCCTCTATGAATTTACATGACTTGTTTACATTATTGATTCTCCCGATAGGAACATCGGGGTATGACATGACTCAATTACATTACAAACACTTCCCGATAGGAACATTGGGGTATAATACATAAGATATACAAGTGAATACATTCCAAAGTTACAAATACATCAACACTCCCTCTTAACTAGCAAGGTATTCTCTTGACACAATTCATCAGCACAAGTCTTCTTCTCTGGATCAAGTTTGGATCATCATCTTTGGATCATCACTGGATCATCATCAAATCTGGATCATCACTGGATCGTCATCAAAGCTGGATCATCACTGGATCATCATCAAAGCTGGATCATCACTCGATCATCATCAAAGTTGGATCATCACTGGATCATCATCATCATTATTGCTTCTGCCATCTCAATTAACTGGTGCTATCTCTCAATTATTCTCATCATAAGAAGTTCTACAGATCCACCCCTTTTTTCATGTTGGTTGCAGGACTAGCCTCCATGTAGGTCTTTATCTTCTTCAGCACTTATATCTGACCCAGTTAGAAAGCCCTGCCCAACACTTATATTTGACCATGGGAGGGCCCGACCTGCCCCCATGTCAGAATGGCACGCCCAGCACTCACATTTGACCATGAGAGGAACACATCAACCACCATGTCAGAAAGGCCCATCCCTTATATCTGAGCATGGGAGGGCCTAGCCTTCCCCCATGTCTAAAAGGACCAGCCCTTACATCTGACCATGTGGGAGCCAATCCCACAGTCATATCAGAATGGCTCTCAGCTCTAGGATGAGTATTCCTGGTAACTGACCAGGTGCCTCCATTCTCCCAGAGAATGGCCTTCAACACTTATATCTGATCATGTGGGAACACATCCGCCAATCACATCAGAATGGCTATGCACTGATCATGTGGTAACACAATCCAGAATCATATCAAAACATCTATGCACTTACATCTGACCATGGAAGTAACCAATCATATCACCATTTCAGAAGGGCTCACAAACTCATCCCTTCCCCTTGGAAGGAACCTCGATCTGGAGAACACCAAGCTTCTCTCTAAAGTACTCAAACTTCACTCTAGCCATATCTAGCATAGAATAACATCAGGGTCGATTACGTCCAAGGATAACCTGTGTAGGTGGCTCAGACATAAACGGTCTTGTAGGTTGTCCTCAGATGTAATTGGTCCTGTAGGTTGTCCTCGGATTCCATCTGCATTCTGCCACACCTCCATGCCTATAAAGTAGTGCATCATGTCCAAGTCCTTCATCTCAAACTCGAAAGCAAGTTTCCTTCTTGTAACTTTAATGAGTTCCTCTTTTCTATCGGGAACAAGTCATCGACATATAACAGGATCATCACTGGTCTTCCACCTTCAACCTTGAAGAAAAGGTTGGAATCTGCTTTACTCTCAGTAAAGCCTAGAGTCATCAGTAAGCTATCCATCCTGTCGTACCATGTCGAACCTCAGGATCTTCTGCAGTCACTCCCTCTGAAGCGGAGCTTCATTCTCCCTTTGCCTTTCATACTTTATGCATTGAAACATTCTGTATTGGATTTACAAGTAGCTTCCTCCGCTACTAATATTCTATGTATCCATCTAGGGTCACTAGATACCAAGATCCTTTATCTTGAAAATGTTCTTCTCACACCCATCTGTGAGCTTGTCATCCTCTATAGGATTTCATCTTCAACCTTGTAGCAAAGGTTAATATCTTCATCACTCTAGGTGATCCTCAAGATCCTCATGTATGTGTTATCCCATCGGTGTCTTAGTACAAGGCCTTCTTTAATTTGCACACATGAGTTTGCCTGCCATGTGTCTTAACTTCTAGTGGCTACAAACGTCTCTTCATAGTCTATTCCTTCTTTCCATGAGAAGCCTCGTGCTACAAATCCTGTCTTGTATCCCACGATGTTTCCATCTACTACATGATGGAACTATGAACTTCCCTTCAGGTCTCGATACTGCATCCTAGACATCATTCTTCTTGACCTAGTACTCTCCTTCCCTTTCTTCTTGGCTACTTCTTCATAGCTGGAAGGTTCTGCATCAATGATGTCGCTCAACAGTTTCACATAATTGCACTGTGTTTGAGGCCTCCTGAATTCTTTGAAAGTATCGTCATATTCTTCTTTATATGTCGTCACTTGTTCTTTGGAACAAGTCTCATCCTTCTTTTCTTGTAGGTGATTATGTACGCGATCTTTCCTACAAGTCAAATGCATTTGTATGGTTAGAAACATTTGATAAGGCATATTCATAATGGCAAATTCTTATGCATAAATATATGATCATGCAACTATTTTATCCAATACAACATTCATCCATATCTCACGGAAACATTCTAGATACCTTCCATTTCTACCAGGACAACATTGAGATTGTGCACTAATCCAATATGTCAGCAAAGAGGTTTCATTCTAGATAAGTAGCAATGGAGAGTTGTATAGCACCATGAGCTACTTACCCATCACATGCATATTAGTAGTATACTGTCATTAATGCAAACATTCTATCATGCATAATACATCGACTGAATATAAACAAATGCATAACAAAACAATATCATGAAATGACAATGAAATACTTATCTTTATTTCTTTCGTGGGTAGACTCCTTCTTGAGCCTTCAACTTCATCATCTTCTTCATTCATCATTTCTTATCCAAATGCTAAGATGGATAAGAGGTTCTTCAAGAGTTGAGTCCTTCGTATTCCTCATCACTTGAGAGATCTTCTTTGGATGGTGAGAGCTTGATCTTCAGTTGCTCCCATCTTCTTTTCTCTTATTATGAGTCAAGCTTCTTCTTGTGTGTACTCTTCCCAGAGTCTACTGAAAGTAATATTCTGGCACACATTCCTCGAATGAATGAATCCCATGATCCTAGGAGGCCATTCAAGTTGGTTATCACAACTTCTGCATTCTCCACCTCTTCTTCTACCACTTCAAGTTGTTCTTTGATACCCTTGTAAAGTATGATTGTATGGTCTCTGTATTCTAGATCTTCACATTCTTCAACTGGTTTCTTAAAGTCATCTTCCGATTTATGTTCTTCCCTTCAAATAGCTTGGTCAAGGAATCAAACATCTCTTTAGGTGTCTTTAGGGAAGACACCTATGGTATAAGGTGATCCTTGATTGAATCAACAATGATCTTCTTGGCCTTGACCATGTTCTTCTTTTGTAAGGCTTTTAGCCTCATCTCCCTCTAAAACTGGAACCTCTCTACTTATGTAGGTGTCCAATTCATTTTGTTCAAGAACCAGTGAGATCCAATACTTCCATGCTTGGAATTTGTCAGTTTCACCAAACTTGTCATCAAGCTGGTGTGACTAGTCATCTTGAAATGAGAACCTCTACTATAAATAGCAAAAGATTACATCTTACCGATTTGAGGTGTCTGTCCTAGTTCTGGAGCTGGATGATCTAGGGTTTGTCAGAGAAACCCTAATTTTCAAAACTTGGAATATTTTAGATCTAATTGGATAGTAAGATATACCTCTTCAATGAGAGTTGTCCAATGTACTCCTTTTCTGAAAACAGTGGAGGGAAGCTCCTGGAACAGGAAGCCCTAGTTTACCAATTTCTTCTACAGAAATTGTTGATAATGTTTATGTGGTATCTCCAAAATTAATATTCCTATGTGTTTTAAATTTTTTATTGAGGTAGCTTCATCTGTCCTTGTTCCAACAGAACAGGTTTCATCAGAATTGGTTTCACCAATCGGGACTTATGAGCATTTTTCCAAGGTGACCTGTTTCAGGACTATTCAACATAGAGAAGTTGTATGGACATCCATGTGTCACTGTTTCATCTTCGGGGTCTGAAACTTCTACCTGAGAAATTAAAGTCCATCACCTTTCTGTAACATCTTGAGAAATTTCGTTTGGACCTTCGTAGCCCGAGATATAGCAATTCTCCCCAAGTGTCGTATTTGGGGAGGAATCTTGGGAGAGGCTGGAACCCTAACTTGGAGGAATCATATTTCCTATATTATAGAAAATATGAGGCTGAAACTTGGAGATAGTGTACATCCAGAATTTATATTCGATTTGTGAAAGTTTCGACATCTGATACTTCTCCAATCCCTAGATATAGTGAATCTACCAAAACGTATCAGTTTTAGTATTTTAGGGTTTTTCATGCCTGGGGTCAAACTAGGGTTTGACTTACCTGAAGTTTCACCCAACCAAAAATCTCTACCCAGGTCTCTAAACTTTGAATTTGATGAGGAGATTAATCCTATGTCGAGCTCACTCAAAATTTCCTCTTCTGTGAAAAGCCCTAATTTCCCACACCAAAAACTGAAAATGCCCGGAATCAAATTCTGCTTCGAAAGAAAGATGCGCCCTTCAATGGAGAGTTAGCCTAGCCTTATTTTGCTGATGGATTATGGAGAGAGACCCAAAAAGTAAGAATCGCTAGCTTCCTTAGTTGCACATTGTCTTCTTCTTAGGTTAGCTCTGATACCATGTTATATTTTTATCATTTAAGCAATATGATCTAGGATCTTATCTCAGAGAATAACATGCACAACAAAAATCACAAGAGACAAGAGACACAAAGAATTTTGCTCAAGGAAACCATAAAGGAGAAAACCCCGCAACTTCCTCAGAGATAGAATGAGAACCAATGGCAGAAGTAAAACCCGAAAACATAAAGATGATCTCCAACAACTTCTTCTATCTCTCTCACTTGAGAGAGCTTCTCCTCTCTCACTCATGCGCCCTAGTGAGTGAGTGTGTGTGTGTTAAATAGAGAGTCTCACTCTCTATTTATATTCATTCGGTCACTTAATATTTGACTATGTTATTGAGGCTTGAGTAATCCTAACTCAGTTATGTAGGCTCGAGTAACCACAACTAGGGTACTAATGACTTGACTTACATTAACTCACCTAGGGCCGACTTCTCTAGGAGAGTCTAATAACCCTAGGGCCCCGAAACTGTGGGGACTTTAACCCTTGAACAATAAGGAGGGTTACCCTCTATGACTTTACATGAATTGTTTACATTATTGATTCTCCCGATATAAACATCGGGGTATGACATGACTCAATTACATTACAGATACTTCCCGATAGGAACATCGGGGTATAATACATAAGATATACGAGTGAATACATTCCGAAGTTACAAATACATCAACATACTTCTCTTTACTTTTTTATAACTAATTAATTAATCATTTCCATTTATTAATTATTAATTATCAATATTAATAATATTAATAATTAATATTGTATATTTAAGGTTATATATATAATATATATAGCCATTTTGATGGATAAAGTACTTGCTTCCATGTATATCTGTGTCATTTCTCTCTCTTGTGGTGACCTTGTGTAAGGTCCCATCCATTGGAAGTACAAGAAATAGCTTTCATTATAGTAGATTCATATTTTATATCATTTTTCGTTAATGTTTCAAAAATAGACTAGTTACTATAGATTTACTGCATTTTGTAGAAGTTACTAAATTTATTGTTAGAAAATTGTTTTTAGTTATCTATGCACATGATTATCATAGATATGATTTCTTAATTGCAATTTAAATTTGAGCATGCCATTTCTTTCACATATAATATTTTATTATCATAACTTGGTTAACACCAAGTCCTCTGCATGTTTGATCACTTGCATGGAACTCATGGCTTTCGAATGTCTACATTTAGGAACCTGAAAGTAGAGTAATGGGGGAATTTCATTGAAATATATTAGTTGAATGCAAAATATTACCCTATGCTTTCCCTTGATGGTATTAATAAATAACTAAGTTCCAAGTACGGAGATTGAATCTTATGCTCTCGAACCCATAGTTATAATTTATTTAAAATCTACTTGTGTGATCAAGATAGATTACATCAATTCATTGAATTAGTATTTTATGCTACTAAACAAATTTTATTTCATTTTTTAGTTTCATATATTTTGTAAACCCTCATAATTTTTCATGAATCTCTAGGTTTACAATTAAGAGTTAAAGGTTTTGATACATTATTTTTGCTAGGATCTTGTTTGACTGGATACAAGATCATTGTTGATATTAGATCCCACCAGTGTCACGAAGAAGAATTTTGCTCCAATGGTAGCCAACACTCTACCTTAGGGATGAGTCCTTTTGAACTCTCTCAAATTGCTTTCTAACTAACTTTGAATGATGAGGAGAAACACTTTCTTCTTGAGGATGAAGTCAAGGGAGCTTTGTGATGCCAAATGATGGTAAGAATAAGTGTGAAATATGAACTATCATACTAATTCTTACAACATAACATTTCTCTATATTTATCTTTTGAAATGCATGCTCATGCACTCCTTTTCTGGGCCAAATGGAGGTCCCCAAACATCTACTTCAGTATGTGAATCCTCAACCTAATGAAGTGGTCTTTGAGGTGTAAGTATGGGGCTATCGAATTCTCTCAAGCATGTGAAGAGATCAATTAAAAAATTTTGAGCTAAAATACGGTTTTGAGCCTTGAATGCACAATGATTATTTAATGGTCCATTGATTGGTATGACCACATGGTTTTCAAGACTTTACATATGAAGGTTTCCTTTAGAAAAGTCACATGGTTGTACAAAATTAAGGTTTTTTACATTCCGAGGTTTAATTCTAATTATGAATTTGATGAGGGTGATGCTAATGAGATGCATGTTGTATGTTGATGATGTCCTTATGCAATAATTACCAAAATATCACAAGTGTGTGAGTTTTGGTTAAAAATAATTTCCTTATTGTTTTATCAATCTTTTAATTATTCTATGGAAATTCTACCTTGTGATTAATATTCACAACCAATAGAAAAATGATGGGACAAAACTAATTACATATATGTGGAATTTTAGAATTGTTTGCATGGAGTGTTTAAAAATGTCTTGTATGTTCCCTCCTTAGGAGCAAATTTGTTGTCTGTATATCATATGACTCATGCAGGCTCACCAAAGTGAGTTGTATTTGATCCTGACTCGGTGGAGATCTCAGATATCTCTATTGGGAAGATGATAGCGAAAGGTGTTGTTGACCATGACTCCAAGGCATATGAATTCTCATGCTTTCTGCCATACTCAGATCCAGTGAAACCTCAGCTTCCATTTAAAAGGGAATGTAAATTCATTCTACCTAAACCTTTTGCATATGATGTTGTTTCCATTAATGTTTCAAATTCATAATCTGAAGTAGAGGACCAAGTTGAATCAGTTTTTGGAATTGAAGATGAAGTTCAATTAGATCCAGATCCAATCCCCTACTCTGAGTATTAGGCCTAAATGGGATCAAAAGGTCATTGGGGTTGTTGGGAACATGACTAAAGAGTCATCTGACAATATGAGAACCAGATCTCAGTTTCAAAATGGTAGCCTTGCGCTATGTCATGTGAATTCACTTCTCTCGTAGAGGTGCTACAAACTCCGAGAGAGATGCTACATGATGGTGACGTCTAATCAACATTTCTACAAAGTGGCTTGTCTTGATTCACCAAAACATTCAGCCATGGATAACGAATATGAGTCACTAAATAACAATGAGACATTAGATCATGTCTCTCTTCCTCCATAAAGAAGAGACAAAAGTAATTTTCTAAAACATAAATTGGAAGAAGAAATCTACATGGAAAAGCATAAGGGGCGCACTGATGATTCTCTCTTGACATGCAAGCTAAGGAATACACTATATGGGCTCAATAAAGCCCCCAGGAAATGGCATCCCAAGTTGAACTCTTGGCATACTATCACAAAGATTCGAATGATGCAAGTTTGGTTGCAAAAACAACAACATTTATTCTCCTAAATGGTATCAAATTGGAAGAAGGTGGAGAGGTTCGCATGCACTGTACCAGGGAACTAGTGCACACAAGGATCATCACACTGCATTACTACTCTACAGAGGTGCAGAGTGAATAATTTTTTTACAAAGTTTTCTACTCGGGAGAAATTTCTCTCTCAGTGTGAAATGTTGATCCAATTACCTATTGTTATTTTTTTTTTTTTTTGGGGGGGGGGGGGGGGGTGTTTCCCATGAGGAATTTCCCCATTTCCTTGGTTTATTGAGTAGTTAATTTTTGCATTAGATTATATGGGTGACCTCTAGTCTTAGTTTCCAGGTCCCAAGTTGTCCAATTTAGGATTAAGGGGGGGTGTTAGGATTAATTATAATCCTCTCTTGACCACCATAGTCTAAATGTCATTTCCTAGCTTAGGATTATGTTGTCACTTCATTAGTGCCACAAGGAAGCCATATGGAGCCCACCTATGACCTGATGCACCGGTTTGAATGAGTTTGGGAGCTCCAGAGACCAACCCTTATAATTTAGGAACCCACACTGAGTCTTGGGAGTCCCATCATTAGTTCACCCTAGTCTATGTTGATTTATGCTCCGATGGGCATCAGTTAGTTCATCTTCAGTTAGACTAGTGCCACTTTACATGATTTAAGGAGGTTAGGAACCTTTTCTCACCTACCTTTGTCAATCAACTGATTTTGAATTGATTCAGTGGCCCGGAGTAACACTAGTGAGTCTCTAGTGGTGACTTTCCCACAGTTAGCGATCTCTGGAATTAGTCCAAGTCTTGGAATTCGAATTACACCTAAAGGATTTAAATTTCCTTATTTGTATCATGGATATATTACATACCAATTAATGATAATGGATGTAATGTTATGCGGGCCAATTTTTGTCTCTTGGTTGTTCAATTTCACCATGATTTTTTTATCATTGTACATTGAATTACTGCTTTCTCCTTCAACCTTATTTCACAGTGAAGTTCATTCCATCCTAAAGATCTTGAAGCTTTGCTAAATTAAACACATACTGACTGGTACTAACTATGAGTTTTAGTCTATCAAGATGAAGACATTGCTCCAGCTCAATAAATGTTGAAATATGGTTGAAACTAAGTTCAAAGAACCTGATAGAAATGCTCTGGAGGCAATGAGTAATGCCCAGAAGAATGTCGTAGAATCTCGTTGAGATTGAGATCTCATAGCCAAATGGATGATCCAAATCTACATTAAGTTCATTTTCCTGTGAATCTCAGGAGCTACCAGTGCACATCAAGCTTGGAATCTTCTCGCATCTTCCTACAAGGGAACAGAGCGAGTAAAAACGGTAAGATTGAAAACTCTTTGAATTCAGTTTCAAAGTTTAAAAATGAAGGAAACATAAATTATAGATCATTTTATGACTAGGGTTTCAAGCATTGTAACCTAATTTCAAACCTATGGCGAACCTCTGGAACATAAGGTAGTTGTTCAAAATATTTTAAGGTGTCTCACCAATAAACTTGCTATAGTAGTGACTTCCATAGAAGAAGCAAAAGCTATGTCTCAGTTTACCCTAGAAGAACTGATTGGATACCTTCTATCTGATGAAGCTCGACTCAATCAAGAAGAAGAGTCATTCACAAATGAATTTAGCATCCAAGCTTCCCTCAGTGGAGGTCGAGGTAGAGGAGGATGAGGCTAAGGAATAAGAGGCTGAGGGTCTCCTCATACAGAGGACAAAACCATTTGTGAACAGTCATATCACTCAGAGCACTCTCACAACTCTCAAGGTCATAGGGGGAGAGGCAAGAGATCGACCAATAAGTCTAATATTCAGTGCAACTATTGCAAGAAGTATGGACACTATGAACGAGAATGCAGAAAGAAGGAAGCAGACCAAAAAATGGCAGATCCAATGTATCTAGAGAAGAATAAGACTCGCCAAAGGTTATTTTCCTCTTCTATAATGAACAACATAAGGCTTACAAGTTGTATAATCTTGTCACAAAAAATATTCTGGCGAGCATAGTTGTGAAGTTCCTTGAAGACAAATGATGGAGTGATGCTTCAAACATACAATAGCAAGAAAGTGTAGATATGCCAGATCTTCCTATAATAATTCCAAGATTGGAAGTACATCAACAAGAAGAAACACCAGCAGATAGTCCATCTCAAAACAAAAAAAACTAGAAATTTGAGGGAGTTATATGAATAGACTCATGTTATTTATGAGCAACTTCAGTATGCTATATTTTCCTACCATCCTCCATCTTTTGATGAAGCAATAAAGGATGCACAATGGGTACAAGAAATAAATGAAGAGATTGATGCTATTGAGAAGAATCGGACTTGGGATCTTGTTGATATCCCTACAGACAAAACTGGTATTGGACTCAAATGGGTTTATAAGACCAAATTGAATGAAAAATGAGAGCTTGAAAAGCACAAGGAAAGGTTGGTTTCCAAAGGATGTGCACAGTAGTATGGTGTATATTATGATGAAACCTTTTCTCTTGTGGCAAGGATGGATACCATCAGAGCTTTACTTGCCATTGCAACAAAAAATCAGTGGCATGTTTATCAAATGAACATGAAATTTTCCTTTGTAAACGGTATTCTTGAAGAAGAATTCTATGTAGACTGACCACCTAGATATACTGTCAAAGGTCATGAACACAAAGTGTTTAAGCTGAAAAAGGCCTTGTATGGTCTAAAACAAGCTCCATGATCTTGGTATAGTAGGATTTGCTCCTATCTCATCAACAATGGGTTCAACAGAAGGAACAATGAGCCCACTCTCTATGTAAAAACATATTAGGAAGGTAAAATGTTGATTATATGTCTTTATATTGATGACATGATTTACACTAGTAATTTGATGCTTGATAAATTCAGGATAGTCATGAAAAAGGAATTTGAGATGACTAATCTAGGTTTGATGAAGTACTTCCTTGGTTTGGAAGTTACTCAAATCGATCAAGGTATTTTCATTTATTATCATAAGTATGCTACTGATATTTTGCATAGATTTGGAATGGATTAATGTAAACCAGTCAAAACCCCCACTGCTCTAGGCAACAAGTTAACAAAGAACGATGATGGACCAACAGTAAATTCCACACCCTATAAAAGAATGGTAGGAAGTTTAATGTATTTGACTGCAACTAGACCTGATTTGATGTATGTTGGTCTTATTTCTCAATTTATGGAGTCTCCCAAAGACTCTCACTTGAAAGCTAGAAAAATAATTCTGAGATATGTTGCAGGCACACTTGGATATGGACTTTGGTACACTCATTCACTAGACAGTACTCTCACAGGTTATACTGATAGTGATTTTGTAGGAAGTCTTGATGATAGGAAAAGCACATATGGTTATGCTTTCCATTTGGGTACAAATATGGTATATTGGACATCTGAAAAACAACCTATTGTTAGCATGTCATATGCAGAAGCAGAATATGTACTAGCCACCACAACAACATGCCACACAGTTTGGCTAAGAAGACTTTTACAGGATATGGGACACACATAAAAGGATCCAACTCCTATCTTTTGTGACAATAGTTCTGCAATAACATTGTCTAAGCATAATGTCTTTCATGGAAAGAGAAAACATATTGATACTCGCTATCATTTTATTCGTGAGTTAGACAATAATGGAGATATTACATTACTCTTTTGTGGCTCTAAGGATCAATTGGTTGACATGTTCACCAAACCATTAGGAACACATGCATTTGAGTTTCAAGGAAAACACTTAGGGATTGACAGTGTTGAAAATATTTTCCCATTTGAGATTGAAGCGGTGTGTTAAGAAATGTAATCTCACTGATCAAAAGCACATTAATTAGTTGGTTAGTTGAGTAGTTGATTTGGTCACCTTATCTTGATTAGTGGCCCATAGTATTTTCTGACCCATGTTTTTGTTGTTATGTAGTCCTATATATGTTGCTCCTTAATAATGAGAAGGCAATAAATATGCCCATTGTGGTTCCATCATTTCCGCTTCATTGATTTGTTAAACTTTAACAAGAAGACCGACACTTAGTATGGAAACTTTGCAATGAGTATCACAATCAAATGCCTCCAACATTGTCACAATGAAAACAAATTAGAGTTATCAACTATCTAAGAATGTAGCAAGACCAAAATTCTTTCATACTATTTGGATTACTAAATCATAATTTTGATGCAATGTTTTAGATCAATATTTCAAATAAATTGAACTATTAAAATTGTTTTTCATAGGAGTAAAACTAGTATTGAACAAAACCCTCGTGTCTTTGGCCTTCCCAAACCATTTTGAACTGCAATTGAGTAGCAATCCACCTATGCAAATACTCAATTTCGAGTCAAATTGCAAGGACACACACAATAAAAGTTTGAAGTGCAAAATGTGGATAGGAGTTTAATGCTCTAACCAATACATAAACATAAACTCACCCAAAAAGCTATGTTGCAGATGGGAAACCTGTGTAATAGTTAATAGACTTCCTCTTATGTTGCGGTGAGTGAGTTGAAATGGCATAAGCTTATCACAATTATGACAGAAGGAGAAATTCTTGTTATTACAACTAAATACCATGGGTTGGAGTTTGTATCCATCCCAGAGAAGGGTGCAAATTAGATGTTGTTTCAAGAGGTCTTATTTCCAACTTAGCACGAAGTCTTGCATTCATTCCTAGGCCCAAGTACTTGATACCAACACACTTCCACTTTGAAGGGGAAGTTGGTTTGTGGTGTACGAGGTTTGCTTACCACCTTGCATGCATGCTTGGGCTCACCATTCGAACAAATAAGATTTGATGGAGGACATGTCCATGCAAATACTCTAATTTTCTTTATAGGTTGAAAACCAAATTACATTATAACTCGTTGTCATAATGTAATGGTACGTGTGTTAACACGTGGTTTCAATATTGACTCTCACGCGTAGCACCCATGGTCCATGATAAATAGTGTATACATTATAGGATAAATTAGTAAGTACATACACCATATCAAGGGATTACTAAGAGTTAGTGTTAATATATTAACACCAACTTTAATATAATTATTCAAAACACTTTTAGTATTAAACATCATTCAAAATAAATATAACTAATTTGATTAATTGTTATGATATTTTTAAAATAACAATTTTGTCCCACCACCGTGAGCCTCTTTCATATAAAATATCAACCAACAAAATATAATTAATTTAGCACTTCTATTTAAAAGACATTAGCACTAAAGTATAATCAAATTTATTAGATACCATGAGATTCTGGAACAACAAGAAAGCTTTGATAAGAAATTAATCTTAATTTAAAAAAAAATAACTAAGAAGAAAAGCTTTGTAACCATGCTTCCAAAATAGCTACTGCTAGGCTAGGTGGGTATTCTATGATACTCATGTAAAGTATTCATCCACCACATAGCTCATGTGGACAAGACATGTTTCCATGATTCTTTATAACATCATAATACTTGTTCAATTCGCGAGGTATTAGCTTCCATGCAGCCTTTTCTATGTAGCGTTTAAATATTGAAATACAATTCTCAATTTTTATGCCTTTTACACTAAACGTATTAATAGCCAATTTTTATATGTTTGTTCACTTCCTCTTGTTTTTATAAGATAGGAAATCTTAGGGTCTTTTCTGTTTTTATACATAACTTCTCTACTATTGTTAAAAATGGTAGAGAACTTTTTTACACTTATTTATTATATGATCGTTACAAGATATACAAATCCTGAGTTCATAGTTGAATATATTTTTTTTGTTTTTATACATGCAACTTCTTTACTATTGTTAAAAATGGTAGAGAACTTTTGTACACTTATTATACCTGCCTCAGCAGGTATCTAGTAATCGGTTGCTAGTCAACCACCTTTGACCTTCTATTAGTTACTGCCACCAAAAAAATTAAAATCTGTTTTCCAAAGTTAAACTTTACAGCTTGTAAAAAAATATTTTAAATTTTAATAAAAATATTTCTATTTGCTATTTTGTAAACTTCTGATTGGCCATCAGAAGTGATGTCATTCTTGGAGTTTGGTACCTGGTTTTCACTTGACACATGGCAATGATGACATCAGCATTCATCAGTGTTTGGGAGGGTGTGATACCAGTCCTTGTGTGAAGTCCCCAATGGCGCCGGCCAACATCATGTGCTCCTCCTTCCCGTCGGATGTAATCCCAAACGCATGCCATTCCGACAGAGGCGATCGACTAATTCTGCCCAAGATGCCTGCTTCTATTCCGCCTACGAATTTGATTAGGCTAGCGTGATTCGAAGGTGCCGACACTTTTACAGGAACTCTTCTCAGGCACACCCATGGGAAGATTACAACCAACGTTATCACTACAGTGAACCAGAATTCCTCCTTCTCTACAAGACTTGAATGACGAATGTTATAGGATTTGTCTAGTGGATTGTAGCTTGTTGTGAGTATGACCAGAGCCCAGAGTAAAGCCAACGTAGCCTAGCCGGCAAAGCGGTGAAATCATTCGAAGAGATTGTGGTGCAAGTGCCGGACTAGAGGGAATGCTGCGAGCGAACTTATAAGTAGCAGGCCCAAGATGGTGAATGCAACGCCTGTAATCTCATCGGAACTGTGCTCATGATGGACAAGCAAGTAAGTGAGCCACGTTATGGATGAAACCCCGCAGATGCTGTGTATTCCTCCCACAGACTGGAGAAACGATGTAGCGGCAGTCTTAACGCGGAGTGGAACCCAAGACCACCTGCCAAGCAACTTCACTATGAGCCAGAAGACACATCTAAGAAAATCCTCGCTTCGGCAGAGCACAGAAGCTAGAATGTTCCCGATGGAGAAGAGAGCGACTTTCTCTTTATCGTAAGGGAAATGACCCGTGGTTGTGCCAAAACCAATCCAACTAAGTTGAGTGTGAGACACAGAGCAAAGAGTCGCTTATAGACAGTAAATAGACCTTGATCTAACAATATCGCAGACAGGCGCGACTCCGGGATCTTTGTTGTGGACGCTTTCTTGGCCGGTGGTAGTTGCAGCTGTTGCTTGTACTCTTCGTCCGCAATACGAGCCAAGCTACCGCTCTCGGCCAAGACATGACTCGAACGTCTCGATAACACCGGCAGCAGGTATTCTATGTCATGGCGTTCAAAAATGGTAGAGGCCGAAGGGAGATACTCATATTCCTCCTTCTCGTCTTCGATGTCTACATCACAGAAATGGCTGCTTGCTACACGGATTTTGGTTTTTGAAAAGAAGCAGGATGATGATGATGATTCTACAACAAATTCAGCAGGCAGTGGAGTTGGAGCACCTGCCTTTGAAGAAGAAACGTCATACACACACATAGCTGGAAATGTTGGGTAACTGCGCCAGTAGTAGCGAGGGTGACTAGCGGTTGGATTGGCATCATGAGCTTCTTCGTTTATATTTGTTACAGCAGTCGAAGGAGGATTAGAGTTGTTCCCATTGATTTCAAAAGAAACCCCACGGCAGCTAAAGAATCTCACCGATTGCAATTCGTCCTCCATATTTTTATCTATCGGTAAAGGGCTCCCCACCACTACTACTCAACAAGCAGCAGCTCGGCTCTATTGACTTAACTGGAGATCTGATCTATGGCAGTTTTGAAATGAAAAGTATATTGGAAGAGTTACGAATGGGGATAAATGGCTCTATCTATCAGATCATAATAGATGAGACTTATGAAGCCTGTATCTATCAGATCATAACAGATGAGACTTATGAAGCAGCTTGAGCACTAGCAAACTGCAACGCATTTCCTATATGGAATTCTTCAGTCAAATGGTAATGCATTTCCTATATAGAACTTTTCAGTTGAATGGTAATGTTTGAAGTCGTCTATGTATTAATAGCTGGACCGTGATGTCCTTGCCACCTACTTGACACGTTAAGTTTCGAGGTAGTAGTGAAAATTAGTTTTGTCTAGATTCCACTTGACCTCACTACTTCTTTTCAGTGTGTATATATATTTTCCTTATGAGTAAACAAATGATTCTGATCTTGATAGCGCAAGATAGTAGGAAGGAAAAAAACTAAATAAAATATAATAAGCATTCACAAAATTGCATATTTAATATATTTATTATAGGTGTTGATAGGCCTTAATATATCAAAATTGCATATTCAATATATTTATTATAGGTGTTTAAATATATATGTTGATTGGCCTTATATATTATATTTTAGGTTTAGTTGAGTGAAGAATTATCAAGATTAATTTGAGTGTAAAAGTGTAGCTAGTATTCATTTTATGATCTTCATATCTTGTTACATACATTTAAATTCATTTTCATTAAAGTTTAAATAGGCTTAGCTAAATGGTTAACTAGAACTATTGTATTAATTATAATACTTGTTTATTGTTTAATTGATGTTTTAGATTTATTTTTAATAAGTTTAGTTGACTTCAAAAATGACCATGGTCTATTGACATTTATTGGCCACAAGTTGAGTAGTTGTGCTAATATTTTAGATTTTGGATTTCCTTGAGCATATCAACAAGATTAACCAAAGTGTAATAAGTGTATAACAATGATTTATTACATAGTCATCCTATATTGTTATGCTTAAATACATCTTGATTAATATTTAATTAAGTAAGCTATTTTTATATTTTGTTTTTTAATATCGATATTTTTTTAATGTTTATATTAATTAATTAGTTTAATATTTATATTATCTTATAAATAAATAACTATTAATTAATTTAATCTTTAATTTTTATATAAAATTAAGTAGTTAAATAAACCTATCAACTTTACCTGCCACTTTTTTATACTTGTGGTAATCGGTTGCTAGTCAACTAAACCTTTGACCTTCTATTACTTGCCGCCACCAAAAAATTAAAATCTGTTTTCTAAAGTTAAACTTTAGAGTTTGCAAAAAAATATTTTAAATTTTAATAAAAATATTTGTATTTGCTATTTTGTAAACTTGTAATTGGCCAATCAGAAATGATGTCATTCTTGGAGTTTGGTATCTGGTTTTCACTTGACACATGGCAATGATGACATCAGCATTTATTTTATTATTATGTTATTTATAATTCAAAGACTGAATTTGAACGTTCAGCTTACACCATGGTTTTTACCAATAAAATAATTAAAAGTTTAACCCTCATGAGATTGATGCAGGATTCAACAAAAACAAGAATGAGTGAAAGGATGGCGGGAATTTTGTCGAAGCTTTATAAAGAAGCGACCAAATCGGGCAAGAACACTTTAAAATGAGTTGAGATTTATGC
>LPNX011091876.1:93038-103712 GCA_001517045.1 Pseudotsuga menziesii | reverse complement strand
GTGTACAAAATTTAAGATCAGTCCTGTCCTTGTACGGACAGTCTGCGCATCTGTGCCCTTCTTTGTAACAAATAAAGCATTGAGTAGGTCGACGACTTCGCATTTCTCGATTCCCAACGAATCGACCTGTTCTTCCAAACCCTGGTCATCGATTGTCATTCCGACGGTCGTAGCGTCGGCCATCATTTCGTTGCCCATTCTGATTATTATTATTGTTCTGCTCTGTGTTCTGTGCTACAGCATTAGTCTGGTAGACGGCCTGGTAGTTTTGTCTATTTTTGAGGTTAAGATGGCAGTCGGCCGTGTTGTGATTTGCAGTTTCACATATAGCACACCAGGAAGCTTTGCCATTCTTTATATTGTAAGGACAGTCGGTGGTGGAATGGTCTCCTCGTTCCTGGAAGATGTCGCAAAACGCCTTTGTCTGTACAAAACGGACATCTTGTCGACTGAATTGCTGTCGACAGTTATCTTTTGTATGTCCGGCTGTTGAACAGTTAGTACACCAAATGTCTTGGTTCTTAAGTGTGAGCTCTTTCAAGGACTTCTGCATATTTTCCAGCTGTTCTTCCAAGTGGTGGTCATTCGGGCAGGCAGGTATGTCTTCATCCATCTCGACCTCCAATGCTTTTGTCAACGCATCTTCGTACGACTTGAAGGTCTCCAGACTGATGTGTCGGCAAAATTTCTGTGAAAGTCCTGCAAGGAACCATTGAATGAGTAATTTTTCGTCGATGACATAGTCCAACTGACTCAATAGATCCTTCCATCGTTTATCGTAATCACAGACTGTTTCTCCTGGCTTCTGTTGGGTCATATTCAGCTTCTTGGCTGCCAGGTGTTTAGCGTCTAGAGTCTTAAAATATGATAGGGATTGCACCTTTATCTCTGATTTTGTTGCTCTAGGTTTCCTTTCGGTAAATGTCATATACCATGTGAGAGCTCTTTTCCGAAGGGCTCCTGCGAACTGGGTTATCTGTCGGTCTTCTTCTGTTACTTTGTTAGCCTCCCATATCGACTCGCAGACAAACCAGTGTCGTCTGGGGTCTTCGTCACCCTCATAAAGGGGAATCTGAGCAGATCCGTGACCCATGTCGGAGTCACTGTCACTACTTTCTGATGATGTCGGAGGTGGAGGTGTGGGTGGGGGTGAAAGAGGTGGGGTCGATGATATAGTCGAACCTGTAGGGGTGACGATGGGGTTTTGGTCGACGAAACTTGTGCCTCCGTTGGTGGTTGATTCTTTCTCGCGGTAGAGCGAATTGTTGATAATTTGTCTTCTTGGTGACCCACTGTCACTTTGCGTGCTCAGGTCTGACTCGTGGTTATCTTCGAAAGTTGTATGTGGCAGGGGGGGTGTTCCTTCATGTGTCAGCAGGAGCAAGTGGATACTGCGAAAGGAGGGTGCCGTTTGAAAGGTCACCCAGTTCCCTTCAACCGGTCGGTGTATAAAAAGGTGTCATCCTGGGTATGGCTCATCACCTAGTCGACTCCAGATTGTGATGTCACCAGCTCTCAGTCGGAGGTCGTCTTCAATAATAGTCTGTATTACGGTATGGGAATTGGCGAGGGACATGGTTACTTCATCAGGGATCACTATTTGGAGAGCTTCTTGCTGCTCTATCCACACTTCCTCTGCCTTAGGGGCCATTTCTTCATCGACGCCTTCTTCATGTCGGTCATGACCCAACTCTGGCGGATTCTCATCTCGGTCGGTTTCCCTAGGGTTTTGTTCTCGACGCAGCTCGTCGGCTCGTTCACGTCTGGCTTCCCTTATTTTTTGTCGTTCGTCCCTCTCGATTCTTTTAATGTCCGACATACTTTCATACAATACTTATCAATTCTCTTCGGTTGACTGTTCATTACTGGCTTAAGTCTGGTCGACTGGTATCCACTATGCTCCCTCTCCGACACACGACCAGCTACCCCCCCATAGCCTACCCGACGCTTTTTAGAAAGCTCGGATAATGCTGTCTATTTGTTCAGGAAGTATTCCCACTCCCTTTCAGCAATGAATTTTTCCCACTGCTTCTGCTTCTCCGCCCAGTTAGTGTTTGAGGGTGGTTCACGTAATAGTGGTCGAGCTTCGACAATATGGCCTGCTCCTTTTTCTATTAAGGACTTGAACAGCAATGTCGGCAAGGAGCACAAGAATTGATCAGTAAATTCTGTGAAAAATTTCTGTCGAACAGTTTCCACAAAAGTCCTGTCTTCGACTGCTTGTTCCTCACAGAAGTCGTCGGCTATCTTTTCGAACCACTCCGATAGATTCGTACGGCCTCCTCGGATTAGTTTCTGGAGTAACTGTTCTTCTTTAGTCTTGTCCGTTTTTCTCATCCAAAAGCTGCTTCAGTAGATGTGGCACGGATTCGACAAACTTTTCGTTAGTCTCAGTGAAAAATCTGGCTTTTGCTTCTGCGACTGTCAATCTGTTCCTTCTCACGTAATTTTGTAGATAGTTAGCAATTTTTCGCTCCCACCAGTCCTTTATCTCCTGATCTGGTATCATGTGTGAGCATATACTCCAGTTATGTACTACTGGCAATGGAACCAATGTTGTAATCTCACAGATCACATAAGGTTACCAATAATACATACAAAAATATACAGAAGATACACAGATACAAGAGGCAAGAACAGATAGGATAAACAGATTATATTATTCTCAATAGATCATACAAAGACAAGAACTGAACTTCGTTCTTGTGTGGCCCAACAGCCTAATATATACAATTTACAATCAGTTTAAAAGTAACGACCCGTTGGTTCGGTGAACCGACACAACTATTAGTTAACAGACTAACTACTGTGTTTACTCAGCCGACCGACGTAGTCGGTCCCTCGACTTAGTCGGCTGATCGACTAAGTCGGTCTTCGTTCAAGTCGACTTATGTCGACTTGCTCCTTCTACAGTGTTTAAATTCCTCCATAGCAGAAATAGAATTAATAATAGATTTAAAAACAAATATTGTCTTAGTTAAAACAAATATTATGAAACCAAAGTTTGTTTAGTGTTTAACCATCTAAAACGTTATTAAACCATATTAGTATTATTACGGAAACATATTTGGTAAATGAATAATATGAAACCATATGAAGTGAATATTAAACTTAAAGAATTAATATTATATTTAAAAACTTGATTTAAATTAGCTTTTTAAACTTAACACTAAAAGAGTTTTATGTTTTAAAAGAAAGTTAACTTAAAGATTGTGGTTGATAAGAATTTGTTTCTGCCAAATAATTAATAAGAAAATCAATGAATATATTGTAATTGTAATAATAAATATTTCAAAAGTTTAAGGGTGTTAAGGAAATGTGAACCTCAACAGGCTTCATATATGAATTTATAATTGGCTCTATTTTATATTATGTTTTGATATTGATTTTATTTTTATCAAGCTACTAATTTTTGGGTATATTCAAATTATTTTCTTTTATTTTTATATTTTTATTGGGCATATTATAAGCCTAGAGGGAGTTACACATCCCCCAATGAAACCATATAAAGCGAATATTAAACTTAAAGAACAATATTATATTTAAAAACTTGCTTTAATATTAATTTTTAAACTTAACACTATAAGCATTTTTTGTTTTAATAGAAAGTAAAACAAAAATTGTGGTTGATGCAAATTTTTTTTGCTAAATAATTAATAAGAACATCAATGAATAGATTGTAATTGCAATAGTAAAGATTTAGTTTGGGTTAATATTTCATTTTTAATTTGTCTTTAATACGTGAAATTTCTTTATGAGAAATAAAGTTTATGCAATTTTTTTTAAGAAAATATTTTTTATGTGATTTAGTTAGTTTTAAAAGGAAACCTTAAGTATGTTGAGGAAATGTGAACCTCAAGAGGCTTCATATATGAATTTATAATTGGCTCTATTTTTTTATTATATTTGGATATTTATTTTATTTTTATCAAGCGACCAATTTTTGGGTATATTCAAATTATTTTCTTTTATTTTTTATTTTTATTTGAGTCCATTATAAACCGATTATAAGAACGAAAGGATTTACACATCCTCCCCCTACTGGATTGTAGAATGCGCCTCTCAGTGCAGTCATATTATCATACAGATTTACCTAATTTTTGTGTTATTTCTTTATGTTTTATAGCAACTAAGTTCTTGATGTCTTGAGTGCGAAAGAACTCCAAAAATATCTTCTTCATTTTTTGTTTGGACATTGGCCCATTTTATTTAAAACTCATGTACCAGGTGAGAGCTATTTTACGGAGACTATCTACAAACAGTGTTATGTGTCTATTCTCATCAAGAATACAATGGTCATAGAAATACTGTCATGGTCAATAAGGAAAAGTAAATTTCAACTAATTCCCTTGGTCGAAGACCAGAATAGCCAGGGAAATGAGAATAATTACTCAAAAATGAGGGTGTTGATGTAGTTAGCGAAGGATTTCCTAAATGAGGAAAATAAGAAATAATAGTGATTTGTAGCCATTCCCAAAGTTCTAAGCATTGATAGATCGACGAAGGATATTTCAAATAAAGTCAGATAGGTGTTCTCATAATTTAAGGGCATAATTGTTGAAAAGAAGCTGACAGGATTTCAGCCGATGAGAAGTATATCACACTAGATCGACTTGATCCCAGGGTAGAGTTTGTAAAAAAAGACATCACATAGGATGGTGTCGACAAAAAATGTGGACTTAAAATGACAATTCCAAGAGTTGTTGCACATGGGACTAATCAAAGAAAGTTTGATTATGTATGTAGTACAGGTTGTACTAGCACCAAAGAAAAGAGGAGAATGGAGGATGTGCACTAATTAAAGTACCATTAATGGGATCACAATGAAGTACAAGTTTACATTACCAATAATGGATCGTTTGAGCGACTGCTTAAGTAGAGTGACATCTTTCACCAAGATCAACTTGAAGAGTGGATATCACCGGATTAGGATCGGAGAAGGGGATGAGTGGAAGACAACCTTCAAGACAAAGGAAGGACTATATGAGTGGTTGGTTGCGCCATTTTGGATGCCCAATTCACCAATTACGTTCATGATGTTGATGAACAAAGTGTTGAAGCTATTTTTGGGGAGGTTTACTGTTGTTTATCTCGACGACATTTTTATTTTTAGCAATACAAAGGATAGACACTTGAATCATTTGAGACAAGTGCTTCAAAAGCTAAGGCAGGAGAAGATGATGGTGAATTTGCAAAAGTGTTCCTTCATGCAACAAGAAAGGGTTTACATGGGATTTATAATCTCGAGTCAAGGATTAGAGATGAACCTAAAGAAGGTCAATGTAATTTTAGAGTGGCTTGGATGGACAAGTGCCATTGAGGTGATAATTTTTCATGGATTTTCTAGTTTCTACAAGAATTTCATCAGAGATTTTAGTCGAATATGTGGACCATTGATCATGTGCATTAATAAGGGTGAGTTCAAGTGGGTGGAATCTACTAGACCGACTCTTGAGAAATTAAAGCGAAAGGTGATGAAGAGACTATGCAATATAGATAGAGTTTGCTTATTAGTTGATAGAACACTAACCATAATGGTTAAGATTTGTAGTTAGATCAAAACTTATAGATGTTGGTGAACATTTCAAACTAAGCAAAAGATAACGGTTAATCCATATTTTTTATTCCCAAAAAATATGTTGTTATGTATAAAAATAAACAAAAAATTATTTGCTTACCATATATTATAACAAAAAAATTATTGGACCTTATATTAAAAAGAAGAGTAAGCAAATCGCAAATAACACCAGGGAATGTGAATAGGAGACATGCACTGGTGTATCATAGAATTGTTCTAAGACACAATACATGATAAATGCCACCTGGGAATCCATAGACCTCTTTATTGATGATGATGACGGTTAACGTCCACTGAGACCAGACTTTGGTCTATCGGACCTAAAGAAACCGATGTGTGGTATTTATAAATCACTCTGCCAATTACAAAACTGATGTATGGTATTTATAAATCATATTATCAATCAATGTAACCCTACTACATTCCTGTCCAAGGCTAGCGACCACCAAAGATATCAACGACCAATGTATGATGGCTTACCTACATTAATCACCATTAATACAATGTAGAGGCCACCTCACATTAACCCATCATTAATTGCCATTAATAATGTATTGAGGGAACTTCACGTTTACCTAGGCATGCCAAAGACATTAAATTTGGCTAATGTATACAACACAAAACAAGGAAAACGTCAGCCTCTAGAGACCAATAGCAATCCAAATAAATGGTTTAGTTTTTACTATAAAAACTAAACCACAATGTTAAAACAATAGTTTAGAACAAAAGAAAAAATTCTCGAATGTTGAACTAATGCCCTCCACTCAAAACTATATATAGAGGACATAATAATTTCAAGGAATTCTTTGACTAAATGATGTTCTATTAAATTCATAAAAAGGAAAAAGATGACTTGTCACCTTGAAAAATGGATCAATATCATGCACATCTCCAATCATTCCAAGAGAAGGAATATGCAAATTTATATCATATGCTTTAATGTTTCTTACCTATAGAAAATAATTTTATGCTTTATAGATATGTGCAAAGTGACCACCTCTTTTCACAAGTACTGAAATATGGAAATGAGTTGCATGGACTTCATGCAGTGCCTGGTATGGATTTAGGATAGAAAAAATACATTGAGTAAAGAATATATATATTCATGCAGTGCTTGGTATGGATTTAGGATTCATTGAGTAAAGAATATATATATTCTACTCTTTTAAATATAAAGTTCTCAACTGCATGTGGCAACCATTCCATTACCTTCTTCGTCATGCAAAAAGAAGAGGTGGCTGCAGGTGGAAAGAAGAGTAATGTAATTACCGATCGTGGTTGGATTAATGGATGAAGTTTAGGAATCAAAATTCTTATGCAGTTTCCACGATGACCAACAGATTCAACCACCAATGTATTAGCATATAACTTTGAGCTAACATATTGTATTATGTATTAGCATATATATTATGTCAATGAACGACTTCATATTGACATCATCAAAGTACTATCATAATTATAACTTAACCTTACACATATTATGTAAATGAATGACTTGATATTGACATCATCAAAGTACTATCATAATTATAACTTAACCTTACACAAAAGGTGAAGGGACAAAACGAGTTAACATTACATAGAAGGTGAAGCGAAGTCTTCCCGTGACCTATTTGACTCTGCCTGTGCCCTGATTTGTTCTTCCCAAACTTTGCTACTCTTCCCAAGACCTGCCGATCCTATCTGTTGGCTTCTTGAGCCCTCATGGGCTTGTCTATTGACTGCCCGAGGGTAGGGTGCATATGCAAAACCCTCCCGGGCTAGTCTATAGGAATCACGATGGTTTGGTGCAGAATCAACTCGCATGCTTAATCGCTGATCTATACTCGTCAGGACAGTTATGGCAAGGATGACGAATAGGACTAAAAAACATGCCGCCACTTTTCCATTGACTTGTCAAATTAATGACTATGTGCAGTCATAACCACCTAAATATTTCTAGATATTCATGCTTTAATGTTACCCTCCTGTTATTTTCTCCTTTATTGTGGGATTTTAATACTCACGTCATAAACTTGTGACAAAACAAATTCCATTTCTCTTTTTTGTGTCAGCCTTACCAAGATGTGTCGCAACTATCATGGTAAGGTTTCAACCAGCTGCCATTTATCATTCCTGCGACCAGTGTCCAATCCACCTTGTGTAATTTCACTGCACCTGTGTCAGTAATGTGTGCAACCACATATGGACCTAGCCAATGCATCTTCAATTTACCTAGGTGCTTCAAAAATTTCCTGTCATACAACAAAACAAGTCCGCTGACTTTGAAATGCTTAGTCTTAATATGGCGATCATGCCATGCTTTATGTCTTTGATTTTCTATGTTTTGATGAAACCCTGTGACAAAGCATTCCTCTTCCATTTGAATGAACTGCGACAGTATTTCCTCGACAACATCCACATCGGTCATTTCAGTCAGTGCAACAATCCTTAAGCTCGACACAATATATTCCATCGATACAACAGATTCTTGTCCATACACCAATCTGAATGGAGTGTGTCTTATTAATCTTTTGCAAGTTGTGTGCTATGCCCATAGCATAGCTGAAACTTTCTAATCCCAATCATCTCTGTGCATGTTGCATACTTTGGTTAATGCATTTTCCAAAAAAAAAATGAATGCTTCCATCGTTCCATTCTCTTGAGGATAGTAGGGTGTTATCTTCTTATGCTGAATATGAAACTTTGTAGTAAGCTCATAAATCAACTTGTTAACAAAATGTGTACCTTCATCATTTACAAGAATTTTAGGGCAGGAAAATCTTGTCACCACATTTTCAAATAGAAACTTTGTCGCAGTCGCATCAATACAATCTTTAGCAGGAGCTGATTCAAGCCATCTGGTTAAATAGTCCATCGATGTGATAATGTAGCATGCACCAGTCCATTTTTCTAGCGGATTGATAGGACCAAAAAAATCAATGGCCCATTTATCAAATGCTTGTAGGGTTATCTATGACGTTAATGGCATCGTGTCACGCCTCGACAATTTTTCTGTCCTCTGGAAAACATCACATCTTTGACAGAAGCTCTTAGTATCCATATGTATGGTTAGCCACCATAACCTAGCTTGCAATATCTTGCACACAGTCTCTTTTCCAGTGTAGTGTCCTCCTACGACACCAGCATGTGCTTCACTTATTATCCACTGTCGTTCATGTTTAAAAACACACCGACGCAATAGCTCATCAAGGCCCATCTTGTATAGGTGTCCTGCGATCAATGTAAAATCAGCGACTTTGATGATCAGATGTTTCTTTTGCACAGTGGTGAACTCTTCAGGCGCATAGCTTGTACTTAATATGTGAATGATAGCCTCTAATGTCTTATCAACCACGGTGACCGCAAATAGTTGCGCATCAAAAAAATTATCCTCTAAGCTGGTTCGTTCTTCACCACTTTCTATCCTGGACAAGTGATCAGGCCCCATATTCATTCAACCAGGTTTGACAATGAATTAAAAATCAAATTCCTGAAATAGGAGGAGCCATCGACATATATTCCCCCCCAACACTAGCTTTTTGGCCAAATATTTTAATGTCGAATTATCAGTGTGCATTTTAAAATGTCCACCCAACAGATAATGTCTGAATTTTTTAAGCACATAGACCAGGGTGAGTCCTTCTCTCTCTTGTAGTAGTATAATTCTTCTCCATTGTTGAAATATTTCTGTTGGAAAAAGCAATACGACGGAAAATTATCCTTTGTGTGTGGATATGTTCTGCATCTTGTACACCATAAATCCTCCTGGGATTCTTTTCCCTTCTTGATATCCTGCAGCTGTACTGCCAAATTATCCAACTGTGATTGGATCTACATCATCCCTTTGCCACCATCTCTGATCGACGAGGCTTCCAGCTTCATAACTATTTCTAGCGCTTCTGTGTGTGACACAATCTTCTATTGCATCAAAGGACTCAGATGTGTGGTAATAGTGCAGTAATGAACCACTCTTTGTGTTGTGCATCCAACATTTGAAAACCGACTTTGGCCATCATATTTTTAAACCATTGATCAAAATCCCATACATACCCCATTGGTGACTATTTTATATTTTTATCTTAGTTATACACTTCCACTCAGATTTAGGTTTTTTAAACTCACAAATCATTCGTGAGTCATATCTCATCAAGGGTCTTCTGTGCATATCCTAGTGGTACTATGTAGAACTTCATAAACTAGTCTAGCGCGCAACCTTACAGAGTCGTAACCATCTGCGCTTTCCTTATGTCCGCACTCTGAACTTGGTGGACTTTCCAAACAGCTCCGCAAAGGAACTAATGTTTCTCTAGATCCTCTACTCCATTTCCATTAAATGTAGGTAACCTAATGTATATCCCATCCATTGAGTCAATGTCAAGGTTGTTCAATGGAAAATTTAATGAAGGTGGACTCCCTGTACACTAGTCTTAGCACTAGTACTACAAGTATTCATAGTTCTTTCAGGAGATGAGGTTCTAGACCTTACCTCTGGCGACGCTACTGGTGTGGTGTAGTTATGTTCTGACCTTAGTGTCTCTACAGATTCTTCTGGCTCTTCTACCCGCTCAGAAATTGTGCTATAGTATTCCTCTTCATCGCAAGACCCTTTTTCTAGATGAGACCCAAAATCATACTCCCTTTCTCCGAACAGACTAGGGCTCCGTCTTTCTCCTATTATCTGTATTCTCTTTCCTGTCAGAAATCTCCTTCCACTCCTCAAAAATATAGCTTCTAGTTCAGCTCCTGTGCTTCCTGGGAACATCTCAACTCATCATTTCCCATTTTCTTTATAGGTCATCTATGACATACCCTCTCTTCTGGATATGCGACTCAACTGTTCAACTGCAAAATTCCCTTCTCATACACGATCATTTTTATCCATAATTTTAAAGATGTTAAGTACCTCCCACAGGGTCCTTGGAAAAAAATGATTTCAGCCTCACTATACGAGGTTATCGTCTCAACTGCAAACTGAGTAATATATCCTTGATAAATACTGTCGACCAAAAAATCAAAAACTCTAGAGATGGGGTTACTTACACTTGCTACCTCGCGGATCAGCTGAGCACTCTGTAACAAACTTAAATAATAATAACAACAACAATATATATATA
>LPNX011091876.1:60004-92568 GCA_001517045.1 Pseudotsuga menziesii | reverse complement strand
AATTGCTTCTGTTGTCTGAAATTTTTTCTGCCTATTGGCCAATATTGACAACCACTCATGCAGCACAATAGGAAACTCTACAAAGAATATTTTGTGAATATCTGTGTACAGATATCGGTCCAACCAGGTTTCTAGGCTCAACCGCGAATGTGAGCCTCTATTTTCCCATCACACAAATGATAAGGGTGTTGATGTGCATAGCTAAGGATTTCCTAAAGGATGAAAAGAAGAAATAATAGTGATTTGTAGCATTCCCAAAGGTCTAAGTGTCGATAGACTAACGAAGAATATTTTGACTGAATTCAAACCCCTTTGTATTCATCATAACTATATTTAACATAATTAACTAATTTGTTATTTTCAAATGCTATCGTGTATATTATTCTTAGCTCTGCAATCTACAGGAATAATAGACTTTGTTTTCTATATTAGTTTTGTTCCTGTATCTTATTGCTATACCTTGTTTATAATTTTTAACTTTGTTTAAATTCATTATTCACAACCTTCTGCAATTTCCTTTCCGCAAAATAAATGCTTCCACAATTGCCTTTCCACAACAACCTTTCTGCAATAGAAATCCTTCTGCAATTTCCTTTCTGCAACGACCTTTCCACTTTTTTATTTTCGCAAATTGTCTTTCTGTAGTTAACCTTCTACAATGATATTTCCACAAAGTGGTGTCTACAATGCTCCATTCCAAAACTACATTTCCGCAATTAACCTTTTACAACAATCTTTCTGCAATCATCCTTTCCGCAATTTGCGGGAACTTCTTCCTTCCGCAATTGCGGGTTGTGGATTGCGGGTCTGCTTTTTGACTTTTCTGGAAACTGCTTCCGCAATTTGTCTTCCGCAATTGCGGATTAAGGATTATGGGTCTGCGGATTAAGGATTATGGGTCTCTTCTGCAATAGTCTTCCCACAGCTTTAACAAGCTTGCACCTTGGCATCACGGAAACTATTCTAGACCATTGATATTTCTCTCTCTTATGATCTAGGTTGTCCAAATATTAATTTCATAGAAACTTTGTCAATTTAATCAACATTATTTTGTTATTCCTTTGTCATTACTAAACGCCTTTCACATCAATGATAACCATGTTCAACATAAATCATAATCAAGCTAGGGATAAGAAAAATAGCTATAATAGGAGACTCAAGGTAGGCTATCTAGAAGGTGTAGATCGGTTATGAAAAGGGAAACACCGTATGCAAACTAATTCATAGAAGGATCTCCCTAATCTATTCACAGACAAAAAAAAGTCTATCATGTCCTTCAGGAAAACAATGAAAAAGATTATCTCCTTGCAAATAAGGAAGCTAGTTTAGAGCCTGGAGTGTTGCTTTATGGCTATGGTGAGCTCAAGCAACAACACATTCCATGATTTTTTCTCCAAAAGGGATGATAATCCCTTGGTCTATGACAAGGGACCTTGGTTTCCCCTCTTTAATCCAAGTCGACAAACCTGTAGAGTCATGAAGACATGTGGTTAGATGCATGAATGAGCCCATGTGATCAGCGGTCAACACATTTATGTTGATAGGATGAAAATTTTATTCCTATAAATTGCTCCTATATCTCTTGCATGCAAAATATATGTTGGGTCGGATATCTTCCCAAGAGGCGAACATAGTATTCCTCATCAACTTGAAATCGGTAGTAGGAATCGTGAAGAGGTAATTGCTCTAAATTTCTTGGGACTAGATAGCTCCTTCTCTTCATGGTCGATAGAGGAGTTGCCTACGATGGAGACGGAGAAGAATGCAAAGAGAGGCTGGCTAGCAGGAATTTCTAGTCTTAAGGATGTGTTTGAGGATTTCAAAATTCACCTCAAAAATTTATGATGTGGTATGTGGTGGAGTCAAGCCGAACAATGAAATTTCCACTGATATTGGATATGTTTTACTGTAGACTTCTTGTCAGGATTCGTAGATAGATGAACTGGAATGGGACATCAAGGTGCTTATGCAAAAAATGGACATGATTGCAGAAATGTTTAATATGACCCAATGCAACCACTACCAAGAGACTAGGAAGGTAAGAAGAATGGAAGAGGTTTATGTTTTAAATCCAACTCCTTGAATGGAAGGTAAGAAAAAGTAGTCTTGACCCCTATGTTTTTTTGTAGATGTTTTTTTGCATAGTTCTAAATTGTTAAATGTACAACACCAAGAGTCATTCTCCAGGAGATCTGTGTGGTATTAAGTTAGGAACTTGTGTTGTGTCAAGTTCAGAAACTTGTGTTGTATCAAGTTAAGGCACTTTTGTTGTATCAAGTCAGGAACTTATTTTGTATTAAGTTAAGGGTTCTTGTGTTGTATCAAGATAGGAAATTGTGTTGTATCAAGTCTTGTTCATGAAATATGCATGTACTATGATATTTTGTTGTATCAAGATTAGGATCTTATGTTGTATCAAGGTCAAAGTCTTGTATTGTATCAAGTCATGTGGATATGCTATGTGATGTATTTATAGTCATGGTCAGTAGGTGTTATATAATTTTATGCTATCTTAAAATTATCAAGTCTTGTTTATTCTGGAAAACATCTTGGGTCTTAATGTAGGTATCATTATTATTTTTTTTCGAGAATGACCTTTTTTCATCCTGATGCTATATATGGTCGTTGAATTGATAGGAATGTTTTTTGTAGCCTTTAGATGAACATGTCATGCATCATAGGTCGGTGTGCCGTAATGTAAGTTGTTGTAGCATATTTTTCATCATTTCGAGCTTCTCTTCAAGTTCGCGGTCAACCTGACTGACAAAATAATATGCACTGGACTCAACTTTCCGTGCTTTCTTCAGGGCATCATTATAAGAGGTAAATTTTGATTCTTGGAAATAATCCTCCAGTAAACCATTGGATAAGAATAACTTCGTCCATATTTGATGGAATTTGTATGAGAAAATATTTAAATATTTATCATATTATCATATAGATTTTCCTAATTTTTGTGTTATTTCTTTATTTGTTTTAGCAACTAAGTTCTTGATGTCTTGAGTGCGAAAGAACTCCAAAAATATCTTCTTTATTTTTTGTTTGGACTTTGGCCCATTTTCTTTAAAAATCATGTACCAAATGAGAGTTATTTTATGAAGACCACCTACAAATAGTGGTATTTGTCTATTCTCATAAAGAATACAATAATCATAGAAATATCATCATGGTCAATAAGAAAAAGTAAATTTCAACTAATTCCCTTGGTCGAAGACCAGAATAGCCAGGGGAGTGAGAATAATTACTCAAAAATAAGGGTGTTGATGTGCTTAGCTAAGGATTTCCTAAAGGAGGAAAAGCAGCAATAATAGTGATTTGTAGCAGTCCCAAAGGTCTAAGCGTCAATAGACCGACGAATAATATTTCGACTGAAGTCAAGCCCCTTTTTATTCACCAGAACTATATTTAACATAATTAACTAATTTGTTATTTTCAAATGCTATAATGTATATTCTTCTTAGATCTACAATCTACAAGAATATTAGTTTTGTTACTGTAGCTTATTTCTATACCTTGTTTATCATTTATAAATTTGTTTAAATGCATTATTCAAGACCTTCCACAAATTGCCTTTCCACAACGACCTTTCCGCAAAAGAATTCTTTCGTAATTGCATTTCCACAACGAACTTTCCACATTTTTATTTTCGCAAACTTTCTTTCCGCAGTTAACCTTCCGCAACGATCTTTTTCCACAACTACCTTTCCGCAATGAACCTTAAACAATGATCTTTCTACAATCGCCCTTTTTGCAATCTGTGGGAAATCCTTCCTTCCGAATTGTGGGTTGCGGATTGTGGGTCTGATTTTGAACTTTTCTCGAAACTGCTTTCGCAATTCGTCTTCCGCAAAACTTCTTCCACAATTGCGGATTTCATATTGCGGGTATGCTTTTCGAATTTTCTCGAAACTGCTTCCATAATTCATCTTTTGTGATTTTGGATTGCGGATTACGGGTTTGCTTTTCATAAATTCTCAAACATGACTTTCAAAAATCTCTTCCACAACAGACTTCCCGCAACTTTAACAAGCTTGCACCTTGGCATTGTGGAAACTATTCTAGACCATTGATCTTTGTCTCTCTTATGATCATGAATCCATGGTTGGATTCATGAATGAGCCCATGTGATCAATGGTCAATGCATTTATGTTGATAGGATGAATCTTTTGCTCCTATCCTTTGTTCCTATATCTCACGCATGAAAAATGGATGATGGGTTGGATATATTCCCAAGAGGTGAACATAGTCTTCGTCATCAAGTTGAAATCGGTCGTAGGAATCATGAAGAGATAATTGCTTTAAATTTCCTAAGACTGAATAACTCCTTCTCTTCATGGTCGATAGAGGCATTGTATGATATGGAGATGGAGAAGAATGCAGAGAGAGGTTGGATAGTAGGTATTTCTAGTATTAAGGATGGGTTTGAGGATTTAAAAATTCACCTGCAACGAGTTATGATGCGGTATGTGGTGGACTCAAGAAGAACAACAAAATTTCCACCGATATTGGATATGTTTTACACTAGACTTCTTGTCAGGATTTGCAGATAAATAAGTTGGAATGGGACATCAATATGCTTATATGAAAAGTGGACATTATTGAAAAAGATGTTTTGAAGATGGTTAATATGACCCAATGCAACCACTACCAAGAGACTAGGAAGGTAAGAAAAATGGAAAAGGTATATGTTTCAAAGCCAATGGAAGAGGTTTCTATTTCAAAGCCAACTCATGGCATGGAAGGTAAGAAAAAATAGTATTGACCCCTATGTTTTTTTGTAGATGTTTTTTGCATAGCTCTAAATTGTTAAATGTACAATATCAAGAGTCATTCTCCAGGAGACTTGTGTGGTATTAAGTCAGGAACTTGTGTTGTATCAAGTTCAAAAACTTGTGTTGTATCAAGTTAAGGGAATTTTGTTGTATCAAGTCAGGAACTTATTTTGTATTAAGTTAAGGAATATTGTGTTGTATCAAGATAGGACATTGTGTTGTATCAAGTCCTATTCATGAAATATGCATGTACTATGATATTTTGTTGTATCAATATCAGGATATTATGTTGTATCAAGGTTAGTCTGGTGTTGTATCAATACTGATCTTATGTTGTATGAAATTATAGACTTGTGTTGTATCAAGTCATGTGGATATGTTATGTGATGTATTTCTAGTCATGGTCACTAGGTTCTATATAATTTTATGCTATCTTAAAATTCTTAAGTCTTGTTTATTCTAGAAAACATCTTGGGTTTTAATGTAGGTATCATCGTTTTTTTCGAGAATGACCTTTTGTCGTCCTGATGCTATCTATGGTCATTGAATCGATAGGAATGTTTTGTATGGACTTTATATGAACATGTCATGCACCATAGGTCAGTGTTTCACAATGTAAGTTGTTCTAGAATTTTTTGCATTATTTCGAGCTTCTCTTCAAGTTCACGGTCGTCCCAACCGACAAAAAAATATGCACTGGACTCGACTTTCTGTGCTTTCTTCAGGGCATCATTGTAAGAGGTGAATTTTGATTCTTGGAAATAATCCTACTACAAACCATTGGATAAGAATAAATTCATCCATATTTGATGGAATTTGTATGATAAAAGCTTTAAATATTTACCAGCATAGATCCATCTTAAAGGTGGCTCTGCCAAGCGTCGAGAGGGATCAAATATCTTCAGGTTCAAAACTTTTCCCCTCTATCTAATCCAATACTCACCCATTTTGTCCTTAAAATCACGTCTTCAACACAATATGTGTAGTTGAAAGGCACGTTGCCATGGATTATCATTCTATGGGGTATCCCTGTATGTTATGCACACTTCCATGGATGATACGCTAAGGGGTATCACTTCATATATTTGATTGTAGGTAATATTTGTGGTAATTAATATCATATTGTTATGGAACTATATTAATACTCTTATTACCTATGCAAATCAATTTGTTACCTATGCAGAAAATTAGTTCCATATCCCCACAAATTAATTGTTGCAGTGGATGGATCATGTATTTATGCATATTCTTGTAGTCTCTGCAAGCATAAGAAATGATAATGTTGTTGCAATCCAGAGGGAAGGTAATGTTTGTATTAGGTCATTAATTATTTGTGTATACCCCAGATATTAATCCATATTGTTACAGTGTGTGCATCCACTAAAAATGATAATGATAATATTGTTGCAATGAACTCGCAAGTAATATTTGTTTCATATGATTAACTATCAATTATCTGGATAGCAAGTATTATTTGCATTAGACAAACTAAAAAATAGTGATCCTATGCTAGCTTAAGGACCATCCCTCCTACTCGAAAGGAACTGTCTCGGTGCGCTTCCTAGGGTTTGAGGTCTGTGACCTTCGCAGGCCCTCACGGCCTCCCTCCATGGATCCCCCGGACCCTGATTTGTTTGAAGATCGCTTCCTTAACATCGTCGCCTCCATTCCTCCCCCTTCGTCCAATGCTCCTCCTTCTTCTCTATTTGTCAAGCACTCTGAAATTCTAGAGGTTAAACTCTCCTCTACCACCTCTAAAAGGAAAGCAGTCACTCTCTCTGAGAAAGGCCTCATTGGATTTTTCATAGGGCTCAGGCCATCCCCTTGTTCGGTAGATGTATGGATCAATAAAAAATAGAGAACCCTAATTCAAGGAGAGGTTCAGCAAATCTTTTGTGGGAAAGGTTATTTTGCTTTCATCTTTGAGAAGAAAGAGGATCAGGATCTTATCTTCAGGAATGGTCCTAACTTCATGGGTCCAAGAGGAATGTACCTTAACAAATGGGATCTCTCTTTTAACCCTAAGAAAGATATCCCTAAGGCAGTCCCAGTCTGGGTAAAGCTCCCTCACCTCCCTCTACACTGCTGGAATGATGAGGAATTTCGGGAAATAGGTAACACTTTGGGAAAATACATGGATAAGTCAGAGCCAAAAGCCTCAATGTTCTCATGTGCCAGAATCTGTGTTGAGGTTGATCTTGAGAAAGGCTTGACGGAAGCTATTAATATCTCTATTGATGGATGGAATCACCTGCAAACAATGGATTACGAACAAATCCCCTTCAAATGCAAATATTTCCATGAATATGGGAATTTTACTAAATCTTGTCCAATAAACCCTAAGAAATCCAACCCTGAAGGCATGCAAGAAGAAGGATGGAATGTAGAAAGCGGGAAGAAAACCGCAAAAACTACAGCAGCAAAGCAGCCCCACATCCTGGCAAAAAGCATCTCCAGAAATAGGTATGAAGCACTCCAAATTGAAGAACAAGAGATTGAAACCCTAGAGGAGAATGTAGAAGAGGCCCAGCATCAAGAGCAAGAAACCCCAACAGAATTTCCACCCAAAAAGGATAAGAATGAATCGAAAGAGGATCTAGCACAACTTATGGTAAGGAAGGAAGGAATAGCAAACTCAGAAGGATCAGCCACACACTTTAGGGCAAAATCATGCACTGAGGAATCCACAGACAACTCCATTTAAGAGCAAGAACCTCATTCCAAAAAAGGAAGATAGTCAAACAAGACTCTAAGAGAACAGGAAGAAGCAAGGGAAAAAGTAGCAGGGAAGCAGTCTAATATAGATTTCCTGGTTAAAAACTCTTAAACAAGCAAATACCTTCTTAGCGCAGAAGAGGAAAAAAAGGATAAAGAAAAGGTGCTTCGACATCTTAAGAAATAATGAAGCTGGTCTCCTAGAATTGCAGAGGATTAGGAGGTTCCCATAAAATTGAAGTTGTCAAAAGATTTAAATCAATGGAATCGATTTCAATCCTTCTTATCCAGGAGACAAAAAAAATGGTGGAAGACAATCTTGCAACTTTAAAAAAAAATTGGCCTAAAGGAGAAGGGATAGCCATTAGTGCGAACGGAGCCTTTGGAGGCCTTCTCTCTTGGTGGGATAGTGAAAAGTTTGTTATGCATTCATCTATTGAGAATAAAAATTGGTTGTTCATTAAGTTAGAAAATAAAGAAAAGAAAAAAATGTTCTGGATAGGGAATACATATGGACCAACTATCCAAGCACAAAAAGATAGTTTTTGGAACTCCCTTGAGGAACAATGTGAATGGAAATTGCTCCTCCCCTGCTTCATAGCAGGAGACTTCAATGTCACTATCTCTGCAGAAGAGCGCAGAGGTGGAACTAAAGTTAGGGACCCCTTCGGAGAAAGACTAGAGGACCTGATTTCGCTTTGGGGTCTATCTGATATCAAGCAAAAGAATGGTTCCTTCACTTGGAGCAACAAAAGAATTGGCCTGGGTCATATCGCTGCCAGGATGGACCGGGTTCTAGTTAGCACTCATCTTCTCAGGACTTATTCTGAGTCCAAACTCCTATGTACGGCCATCTCGGATCATAAGCTGATCTGTCTCTTTTTTCTGCCTTTGGAAAATTTGGGGCCCCTCCCATTTCGGTTCAACCATCTCTAGCTAGAATCAAAAGGATTCAGGGACATCATCTCAAATGCTTTGCATTGTTTCATCCCAGGGTCTCCAGCCTTCTCTTGGGAACAGAAAATCAAAAGGGTTAAATCAGCTCTCAAGTACTAGGTCAAGCATCACTATCAAGAGCCATCTAAAATAAAACTAGAAATCTTTAAAAAAATGGAAGCCCTTCAAGTGGATATGGAGGAAAGTGAAATCACCAGAGAGCATCTCCTCAGAGAAATAGAGCTTGAAAAAAGCCTGCAATCAATTATAAGACAAGAGGAAGAGGGATGGAGATTACGATTGAGGGTTCTCTAGCTTAAAGGGGGAGATCAAAACACAAAAAAATTTCAAAATAAATGCAGAGAGAGATAGAGGAGGAACACAATGAGGGAGCTCAAAAATGAAGACGACACAGTCATCAAAGGACAAGCGATAATCAGCACTGAGGTAAGAGGTTTCTTTGAAAGTTTGTACAATGATGAAGAGTATGTCTCACAGGAATACATGGAAGAAATGGTTCGAGACATCCCTGCCCTGATTAGCCCAAAGGAAATTATCCAGCTTGAATCCCCCATCTCCAAGGAAGAAGTTAAGAAGGCTATTTGGACCCTTCACCCGGACAAAGCTCCAGGCCCCGATGGCTTTCCTATCCATTTCTACAGAATGTTCTTGTATTTAATAAAAAAAGGACCTTATGCGTCTTATCTCCTGGATGGCGAAAGGAAAAATGGGAGGAGCCAAAAACTCCATGTTTCTGGCCCTGATTCCCAAAGAGGCTAACCCCACCTCCATCAAAAGTTTCAGACCTATTTCCCTTTGCAATGCCTCTTACAAAATTTTCTCCAAAGTCTTATCTCTGAGACTCAAGCCTATTATTCAATCTCTAATCTCCCTCAATCAAGGAGGCTTCATCTCAGGTCGACAAATCAGTAATAACATCCTTATGGTCCAGGAAGCAATACATTCAAGCACCAAAAAGGGCGAGTCAGGTATGGCTATTAAATTGGATATGGAAAATGCTTTTGATCGGTTGAGACATTCCTTCATTTTACTGGTGTTAAAAAAATTTGGTTTTCCCTCTATATTCATAAATCAAGTTCAAGCTTGTATAAATTATCCCAGGATAGCGCCTTTAATCAATGGAAGGCCCTCATAATTTTTTAAAGCCACCCGTGGGATAAGGCAAGGATGCCCCCTCTCCCCCTTTCTTTATATTCTTGTGGTTGACTCCCCAAGTAGAAGACTCACCAGACTCCAGGAAGAAGGCTCCCTCCCAGGTCTCTCCTTCAGAAATGGAGTTCATCCTATCAATCAAGCTATTTTTTCCGACGACACTATACTGCTAGGTATAGCCTCCCCTCAAATTGCCATAAATTTCTTAAGACCCCTAAATATTTTCCTCGGCTCTTTTGGAAGCTCTGCCAACCTGAACAAATGTCAGCTCTATGGATGGAATTGCAACATAATAACTCTTCGTTGTATATCTCAAATCCTCCACATTAATGCTACTTATAATTGGACCCATTTCACTTATATGGGTATCCCTATAGTTAAAAAGACCTTTTCTTCTGCCATGTGGGCTCCGGTCATCCAAAAGATTAAAAATAAAATCCATTCTCTGGGCTCAAAGTGGTTAAATCTTGCATGGAAAATAACTCTCATTCACTCCATTCTCTCCTCTTACCCAATATACTCTAGCTCGATGATCTTAGCCCCTAAGAGTGTCATAAATAGTATTTGTATGGAAATCAGAAAATTCCTTTGGCAAGGAGGAAAGGTGCAGAGAAAGAAATTTCATTTGGTTAAATGGGACACAATCAAAAGACCAAAAAGAAAAGGTGGATAGGGAATCAGGGACCCAAAGCAAATGAACAAAGATCTAGAAGAAAAATTGATCTGGAGGTTGGTCACAGGTAAGAAAGAATTGTGGAAAGAAGTAATAAGGAAAAAATACATCAAAAGACCTAGATCAAAAATCTTAGACAGTTTGTGGATTAGAAAGGGAACCTCACTCTAGCTCCTGTGCAAAGCCTCTATCAATTTAATACAGTCTAACTACTATTGGATTCCAGGCAATGGGAAAAAAATTAAAGTCTGGGAAAGCAGCATTCTAGGGAAACCTACTCTCACCTTGCTCCTAGGGATGGTCGAATTAGCTGAATGGGCTTGCAGCTTTGGTATCCACACTCTCCATGATCTCTCGTTATGGAATCAGAAGGGGTGTCAGATTGGATGGAAGAAATTTCACCCCCCTGTTCATTTGGATGAAGCTAAGAATCTCCTCTTCTCATCCCTGCATGGCATGACTCCAACAAATGAAGCTTCAAGGGATCGCATCAGCTGGGGAAAAAATGGACAGTATACGGTCAAAGAAGGATATAAGAGGCTTTCAACGGATCTGGCAGCAAATGATCGATTATGGAAAAAGGTTTGGCATCTAGACAGTATCCCAAAGGTAAACTCTTTCATCTGGACTGTGATGCACAATAAATTGCTCACGACTGAAAATCTCAAAAAAAGAGGGATAGCAGGTCCCTCTCATTGTGCCCTTTGCAACTCGGAAGCTGAAACCTCAAATCATATTTTTCTGCAGTGCAGTATTTCTTTGAAAGTTTGGCAGTGCATTCTCCCTCTGGGTTTTCATTTTAGACCCCCAGGCTCTATGGCTCAGCTCCTAGAGGATTGGACTAAACACTATCCTAGGAATCTCAATAAAAAACCCATCCTCAGGCACCTTTGGAACTCCGTTCCCAAGAATTTATGTTGGCAACTATGGATGGCTAGGAATAAATCAATTTTCGAAGATCAAAAAATCATTTCAACCCGTATAGTTTCAAAAACTGTGGGAATGATAGATGAAAAGGTTGCCTCGAGAGATATCAGCTTTCATGTATATGAAAATATCTCAGAGCCACATTCTTCATGGTGTAGAATTTTTCTAAAAGAGAGGAGCCCCCCTCAGTCCAAATCCCAAAATATAAGAATCAAGCATTCCACTAGCACACTTCAGTGGGAGATAAGAAAGAATTGCAGTGAGTTCAGGGCCTAGTTACTGAAAATAAATTCCTATGCTTTCTTCTTTGATGGTGCCTCAAAGGGAAACCCAGGGGTGGCAGGTACGGGGGGGATCCTTCTGGATCCCGGAGGACAAATTGAACAAACCTTTGCTTGGGGTTTTGGCCATAGGACCAACAACGAGGCTGAGTGGTTGGCTCTCTTATAGGGAATGGAAATCCTAGCTAACACTGATCTCTCCAGGATAGCGATATTTGTAGACTCAAGACATGTCATATATAAAATGATCAATGGATACACCACCGGCTCTATAAAGTGTCGACGATTGTATGATAAAATCACCCCTCTCCTATCAAAACATTATGAATTCTACCACATTCTTCGTGCAAATAATGCTGCAGCTAATGCCTTAGCCAATGAAGGGGCCTCCCTCCCTCAGGGTCACTATTGCCTCAATGGTTTAGGCATAAACTCCAAACCCATTCCCTAATGAACTTGTGGGATCAAAGGTTTGATTTTCATTGTTTTAAACCCATTACCATTGATTTTTTTGAAGGCTCAAATGTTTTAACGCGTCGTCCATTTCCTCTCCTCCTTGCTGACATGTGGTCTCCACTCCTCATCGGCCTTATCTCGATCCTAGCTGCTTTTATGAGCCATCTCCCTTAGCGTAAATGCATTCTCAGCTCGCATGCTCCAGGTCTCTTCATCCTCTTCATTATGTCTTCCTCCGGAAGTTTCCCTTATCTCCAAGCTCCCTTTGTTAATGGTGTGCTCTCCTCTCGCTCTGTGTTTTCTCTGGAGATGACTTTGCAGGCTATCATTTCTGGTGTAGATGAAGGTATAGTTCAGGGAATCCTGTGGGATTCTTTGCCTCTTACCATGGTTTTCATCAAGGAAAGGTTGGCTCTAGCTGCTTTCTTAACCTGCTACTTCTCTCCACAAGCCGATGGTCCTTTGTCACGTTTAAACTCTGGTGCTGGGCTCAGCATTCCCGTTGAAGGTCAGTCTTTCATAGCAGGAAACAATTCAATTTTTGGATGTAATTGCTCTGGGTGGAAGGAAGGAGCGGTCGACACTCTCTCTTGTCACAGCAAGAAAGAAAGCGACTCTCTCCTGTAGGAATTTAGCACTCTTAATTCTGTCCTCGGTGGTTTTTCTTATGGTGAGAAGGCTCTAGAGCCCGAAGGTGTAGTAAGGGATCTCCACATTAATTTCTCTATATTAGCACTTGCCATTCTGAATTCCAGACAAGGCAGAATGGCCCATGCAAATGAAAATGTCGGTCTTGTAGGTTTGAAGAAAAATATCAGGTGTTTGTATGAAATGGTGGTGTTGCGGCTGCAACTATTTTTCCCCAAATTTCTTAAATTTTGGGCCCCTCCTCATGATTTAGAGTTGTGTTTTAATCGTTGGATCCTTGAACCTTTTGGTCATGCTTTAGTTTTGGATGATTTTGAAGATTAATTTTCAGCTTGTTTCAAAGATTGCCCATGGATGAATTTTGTGGTTGGTCACAGATGTGAGTTGTGTATTCTGTTCATCGGGCATCATTTTCTTGTTAGATCGGCGACTGTTGTCCATTTTCCTTCCACCGTTGCGGCTCCCAAAGCAACTAAGCGCCTGAAGTCCAAAGCGCTCCGCCATACAATGCGTGTTAACCTTTAGTCGCGTACCCGTAGCCTTTTTTCTTCCACCGTTGCGGCTGGGAAATTCATTCAGCTTCCGATGTGATGTCTTCCGACTTTCGATTAAAGCTCCGCCCGCCCGCGTTTCACATGACTTTAACCCTTATCTTTTCCGCCGTTGCGGCTAGGAAAACCTTTTCGCGTCCGATGTCAATACCTTTCGACTTCCGATTGAGAGTTTTCCCGCCCACGGGTCGCGTATCCTTAACCTCTTTGCTTCCGCCATTGTGGCTGGGGCAGAGCTTTTAGCTTCTGATTCCAATGCCCTGAGCATCCGATAGGTTCTCTGTTCGTGTCGTGGGTGTTTTCCTTTGAACCCATAAGTGGACGAGGTAGGGATGTCAGCGTTTGTTAAAATTCTCAGATCAAGTGGTGCACCTGGCCATTTCTTGTGGATTAGCCGCTTTAATTGATTTAATTTGACGTTTCATTTTTAGCATGCAATCTCGGTGAATGATGCACGATTGATCAATTGCAGAAAAATCCAAAAGACTGCTCATATTTCCGCGGCATGAAGATACATATGGGAGACAGGAACTCAAGGGGCGAAATGAATGGTGACAGAGGAGCGACTCTGAAAGGTCCGACAGTTACTCAGCCAATCATGAGCATGCGCAGAAAAGATAGAGGAATATGAAGCGTTGGGGAACTGAAAGGTCAGACGTTTGGGGGGCAGCCCAAGCGGTCTGCAGTTATAGTTTAAATATTTGAAAGTAGAACTTAGACGAGGACTTTTTCCCTGGAAAAACTTGTAAACCATTTGCTTGTAAGAGGAACTATTTCATTTTATAATCAAAAACTGTAATTTTTTCCTGTAGGAGAAAGCATAATGTGGAATGTATCAATGCAATTAAATGAGCAATGTTGAAGGGGAACTATTTCATTTTCAGCTGTGTCTCATTAGCTGTGAGAGTGTTTAACTTCCTGAACCTAAGTTCTTGTTTAAATTTTTTTTCAATATATTTTGTGATGTTTTCCACTGTGAGTAATAAATGTTGTTCATAAAACAATTGGCTAACTCGTTGTTCAAAAATCTGCAATTGTTCATGTGTCTTGAGAGAAGTGTCAGCTATATGTAACCTTTCATTATGCATGTACAAAATATATTACTCACCAATGAATGATAATCCTGCTTCTTAGGGATAGATTAGGTAGTTAGTTTTATTTTCTTGTTTAATGTGATTTAGATGCTTGTGAGTGCTAAGACGAGAGGTAAGAACCTGCGCATCACATTGTGACTACTCCCTGCATACTTATCACCCTGCATTTAAATTAGGCATGTGCATTTCATAATTTAAGTCAAAATACAAAAACTCGGTGGACCGGGCTGTAACCGGTAAAACCCTTTATTTGTTTTTTGACCTACGGTAGCCGGACCGCAAACCGGACGGATTCCCCATTCCAAACAGTCATGGGCTAGTTGTGAACATTGACTAGAGAGAATCCCTTACTGTTGTTTCCTGCGATTTTCCAGGCCTCAACAGGTGGCTATTGGCATTATGGACAATAAGGAAATTGCCTAAGAAATCAAGAATATGGGGGAGGTGGTTAGTTACACCTATTATCAAATAAGCAACCACAACTAAAGGATCGACGACATAGAGATGAATCTCAAAGAAATAATGGGTAAGGTGGACAGAATCCAGGAGGACCTACAGCATTTGGTAAACATGAATCAAGGCAATCAAGCAAACGGAAATCCCGCAGTAGCAGCTCATCCTATGGAGGAGGAATCGGTTGTCTCCGCTAAAGCACCCAGACAACATTTAATGGTTTTAATAGTCCATGTTTTTTTATTTGTTCCTTAATTAGCAGTTTATTAGAGTATATACTACCTCAGTTCTTAGAAGCTATGTAAAAACTCTGTGGCTTTTTATGGTCATCTCTTTGGCCCAGTTTTGTCTTCTCCTTTTTTGATAAGCAAGAACTCTCAGAGAACGCTTTTATGTAATGTATGGCTGTGCACAGCCTATTTAATACTAAACCTTTTATAGTTTCTGTTAAAAAAAGTATTATTTGCATTACATTGATATATTTTGTTTGCATTACAATAATATCTACATAGCACGGGTATTATTTACGTTACATAGCTGGTTGATATATTTTTCACTGTAAGAAATGAAAAATTGATATGAATGTTTTAATATTTATGGTTTAAATATTAAGTGGTTAGATGAGATTTCAGTAATTTTATATATGACTCTGATGAGTGAATGAGAAGAGGTTGAGTATTTAGTGTGATAGACTGACTTGAAATGTGAAATTTTAGAACTCTAAGGTGAAGCATATTAATTATTGCCCATAATTTACAATAACAATCAATATTTTTAAATAAAAAAATTATTTTTAAAAGTTTGAAAAATAACCACAATTATATTACCTCTTAAATATATTTTGAAAATTTTGAAAATATCCAAAACAATGATTAATGTGCTTTAGTTAGAGTTTGGGCGTTAAATTTAACCTAAAGCAAGTTAGTTTTAAAATGGTATAATGTGGAAATGACAACCTCTTGAAATTTTATCTATACATATAAAATTTTAATAAGAGCATAATCTTATTAATGGTATGTAATGATGAGAAAAAAAAGGTAACAACTATGTGAAAAACAAACATTCATTGGATTTATTGAAGAAAAAAAACAGCATTGTCTTAAAACAATATAAATAAATTTATGCATGAAACATAACTTAGTGTTTAAATTCCCCCATAGCAGAAATAGAATCAATAATAGATTTAAAAACAAATATTGTCTTCGTTAAAACAAATATTATGAAACCATAGTTTGTTTAGTGTTTAACCATCTAAAACTTTCTTAAGCCATATTATTATTATTACTTAAATCAAATTATTATTATTACGGAAACATATTTGGTAAATGAATAATATGAAACCATATGAAGTGAATATTAAACTTAAATAAAGAAATAATATTATATTTAAAAACTTGATTTAATATTAGTTTTTTAAACTTAACACTAAAAGAGTTTTATGTTTTAAAAGAAAGTTAAAGTAAAGATTGTGGTTGATAAGAATTTGTTTCTGCCAAATAGTTAATAAGAACATCAATGAATATATTGTAATCGTAATAATAAAAATTTCAAAAGCTTAAGGGTGTTAAAAAAATGTGAACCTCAACAGACTTCATATATGAATTTATAATTGGCTCTATTTTTTTATTATATTTTGATATTGATTTTATTTTTATCAAGGCACTAATTTTTGCGTATATTCAAATTATTTTCTTTAATTTTTATATTTTTATTGGAGCATCCTCGAAGGAGTTACACATCCCCCAATGAAACCATATAAAGAGAATATTAAACTTAAAGAACAATATTATATTTAAAAACTTGGTTTAATATTAATTTTTAAACTTAACACTATAAGAATTTTCTTTTAAAAGAAAGTAAAACAAAAATTGTGGTTGATGCAATTTTTTTTGCTAAATAATTAATAAGAACATCAATAAATAGATTGTAATTGTAATAGTAAAGATTTAGTTTGGGTTAATATTTCATTTTTAATTTGTGTTTAATACTTGAAATTTCTTTATGAGAAATAAAGTTTATGCAATTTTTTTTAAGAAAATATTTTTTTATGTGATTTAGTTAGTTTTAAAAGGAAACCTTAAGCATGTTGAGAAAATGTGAACCTCAAGAGGCTTCATATATGAATTTATAATTGGCTCTATTTTTTTAATTATGTTTTGATATTTATTTTATTTTTATCAAGCCCACCAATTTTTGGGTATATTCAAATTATTTTCTTTTATTTTTTATTTTTATTTGAGCCCATTATAAACTAATTATAAGAATGGAAGAATTTACACATCCTCCCCCTACTGGGCTGTAGAATGCACCTCTCAGCGCAGTCATATTATCATACAGATTCGCCTAATTTTTGTGCTATTTCTTTCTATTTTAGAGCAACTAAGTTCTTGATGTCTTGAGTGCGAAAGAACTCCAAAAATATCTTCTTGATTTTTTGTTTGGACATTGGCCCATTTTCTTTAAAACTCATGTACCAGGTGAGAGCTATTTTACGGAGACTACCTGCAAATAGTGTTATTTGTCTATTCTCATCAAGAATACAATGCTCGCAGAAATACCGTCATGGTCAATAAGGAAAAGTAAATTTCAACTAATTCCTTCGGTCGAAGACCAAAATAGCCAGGGAAATGAGAATAATTACTCGGAAATGACGGTGTTGATGTACTTAGCTAAGGATTTCCTAAATGAGGAAAATAAGCAATAATAGTGATTTGTAGCCATTCCCAAAGGTCTAAGCGTAGATAGATCGACGAAGGATATTTCAACTGAAGTCAGAAAGGTGTTCTCATAATTTAAGGGCATAATGGTTGAAAAGAAGCTGACAGGATTTCCATCGATGAGAAGTATATCAAACTAGATCGACTTGATCCTAGGGTACAGTTTGTAAAAAAATACATCACATAGGATGGTGTCGACAAAAAAATGTGGAGTTAAAACGACAATTCCAAGAGTTGTTGTACATGGGACTAATCAGAGAAAGTTTGATTATGTATGTAGTACGGATTGTACTAGCACCAAAGAAAAGAGGAGAATGGAGGACGTGCACTAATTCAAGGGTCGTAAATGGGATCACAATCAAGTACAAGTTTACATTACCAATAATGGATGATTTGATCGACTGCTTAAGTGGAGTGACATCTTTCACCAGGATCGACTTGAAGAGTGGATATCACTGGATTAGAATCAGAGAAGGGGGTGAGTGGAAGACAACCTTCAAGACAAAGGAAGGACTATATGAGTGGTTGGTTATGCCATTTGGGATCCTCAATTCACCAAGTACGTTCATGATGTTGATGAACAAAGTGTTGAAGCTATTTTTGGGGAAGTTTATTGTTGTTTACCTCGACGACATTTTTATTTTTAGCAATACAAAGGATAGACACTTGAATCATTTGAGACAAGTGCTTCAAAAGCTAAGCCAAGAGAAGATGATGGTGAATTTGCAAAATAAGGCATATGCAAATTTATATCATATGCTTATAATTTTTCTTACTTATAAAAGATAATATTATGCTTTATAATTATATGCTTTATAGATGTGCAAAGTGTCCACCTCTTTTTTTCAAGTACTGAAATATGGAAATGAGTTGCATGGACTTCATGCAGTGCTTGGTATGAGTTTTCTTTTAAAAGAAAGTAAAACAAAAATTGTGGTTGATGCCAATTTTTTTTGCTAACTAATTAATAAAAACATCAATGAATAGATTGTAATTGCAATAGTAAAGATTTAGTTCGGGTTAATATTTCATTTTTAATTTGTGTTTAATACGTGAAATTTCTTTATGAGTAATCAACTTTATGCAAATTTTTTTAAGAAATTTTTTTTATGTGATTTTGTTAGTTTTAAAAGGAAACTTTAAGCATGTTGAGGAAATGTGAATTTCAAGAGGCTTCATATATGAATTTATAATTGGCTCTATTTTTTTTATTATGTTTTGATATTTATTTTATTTTTATCAAGCCCACCAATTTTTGGGTATATTCAAATTATTTTCTTTTATTTTTTATTTTTATTTGAGCCCATTATAACCCGATTATAAGAATGGAAGGATTTACACATCCTCCCCCTACTGGGCTGTAGAATGCGCCTCTCAGCCCAGTCATATTATCATACAGATTCGCCTAATTTTTGTGTTATTTCTTTATGTTTTTTAGCAACTAAGTTCTTGATGTCTTGAGTGCGAAAGAACTCCAAAAATATCTTCTTGATTTTTCGTTTGGACATTGGCCCATTTTCTTTAAAACTCATGTACCAGGTGAGAGCCATTTTACGGAGACTACCTACAAATAGTGTTATTTGTCTATTCTCATCAAGAATACAATGGTCGTAGAAATACCGTCATGGTCAATAAAGAAAAGTAAATTTCAACTAATTCCTTTGGTCAAAGACTAAAATAGCCAGGGAAATGAGAATAATCACTCGGAAATGAGGGTGTTGATGTACTTAGCTAAGGATTTCCTAAATGAGGAAAATAAGCAATAATAGTGATTTGTAACCATTCCCAAAGGTCTAAGCGTTGATAGATCGACGAAGGATATTTCATCTAAAGTCAAATAGGTGTTCTCATAATTTAAGGGCATAATGGTTGAAAAGAAGCTGACAGGGTTTCCACCGATGAGAAGTATATCACACTAGATCGACTTGATCCTAGGGTAGAGTTTGTAAAAAAAGACATCACATAGGATGGTGTCGACAAAAAAATGTGGAGTTAAAACAACAATTCCAAGAGTTGTTGCACATGGGACTAATGAGAGAAAGTTTGAATATGTATGTAGTATGAGTTGTACTAGCACCAAAGAAAAGAGGAGAATGGAGGATGTGCACTAATTCAAGGGTCATAAATGGGATCACAATCAAGTACAAGTTTACATTACTAATAATGGATGATTTGATCGGTTGCTTAAGTGGAGTGACATCTTTCACCAAGATCGACTTGAAGAGTGGATATCACTGGATTAGAATCAGAGAAGCGGATGAGTGGAAGACAACCTTCAAGACAAAGGAAGGACTATATGAGTGGTTGGTTACGCCATTTGGGATCCCCAATTCACTAAGTACGTTCATGATGTTGATGAACTAAGTATTGAAGCTATTTTTGAGGAATTTTATTGTTGTTTATCTCGACGACATTTTTATTTTTAGCAATACAAAATATAGACACTTGAATCATTTGAAACAAGTGCTTCAAAAGCTAAGCCAAGAGAAAATGATGGTGAATTTGCAAAATAAGATATATGCAAATTTATATCATATGCTTATAATGTTTCTACTTATAAAAGATACCATTATGCTTTATAATTATATACTTTATAGATGTGCAAAGTAACCACTTCTTTTTCGCAAGTACTAAAATATGGAAATGAGCTGCATGGACTTAACCTTACATAATTATAACTTAACCTTACACAGAAGGTGAAGGGAAAAAACAAGTTAACATTACACAGAAGGTGAAGCGAAAAAACAAGTTTATTGTTGACAACATCATACAGCACAGCATTATCCTATTCTATCCCACCATGCAACTGGCAGGCTGAGTGCCAATTCGACCATTTCTGATTTGATTATCTGCGCTCTCATATCCTGTTGAAAACCGACCAGCAGCATGTCCAGTTAAGGAAACTCGTCCAATTCTGTTGTTCACAAAATTAATTCTTCCATTTCCTCGTCCACCGTTGGAACAGTCACCACATCTTCTTGTTCCGTCATCCTCAGTAAATGAACGTTTCTTCCTCTCAGATATTTGACGCCCACCCATTGGAATAGGGGCTGCCTTAACTTCAGCTTGGACTGAAGCTACTTCCTCAAATTCAATAAAAGCATAACTGGCTCCACCTCCTTGGGTTCTCTTAAGTTGAACCCCAGAAGGCTTAATTGTCCCAAACTTTTTGAACTCTGCCTCAACTTGGGCAGGGGTTATTTTGGCATGCAAGTTGCTGACAAAAACAGAGTACCCAGCTACGCCTACTTCTACAGTGCTTTTGTCTGTCATATTGACAGAAGTGGATGCAGAAGATAACTTTTGGGAAATTGAAGCCGAATTAGTTACATGTAGTTTGTGAAATGCAACAGCAACAGCGGGTGGTGCTGCATTTTCTGGTACACCTTGAGTTACAACTGGAGTAGGCGCAGGTTGCCCTTCATTGTGAACATGTTCAATTGCGGAAACTTTCTGGGACTTTTGGGGCTGGCCAGCTGAGCCTTCTGGGTCTTCCCTCTTACACATTTCTACCTTCTCTACAGCAGCATTAGCATTAGCATTAGCAGGCTCCTACACTATTGTTTTGGATTGTTCAATCACAACACTCTGAGCCTGAGCCTGAGCCTGAGACTGAGCCAGAGTTACAACTACTGTCTCTGAGACGGGATCAGCATTGGTTGGATATTGTTCTGCAATGTAGCCAAGATTTTGGATTGGTTGACGTGGTTCTTCATGCACGAACTCAAAGATATCATTAAGTACGAAGTAACCGTTTTCCTGAGGAGCCAGGAAAAAGGTCTGAGTGAAGGTACGTCGTGTTTCGCTCTTTTTAAATGTAATGGATCCACTTACCAGAACTAATACTCCATTATTGTGAGATTCCTGTGAATCAACCGTCTTAATCTCTACCTTAAACCCAAACCCACTGTAGTCTGGAGACGTTATCTGCGGCTGCGGCTGCGTCACAACAGCTCCCGTAAGCATTAAACCATTGGGGCCTTGTCTACTTACTAAGCTGCAATCCCGATAGAATTCATAAAGCAATTGAGGAGAATAAATAAGAACATGGTAATAATGGTTAACGAAAGCAAGAGCAGCCACATGGGCTTTGCTTCTGCCAGCTCCTTTTTCGGTGGCCATTTCGGCGCGCAGAGGCAATTGCGATGAAGATTGAATTGAATTAGTTCAAATCGCGCGATGGAGCAGAGGGAAATCAAATTCGCCTGGTCCTCGTCGTGCCACTGCTTTTCAGCTCGTCTGCAAAGTAAAGTAATCACTGTATAATAAAAGCCCGATATAATTTCAATTTTCTCATTGTAATTGTTTGTTTATTATATTTATAGGCAAAACTTTTAAAGTATTTACAAGATTTTAGGGTATTTAATAGATAGCCATTTAATAGATAGCCGACTCAGAGGAAATGTACCTTAATTAACAAGTTGAAATGTACCACAACTAAAAAAAACTTAATTTAATATAATTAAAGTTATAAAAAGTTTGATTTGTTAAAATTTATGTATATGGGTTATATTTTAAAATTTTGGGCTAGAATTTTATTTATGTTTTTCCTAGATTGTAGGAAAATAAGACAAGTGCAATGTCCAGATTGAAAATTTCAATTTTCTCAATGTTTATTTATGAGCAGAACTTTTAGCATTTAGGGTTTTAATAGATATTCCACCATAAGAGAAATTAGAAAATGTTTGATTACTTAATAAATAAAATTAGTAAATTAGTAAATTTAGTTATTTTTGTATATATATATATATGTATAACCCTACTATTCAACCCCTTCTGAAGAGATCAAGGTGGCTCGGAGGTCTCCTGACCCAAGTCAGTGGTATCTGACCTACCGTTTGGTCCACCAATGAATAATTTGGACCTCTTATTTGGCCTCAAAATGAGGCAAGGCCCAATTCCACATAAATTTACTATAGTCCTTTTGATCCAAAATGTGAAAAGCATAAAAAATGTGAATTAATGTTACCAAGGGCTTAACATTATATCTTCAGCATTAAATGTTGGATATATGTTTTACATTTCTCCTGAGAATTTAGTTGTGGTGGTTCTCCAATAAATTGCAATAATTGCAATGATCTACAATATATTTTCTTACTGTAAACAGTGTCAAGATATAAGCCCTTGCTATCACACCCATACAAATGACCTCATGAAGCATGTCAAACAAATGCTAATAGAAGTTCATAAACCAATCTAATTTGAAAAATACACATCAAAGGTGAACTTGAACTGTGATAAGTCTATGAAAAAATAGGTTTAACTGTATTTATAATACAACACTTAAAGCAAACATGATATCAAATCACTCAAACAAGCTTTTTTTGTAAATACCCAAAGTGATCCAGCACTTCAGCCACCTGCTCTGCCAAATCGTCAACTGAAGGCACTAGAAGATTTGATGAAATCGCTGCAGCTCCTAACTACAAGGATACTTAAATGAAAGCAAAGTAAATTATGTAAGGTGAGCAATTTGGGAATAAAATGTCAACATACCTGAAATCATTTACATAGCCTATAATGTAGAGTGCATATATTAATAACTCCAACTCTAATCAGGAGAACGCGCCAATACAGACCTCATGTCCAGGTGCATCTATGTGATACACACAAAAGTTATGGAACGGTAGTGAATAAGCTTCGGTACAAAAAGGAAAATAGATAAATGCCACGGGATTCAATAAATGAATATTTCAATTAGTGAAAAAAAGGAAAAAAGATAAGTTCATTTGACGGGCATAAAAAACTAGGGAAAGATCACTTACAATTCAAAGCCACATCTGGATAAGTGATGAGAGCCGGTTTCCCCTGATCTCCGCAAGCAAAAACTGACACAAGCCCATAGCTGGTCTGCACAACTTCTTCCTGAAGTGAATTCAGAGATTGTCCACAATCAAGAAGAGAATTCAAAGATCATATAATTCCTCTGTCCTCTATTCAATTTTTTCTTCCACAAAAAAAACTATAATCATTCTTGTCGTTATTATATACATATATAATCTGATGAATATGCAAAATAAAACTACAAGGTGACAAAAGAACAATCCATGATACAAAAATGAAACAAATGGATCGATGGTTATTACTGTCCCTTAAAAAAGGACGACCCAGTGGACCTTCATTTGGGAAGGCGGATGGTGAAGGGCTGCAACACACAATAACTTCTGGCATTATATGAAAAAAGAAGCCTGAGCTGTGGGTAGAGGAAAATTAGGGATCCTAATTCATCAAAACCAATTACCATGATGAAACTCCAAGGCAAGTAGCAACTGCACCATTTGTCTATGTAACCTTTTAAACATACACAATGAGTACCATGTGACGCTCTTTAAATGTACATAATATTGTCTAGGCAATTAGCATAGAATGGAATCACAGAGAAGATACCAACGACAATGTAAGAGTAAAATTTGGACTGTAATTTGAAAGAACAATCAATTTATCAACCAAAAACATTAAGACAATGGCACTAATTAACACACAACATTGAATCACATAGACACAGATATTTTACCCCTATATCAAAGATGTTTTTTTAGTCCGATATTAGTATATACAGACGCAGTATGAGCTGAGAATAATGACTGTCTTCGATGTTCTTACACCTAGTTGGTTTATGGCTTCATTCAGCAAGGAGAGGTTTTCTCGTTCAACCACACTTTTATCAAGAGCAAATGAATGAATTATTGATTAATGGAAGCCCACCAAATGATTTCTTTGTCGATTAAAGAAATTTTGTTTGTGTCACTCAATAAGATGCTAAACGATTTATTGGCTTCCTTTCTAGAGATAACCGAAGATGTTGGGCTCAAATTGTAGCCCTACTCACTAAATATCATCATCTTCTTATGGGTGTGAAGGCTCAATCTTGCTAATTCGACAAAATAAGATATAAATGGAAGGAGAACTATTTTTGAATCAGCTAGCAATGAGAGTTCTGAAGCTATAACATGATTTGTTTATGGATTTCTTTCCAAGCAGGTTCTCATGCAAATGCATCAAGCACCAAGCACCAGATGTTTATCGCAATGATCCACTTGTCCAAGTAACTTGGTAAGCACCTCACTTCATGCAATAGGTACTCTATGTAGTCTCGCATCTTGGGGGCTGATGTGAGTGTTATATGCAATGTTAGAGGCATAGGTTAGCATTTCGATGGAGGTTGGGGGTAGATCCATCTCTTTCCACATTCATTTATGTTTGCCACTTGTGTTGATAAGTATACATTTGGAGATTTTTTTTTATGCTACTATTATCTCCTTAAGTTTAGTCCTTCATTTTTTGTCCACCGATGTAACTTACACAATCCTTTAATGATCTTAAAAAAAAATTGACAGTGGATTTAGTGACTCTACTTTCATCGAAGTGTGGACTCTATAGACAAAAAGTTCCATCTTTCATGCTAGCATAGTATTGTCTTGTTACAGTAAATCTGATCCCCAATCTATATTCATTCACTATACTTATTTCACACTTGCTCGCAAAAGGTACTCTCAATGAGTTCATAGAACCACAAGCTCTTCTCGTCTAAAGCATATAGATACAACATACATCCTTCAAATAAAAGAGAGGAGTGAGCCTTCCTCGTTGTCTAACTAGTTACTATTCGTGAGTTTGAAGTGTATTGAGTAACCTTTAAGTAAGTGTTTCTTTTGTGTTGCACAATGTAGTTCTGGGTTTCCTTTTTGTTGGTTGTGGAGCCTAATCTTCCAGATCCAGAGATATTATTCAGTTGTGATTGTAACCCAGGAGTACTGTACACTCGTTCCCCCTGCCTTGGGGTTCGGGGGCAGCGCCCTCAAGTCATGGGGGTTCGGGGGCAGCGTCCCTGAGAAAACGGAGGTTCAGGGGCAGAGCCCCCGAATTTTTTTTTGGGGATGTGTGTTGGCCAACAGTATTGCGGACCCATGGTATTGGGTTAACCCTAGAATTTTTCCCATGGTATTTCCCCTATAAAAGAGAGGACTGTAAATCGATTGGATATTGTATTGTATTGTACTAGAAGAGAGACTGTGAGAGCGTGAAGAGGAAGTGTAGCAGTTTTCCTGCAGGGTGTATCCCTTCATCTTTCTAGACTGTAATAAAAGGACTGGCAAATTTCTTTGTGGACGTAGCCCATCATTTGGGTGAACCACGTTATATCTATGTCTCTCTGTAATGTTTTAATGTGTTTTGCATCTTGTTTATTGATTTAACTATATATCTGTTATTGCTCTGCGGTCTTGTTTTTTAAGAATCGGTATCAGAGCCAAAAGGTCTATTTGGTTGGTAAACTAGCAGGAAAGAAGGGTTCCTGGTTCGAGTGAGAGCAATGGTAGAAGAAGGAAAGTTTAGGGTCGAGAAATTTAACGGCCAAAACTATCAGTTATGGAAGATGCAAATGGAGGACTATCTGTACCAGAAAGATCTATACCTGCCGTTGGGAAAAAAAGCAAAATAGCCGACGGCTATGAAGGATGAAGAATGGGAGGTTCTTGACAGAAAGACACTAGAAACAATAGAGCTGTTCCTGGCTTCGTCGGTGGCCTTCAATATTTTGAAAGAAAAAACAACAGAGGGTGTGATGAGCGCATTGAGTAAACTCTACGAAAAACCCTCGGCTTCTAACAAGGTATTTTTAATGAAGCGTTTATTTAATATGAAGATGTCGGAAGGTGAATCTGTTGCTGACCATTTAAATGAGTTTAATACACTTACCAGTCAGTTAAGTTCTGTAAAAGTGAACTTTGATGATGAGGTTAGGGCTCTTCTAATCTTGTGCTCATTGCCAGAAAGCTGGAATAGCTTGGTCATGGCTGTAAGTAACTCTGTCCCTAGTTCAAACACTCTTAAGTTTGATGATGTTGTTAGTGTTATTCTTAGCAAGGAAATGCGAAGGAAAAGCACAGGTGAGACATCAGGTAATGTGTTGACCATGGAGAGGAGAGGGAGACAAAACGAGAGAAGAAGGAGCCCAGGAAATCGCGGCAAGTCTAAAAAGCGAAGATCCAAGTCCAGATTCAGAAAAATAGAATGATGGAACTATGGTAAGAAAGGACATCTAAAGAAAGACTACAGAGCACCAAAGAAGAAAGGTGAGAGGCAGCAAGAGACTACCCAAGAAGCTAATGTAGCAGGTGATGTGTTACAAGATGCTTTGATTCTTGCATTAGATACTACTAGTGATTACTGGGTAGTAGATTCAGGGGCTTCATGTCATGCTACACCCCATAGGAAATTCTTTTATGATTATGGTCAAGGTGATTTTGGGCATGTGTTATTGGGGGATGATGAACCATGTAAAATTGTTGGAAAGGGTAAGGTACGGATTAAGCTAAATAATGGAAATGATTGGTTGCTGAAGGATGTAAGGCACATTCCTGCTATGAAAATAAATCTAATCTCAATAGGGTAGTTGGGATATGGCGGTTGTTTGTCTACGTTTGGAAAAACGTGGTGGAAGGTCACTAAAGGATCAATGGTAATTGCAAAAGGAGATAGGATAGGTACGCTATATTTATGTCCTCATAATACTGATTATTCTATTTCTGTAGCTTCCACATAAATAGGTGCAGCGTTGTGGCATCATAGGCTTGGCCACATGAGTGAGAAGGGGATGCAGATATGGCTGGTGATAAAGACAACAGGAGGAGCACCATAGGGTATGTGTTCACTGTAGGTGGAACAGGAGTAAGTTGGATTTCAAAAATACAACAGGTTGTTACACTTTCAACAATGGAAGCAGAGTATGTTGCTACTAAAGAGGCTAGTAAGGAGATGATTTGGTTGTAGAGGTTCATGGAAGAATTGGGTAAGAAACAGGAGAATAGTAGGCTGTATAGTGACAGGCAGAGTGCCATTCATCTTGCAAAGAACTCAGTTTTTCATTCAAGGACTAAACATATATAACTCAAGTACCACTTAATAAGATCTGTTCTAGATGAAGAACTGTTAAAACTGGAAAAGATTCACACTAGCCAGAATCCTGTAGACATGTTGACAAAGGGAGTAACCAGAGAGAAACTGAGTTCCTGCTCGGTTTCTATTGGCCTTAAAGCATGAAGGTGAAAAGAATAAATTTTCCAAGTCCAAGGTCCAGCAAGTGCAGTAGCGGTAGAGCTGCTGTGATTAGTCTCCAAGTGGGAGATTGTTGGTTGTGGAGCCTAATCTTCCAGATCCAGAGATATTATTCATTTGTGATTGTAACCCAGGAGTACTGTACACTCGTTCCCCCTGCCTTGGGGTTCTAGGGCGGAGCCCCCGAAATTTTTTTTTGGGATGTGTGTTGGCCAACAGTATTGTGGACCCATGGTATTGGGTTAACTCTAGAATTTTTCCCATGGTATTTCCCCTATAAAAGAGAGCATTGTAAATCAATTGGATATTGTATTGTATTGTACTGGAAGAGAGACTGTGAGAGCATGAAGAGGAAGTGCAGCGGTTTTGCTGTAAGGTGTATCCCTTCATCTTTCTAGACTGTAATAAAAGGACTGGCAAATTTCTTTGTGGACGTAGCCCATCGTTTGGGTGAACCACGTTATATCTGTGCCTCTCTGTAATGTTTTAATGTATTTTGCATCTTGTTTATTGATTTAACTATATATCTATTATTGTTCTGCGGTCCTGTTTTCTAACACTTTTTGTAAATGAAATTGTGGGACTCTCAAGGGCATTGAACGCGTAAAACTAGCTTCTTTACAGGATTTCTTAGGCAAAGGCAAAGAGTCGTCGATAAGCAAAGAAAAGAAGTACAACTCTTCTCCACAACATTCTGTCTCTCAAACTGGTTCTTCATTGTCTAGTTGTTTTTTAAGCTCCAGATTGTCCAACTTCGAACTCTCATAACTGAGTGACAAGTGGTACACCACATAGAAACCACATTACCTGTAAAGCAGCTGATAAATTTATGCAGGTTCGAACCGATTCTTGTTTGTTGTTGTTATCACCTAGCCAAAAGGGCACGACAATGACACCAGATGTTGAAATTTGGGCTTTCACATCACATTCAAGCAGAGACACGTAAGAAATATATACATAGTAACCAACAAAGAATATGGGAAAATGTTTAACCACTTTATTCGTGACCAGTTGGTGTATTTATACATTTTGTAGATGGTTGGAGCGATTGCACCCAATCCAACTTATCATGCATTAAGGATTAACTTAATATATATTTGTGAATGTATGATGACATAGGAAAAGGCCTATCGGCCACAAATGATACATTGTACCTTATGATGATGTATCATGGTGTACACTTGAAACTCCATGATAATGTTGATGATGATGAAATTTTGATATGTTGATATGATGCATAAAGAAGCATATGTATACAGTTGATCCATGATGATTTACTTATGATGATGATTTCTTATACACTATGATGCATACTTTATGATGATGATGATGACAACAGATTAGATGATGAGTAGATATTGTGGACATTGGCAGACATTGATGACAAGGCGGTGACAAGTTGATATGACAGAAGAGTGACAGGATGATGATAGGATAAGATCATTATTGATGAGCATCTTGATGACATGATTGTGATGAGCAGTTGACAAAATTCACTATGTATTTTCAAGTTGGGTCTTGTACACCTTTTCTTAGTTGGAACTAAGAAAAACCAAGCAAGGTTTTGGCATAGAAGTTGGTGCTTCTCATTCAGTTGAAGCTTATGCAGACCCCAAGGTGGTGGCCTTCAATGCAACCAAGATCAAATTTGATATAATAAAGTTTATAAGTTTATCTTCTGAAGTGTCTCTTGTGATGTGATTGATTAATCTTTATGAAATTGTTAGTTTGCAATTGATGATCTCTGTTTAATTTTTAAAGAAGTGAAAATTGGTAAAAAGTGTTGGCCCACTGATTCACCCCCCCCTCTTAGTGTACCATTGTGTTTAATAATTGGTATCAGAGTCGTCCTTCACTACAAGCCAAATTTGTGGAAAGCCCTAATTTCTGGCAGCAGTGTCGGGTCAAAAACTAAGAATGCTCAGAATCAGATTTCGTTTCGACAGAAAGATGCACCCTAAAGAGGAGAGTCACCCAAACCTTATTTTACTGAAAATCTATGGAAAGAGATCCAAAAAGTAGGAAGCCCTAGTTTTCGCATCTGCATAGTGTCTTCTTCTTAGGTTAGCTCTGATACCATGTTAGATTTTTAACATTTAAGCTAGCATTATCTTAGGATCTTTAACTGAGAGAATAACAAGCACAACAATCAAACATAAGCGACAATATACACAAAGATTTTCCTCAGGTAAACCATAAAGGAGAAAATCCCACAACTTCCTCAGAGATAGAATCAACACCAAAAGTAAAACCCAAAATAGTAAGATGACCTCCCAACAGTAGTAGTCTCTCTCTCTTGTCCCAGCTTCTTCTTTCTCTCTCAGTTATGCGCTACAACTGAGCATGAGTGAGTGTGTGATAAATAGAGAAGCTCACTCTCTATTTATACTAATTCCTGACTTGACAATAACTCACTAGGGATGACTACCCTAGGAGAGTCTGAAAACCCTAGGGCCCCACAACTGCGGGGACTTTAACCCTTGATCAATAAGGAGGGTTACCCTCTATGACTTTACATGACTTGTTTACATTATTGAATCTCCCGATAGGAACATCGGGGCATGACATGACTCAATTACATTATAGATACTTCCCAGAATAAACATCAGGGTACAATACATAAAATATACAAGTGAATACATTCCGAAGTTACAAATACATCAACAATTTTTCCTTTCTTTATGTCTTGGATCTATGAATAGATTTATTTCAAGTTGCATCTAGAATTCAATATTAAAGAAGGAATATAAGAGGAATAAAACATGTTGTATTTATACAAATCAAAACAAAGGAAACAAAAAAAATGGCTATTCATTGAATATGCAATTCAACGTGTAACAAGGAAGCCACCTTTATTCACGTTGTGGAAATCCATATGTAAATATCTCTTTGGTTGCAGTCACCAAAAAGGTAGAGTGTTAAAAAAAGTTTCAAGATTGTGTGCAGATTTGTTTCCCCCATTTTTTTGAAATTGAATTTGTAGATGTCTTGTTTACTAGCTATCTTGATTGAAAGTTGAATTTTACAAGACATTTCTATTGCAAATATATTTCCATGTGGCTTTTAACATTGCTTTTAACGTTATGAATTTGTGAGGTTGCGCTGCCTATGAGAAAAAACAATAAGGAAACAAAACTAAATAATAGTTTGGCATATAAAACATTGTAAGATTGTTTGAACATATATGGCTACATGAAAACAAATGCAATTGCAAAACCGTTCATGTATGTATAAGATCTTTAGTAGGATAGACAGATCATATCATTTTTTAGTAGGAGAGATTTTAATGCTCCTATTTTGTGTTTATAGTAGAGAGTACAAATAATCGGGTGTTTCCTAATCAAGAAATCAATGGTCTCTTCCAAGAGGCTAAAAATTGTGTTTCCTTGAGATTTTCTTTCAATCTATTGGAAGCTTTTTCATAAAGGGCTCCAAAGATGCTCAACACTTGAGAAAGTTACAAAAAATGTAGGAGGGGAAAGTTGTCTAATCATTGCAAACAAATATTTTTTCATGCTTTCGAAGTAACCATGTGATGTTATAATTTCCTTTAATGAATGATGTCCAATTGGAGATTTGACAAAATTTTCAAGATTTTTTTATTTGACATCTTTTGCCAAAACAATTTCCCTTTCAATTCTCCTATACGTATTGAAATCCATACAATGCTTGACACTTGTTTTATAAGGAATTTAATTACTTTGAAGAAATTATTTGTGCCATGGGTCTCAAACTTTGTGCTTGCATGTTCCAATTCCCATTGAGCTACTTGTTAATACCTAGACTATTGGAAAATGTCTTTAGGTTTGACTAAGCCAAAGAATAATGTGAAGAAATTCAATTCTTCAAAATATTTATCCTAGAACATTCCAAGAGGCTAATCATTGTCAGAAGGTGCAATATCAATTACTCTATTCTCCATATCATCAACCACATAAGTTTCTCCATATCCATGCATCAATGTTTTAGATATTGTCTCTAGATCCACTTCATTTTCAATATTGTTTTCCGATAGTACAGGTGATGACATTTTAAGCTCTACCTGGGCTCTTTTGTTGAACATTTATTCTGAACTAGTTATTTACAATTTCCTCACTTCTATAAAGGTATTATTTACACAAGTCATTTAGTGCATCCTTGACAATGCTTGGGCGAATATTTCTAGACAAGTATGCATTTTTGTGTTCAAATTTTTGTTTTATCATAACTGTGATTGTCATAGTATCATCCAAGTTTCTAGGCAGTGTTATTTGTATCTTGTCTAAGTCTATGGGTAAATTGATTATTGTTCTAGGAAGGACAATTTGAGACCTTTTATATCCCAATTGTCTTATCTATGCATAATCCATCCTTGGTGACACAAGGAATTCCTCCAAATGATTCAAACTAGAAACCAACAAGATTTTCATGTTTCATCAAATATGGATTGGTGATGCAAAGATTGGAACTTGTCCATTGACAATTTCTTTCTTGATAGACTTGCAAATTTATTTGTTGATGAAAGATATTGTGTGAAAACATGAATTGTAACAATTCTATAGCTATTGTAACAATTTTTTTTAAATTGCAAGCGTACACATATAGAATACTCATGTATAAGTTTTTGTTGAATTGGTTTAAAGTATGTGGCAATTTTTTTGTTTTTCCTATGGACATGCTTATGTTTCACATGGGTCATTCCATTATTAATGGCATATTGAGCGTTGTTGCTTGCTTGGTGTTGTGTAATTTCTTCATTCCAAGTCACAACTATAGCATTGTTGCATACACCGAGTGAAAATCTAGTTTTTGCTAAACAAGATTGTTGATCAGGTTTATTAGGGAGCAGCTGATATTGCACATGAAACTTGTCTATAATTTATGTATTGCATCAAGAAAAGGATTCTTGGTGAATTTTAGATAGGATGGAAAGTGGAAGATTTGTTTTTGTGTTTGAACAACCCATAGTTGAATATTGACATATAGCAATTTACATAGCCATTGGATAGAAAAGTGGTCTCCCAGAACATGGCAAATGTTAAATAGTTGCAACAAATATATGATATATGTTTTCCAATCAAGAATACACGACATTTTTTTTAATATGTTTTCAAGAATATATGTTTGCAAAAA